>CANTUR010000014.1:600000-1002500 GCA_947683625.1 Mallotus nudiflorus | reverse complement strand
AAGAAATACTCTCCAAATAGACATAAAATTTTCATCAAAGAGGAATAATATTCCTCTCAGGTTTGAGCATCACTATCCCTATAAATAGAATCTCATATCCCTTATTTTCATTCATTATATTCTCTCACACTATTTGCTCTTTTTATCTCTCTAAAACTATATCTCTACATTCTCTAACTTAAACATCGAAGGGTATGTCGGAATCCTCCCCACCTCTCACTTTTTCCTTCGTTGATTACTTGTAGAGCTTAAATTTAGATGTTTCGGAAATAAGTTATCAAGTGACACCGTTTGTGGGAACCTCTTGAGTTAAAAGCCATTAAGCATACCGAACAAGACATTAGCATCATGACTTCTAGTCCATCACCAATCTCAACCTCAGATATGCAAATTGACCCATCAGCCCCTGTTCTTCCAATTAATCTGTTCACACCCATTCAGCTAATAATTTTGTCAGCACCCTTTCAGTATGTCAAACCCTTATCACAGGCTCCACTAGGAGTATACACTCCAACTAGTAATACCCAAGGATGGCGACATTAAGCAACGATTTCCTTTATTATGCTCATATGCAATATAACAATATACCTATACCCTTCATACCTTTTTTAAGCTTGCCAGAAACCCCCACTGTAAACACACCAAACCTAAACACAGTAACCCAAACACTCAACCTACCCCCATTAAGTAAAGAAGCAATGATTCAAAAAATCCAAACCTAAATGCTCTTGATGCAGTAATAGTTGAATGCCTTGATTTAAGGTAGTAATCCTAGAATAATTCATTCATATAATATAGCAATGTCAGTGGCAACTCCGAATGTGTTTAGTGGAAATAGAGAAAGTCATAAAGCTTTGGAAGGAGAATCGAGTACAATAATCTTGATCCTAGATGACTTAAAGATAGCTCAGAAGGTTGAAGAAGTTATGCACAAAGCTCATACTAGACCGAGGAAAGAAGATGAATGCATTCTAGAAGGAAAGACACCATTTGTAAGCAAGATAATTAGGACGGAGATCCCAGCCAAGTTCAAATTGCCTCCGTTAGATCATTTTGATAAGATCGAGGATCCGATCAACCACTTATCCTTGTTCAAGACCAAGATGCTATTTTAGAATGTAAATGATGGAATCATGTGCAAAGTCTTTCCTAGTACACTCACCAAGAACACTCAGAAGTGGTTCCACAG
Source organism: Mallotus nudiflorus (assembly GCA_947683625.1). NCBI lineage: Eukaryota > Viridiplantae > Streptophyta > Magnoliopsida > Malpighiales > Euphorbiaceae > Mallotus > Mallotus nudiflorus. The sequence goes on along the minus strand of CANTUR010000014.1, from coordinate 1,001,311 downwards.
GCTTCTTGAGAATTATGTCTCATCCTTTAAGGAATTATTTGAGAAATTCTAGACTCGGTTCATCACCAATATTCATCTTACCAAAAACATCAATGACCTTCAGATGTACAGACAAGAGGCTATAGAATCATTGAGAAGCTATTTGGATAAATTTAACAAAGTAGCTATGCAAATAAAAAATTTAATTGATGAAGTAGCCATATAGAGGCCTTGAAGAATAGGATCAGGCTAGGGAAGCTAAAAGATAAGATTATGACCAAAGACCTAGCACCTTTACTGAGGTAATGGCTATGGTGATAAAGATGATAAAAATGGACAAAGATAGGAGTATGTGTTAGGATGATGAGAAAGCACCTATAAAAAACACACCACTAAACACCTCCAGATCCAAAATTCTCATATGGATCAAACAAAGTGGCTTGGGCATAACTCTAGCTAGAAAGCTGAGTCCAACTAAGAGGGCCATGCAAGTAGGAGGTACTACTGTCAATACTACCAAGACTATGGGCACGAGACCAAGGCATGTTGAGAATTGAAGAATGCTATAAAAAAATTAATATAGAATAGGAAACTCGAAAGCTTCACTAACACAACTAAAGGGAATAAAGATCCGGATAATCAAGATAGAAATAAGTCGGAGCCAAAGAAAGCTTAGAATGAAGTAGCCGAAGTTATCAACATGATTTTTAGAGGAGAGATGACTGAAAGAAAGCCTAAAAGAACTCAGAAGGAAGAAGGTTACACCTTTAAAAGGAAGCAAACCATCATATTTGGTCCGAATGAGAAAACACGTTCAGCATCCTCACAATGATGCCTTAGTTCTAAGTCCTTTCATTAACAATTACTTCATAAAAAGATTATTGATTGATGATGGAAGTGTTGTCAATGCACTCTCCTAGAATGCCTATAAGGTAATGGGATGTTTTATCATTGATTTGAAATCTATTTGAAATCCCATTAGAAGCTTTTATGATGGAACCATACAGCCAATGGGACTAGTAAAGTTAATGTTAGAATTCGACGATCAAGATACTGGGATGTGAAAGTAGTTAAAGCTCTATTCAATGTAGTAGATCTTCTTCTCATAAATAATGGCATCATAGGCTGACCAATCCTCTAAAATATTGATGTAGCCACAAATATCAAGCATCTAATTATAAAGATCCATGTTTAAGGCTAAGTCATAATAATCCATGGAGATCAACACATGGCTAGACAATGCTTTCAGCTCATTATTAAGCCCCAGATATAAGCATTCTCTTTAGAATCATTGGAAGCTGAGAAATAAAGAGCCAATCTTGAGTCAGTTGACTAGGTCTATACCTTATAAATCGCTAAAGAGAAGATAGTCAAAATTAGCAATGAGTTTAATGATGAAGTCAATCATGGAATAAGCAAGGTCCTCATCAAATATTTGAGCAACTTTGCCTCTAAAGCATATGAGATCATTGGAGTAGATCCTCGAATTGCCTCGCATAGTCTAAACATCAAGCCAGGAGTTAAACTCATTATTCAAAAAAAGAGAAACTTCACATATGAGAGACAAAAGGTGATCACTGAGGAAATAAAGAAATTGCTAGAAGCTGAATTCATTAGAGAAGTAACACACCCAGAATGAGTAGCTAACTTAGTGCTAAAGAATAAGTCAAATGGAAAGTACAGAATGTGTGTGGACTATACTGATCTCAATAAGGCATGCCCCAAAGACAACTATCCTTTGCTGACAATAGATCGGCTAATAGACTGAACTGCCTGTCACAGCTTGTATAGCTTTATGGATGTTGCTCAGGGGTACCACCAAATACTGATGAAGAAAGAAGATCATAAGAAGACATCATTGATCACTTATGAAGGTATTTATTACTATAAGGTTATGCCCTTTGGATTGAAAAATGTTGGGGCAACATACCAAAGGTTGATGAATCATATGTTCCAAGATTAAATTGGAAAAAATATAGAAGTATATGTGGATGACATCATTATCAAAAGCCAACATGCAAACTAACACTCTGATGATCTTGATTAAATCCTTTGAATACTAGACTAATACTAGATCAAGCTCAATTTAGAGAAATATGTTTTTAGGGTGAAGACATGCATATTATTAAGATTCATAATATCCTATAGAGAAATTGAGGCTAGTCTAGAAAAGATGGAGGTCATACTTAAGATGAAATATCCAACATCATTAAATGAGCTCCAGAAGCTAAATGACAGAATAATAGCTTTAGGATGTTTCATCTCCTGTTCAGTCAAACAATGTCTACTATTATTCTGAGGCCTAAAAAATTCTAAAAAGTTTGTATAGAATGAAGAATGTTAACCAGCTTTCAAAGACATTAAAAAGTTCCTATCCTCTTCATCTCTCCTCAACAGGCTAATCCTCGAAGAATTTTTGTACCTATACCTCTCTGTCAGTCAACAATCAATTGCATTGATATTAGTTAAGGAGGAAGGAAGTAAGTAAAATCCTATGTACTACATTAGTAAAATACTCAAAGGTTCAAAAGTCTGATATCCTAAACTAGATAAGTTAGTTATGGTCATCGTACACACATCTCATAAACTTAAGCATTACCTTCAGGCTTACTCAATCATTGTAAGATTCAGCTTCCCACTAAGGAAAATCTTATAAAGACTTGAGACATCTAGTAGCTTAGTTCAATTATCGATCTTGCTCGGAGAATTCGACATCAGTTATGAACCTCGATAGTAAATCAAAGCCCAAACCCTGGCAGACTTTGTATAAGAAATAATAGTGGTAGACTTTGCCCCTTCTGAATGCCCAAAGTGGAAGTTATATATAGACAGAGCCTCATCCATCTGAGGATCTAGTGCAGGGATCATTCTCAAAGGGCCATACAAAGTCTTTGTCAGATATATAGTTCAAATAAAGTACAAAGCCACTAACAATGCAATCGAGTATAAAGCACTCACTATAAGATTGAAGTTAGCTATGGAAGTCAGAACCGAGTATCTCAAAATATACTTTAATTCATAACTAATGGTAAACTAAGTCAGCAGAACATACCAGATCAAGGATCTAAGCATCACCAAGTATGTTAAGTAAGTCAAACAACTCCTAAAGAAGCTTAAGTAGGATGGAGGACAATGGGAAATCATCTAAATTTATAAATATGAACATTCAAAGGTCAACTCGCTCGCTAAATCAACAATAGAAGATAATTAAACATTCAAAGAGCTCGAGCTTACTGAAGAATTGATAAAGCCAAGCACCAAGGAGACATAAATCATGGATATCCAAGAAGTAGCAGAATGGATGAATCCAATCATTCAGTATCTCAAACATAGGGTATTCCCACAGGATAAGTTAAAGGCCTAAAAGTTAAAGTTAAAGTTAAAAGTTGTGCACTACTCCATTGTACTATCTCGTATTTTTAAATATTTTTACACTGTATCGGGATATGCAGTGTTAATAATTTTTGTATATATATATATTGATATTTTTACGAGTTGATGTGTATTTAAAACCTATTTTAATTATTGTGTATTATTTAAAGTCCTTTACGTAAAATTTTCTCGGGACTTGCATTTTCGGGGAAATTTTCATGTAAATATTTTATTATTAATTATTTTAAATAGATTTACGGACTTGCATGAACTCATACGTATTTTTAAATTACTAAATAAAGCCTATGTGTGTATATATTTATTTAATTAGGGTTTAATTTATTACCCTAATATTTTATTAATTATTTATTAGTTTTATTGTTATTTAATTATTTTATTTAGTATTAAATTATTAAAATATTAAATTATAAGTGTGTGGTGTATATTTAATGTGTGTAATTTAATATTATTTTATTATATAGTATAAAGTATATATATATACACATTATAAGTCAAAAATCAAAACTTTTGGAAAATTACATTTTTGCCCCCGATTGCTCCTTCTTCCCCGATTTTCGCTTCCCTCGCCGTCTGCCATCTGCAACTGCCGATTCCCTGCTGTTGGTGTGCCGTCCAGTGTGTCACCACCTTCCCCAGCCTTCCTCGCTGCCTGTAGCAGCCGTTTTCGACGTCTGGAGATCGATTTTTGGCCGAAAGCCGAGAGTTTGCATTTTTTTCTTCCCTCGCGATTTCGGCCATCATTTTTGACACCGCTAGTCTCTTTCTTCTCCTTGAGCTCCGGTGAGTGTGATTCTAGCTTTGGTTTGAGCTGAAATGGCCTTGATTTGCTTAGGTTTCGAATTTTCAATTTCGGCCATTTTAGGGTTTTTGTTTTTTTTGAACTTCAAATTATTTGATTCATGAAAAGTCCCTTCAAAAATGTTGTTCCCCTTAGCTTAGTCTACATGTATGAATTTTTGTGGAATTTTTGGAGATTTATTTGATTTTTGGGTATTTTTGAATATTTTAATATTATTTTCTAATTTTCGGAAATTAATTAAATAAATTATGAAATTGTGTTTTATGATAAATATAGGTTTTTAAATGAATTATAGGAATTTATTTGGAATTTTTATGAATTTCTATGTATTTATTTTGAATTATTTAAGTTTATGTAATTTTGGAAAATTAGGTTAATTATGTTTTTAATTAAAATTTAATTGGTTAATTGAGTTTAATTATTGATATTATTGATAAATATTTTGAGGAAATTTATTTTGGATAATTATACTATTTTTGGTGAATTTTTGAAGTAATTTTAGTATATTTATATATATAGGGGTATTTTGGTAATTTTACACAAAATTGGCTAAAAATGTAATTTAATTGGTTTTAATAGCTATTTAAGGTATAAAAATGATTTCTACAAATTATTTAGTATTTTTAACTAATTAAAACTATTTTTCGTGAATTATTTTCAATTATATATATAATATACGATTTTACTAATAAAATGAGTTTTTATCAGTTTTTACAGTGTTTTAAGGTTAATAATGTAATTTCTACTTATTAAATGTATTTCTATGTTATAAGGGTATTTTTGGTATTTCTAAAATTTATTATGTGTTTGTGGACCCCGATCGGTAGACTGTAGTTTGGAATCCGATCGAGGGGTTGTGGATGAATTGTTGAGGTTATTTTCGAAGTGTGTTTCTTTGCAGGGCCGACTCTACTCTTTGAATAGAGAGATGTTCGTTTTACAGGGAAGGTTCTATCGAATTTTTGATAGAATTCTCGTAAAACGTGATGTCCGGTCGAACCCTAATTTCGATTCTGTGTTTAATATTCTAGATCGAGTTCTAGGATTTTCTGTTAGGTTTATTCTGATTTCTGTCGTTATTGTTTGTTTAGTTGCATCGAGACCAAGGCCTAGTGGACTAGGCCCGTCGGACCCATCTTGTGGAGCGCACTAAATGTGAGTTACTATTTTATATATATATGCTTTAGGATGCATGATTTTAGAATATATGTTTTATTTTGATTAAATATGCATAAATAACATGATTAGTATTTAAGTATATTTTTTGTTTATTTTCGGTATATATTAAATTATATGCATGTTTTATTAATAAATTATATTTAAAATATTTTTAAATATATTTCTAGCTTAATTTATAATTTGATTGAATTTATTTGACGTATATATACTCAAAATATACCTGGTTTACTTATGGTATATTTCCAGTATATATATGGTTTATATTGTTATTTTATTTAAATTCATGCATCATTTAATTGTGAATGTATGTTTTATATTTATTAATGAAGGATATCGATAGAACGTGCTACCTAGTGAGCAGCACTAGGACCGAGTACGTACCGGTACGCTTATAGCATTTAGGCTATATTACTAACCAGATTGTGGATATTAATTGGAATTGATTTATTTAATGTGTGAGATGTGATTTGGGAGTGTGATTGCTGGAGATCGATTGACCTAGTGTCTTGAGGCCAATCACACTGACAGTCAGACTGCTGGAGCTCGGTTGACTTAGTGTCTCGGGGCCAGTCCACTTTCTAAATGGAACAAGTGAATATTGGATTAAGTGAGCCTGTATGGCTAGAGTGTTGTCTAACACTGTTTTGAGGTTGTGATATTATAGGGTTCTATTTGATCCTTCATAAACGATGATTTTCAGTAAAATATATAAAAATGATTTTATTGCATCTGTGTGTATTTGCCTGTATATATACATATTAGATATATACTGTTGATTGTATGCATTGTCATTTAGTATGCATGTATATATATTATAGTAATTCACTTAGTAAGGTCTGACTCCCCTCCGTTGACTAATTTTTTTCAGGAGAGTCATCATCTTCAGACCTCAGTAGCAGGCCTGTACGCCGGATTTCTTCTGCCCCGGCTTCTTTATGTAAACTGCTTATCTAAGTCTTGAGTTTATTTTATCTAGACACTGCAGTAGTCCTTAAATATTTAAAAAGATGTTATATTATATTTGAACTGGATTTGTATTAAAGATTTATATATATGAAATGATGAGGATTGATTTAAATCCAGTTGGTGCTTATGCTATTATTATATTTATGATTTTTATTTCTGCTGCATTATATATTGTTATTATTATTGCATATTTTATTTTATTTTTAGGCTTGCTACGGGTTCCGGATTCGAAAGAATTCCCGTTCCCTAGCGCCGGTCATGGCCCCTGTTTTGGGTCGTGACATCCATGCATAATGGATAACTTTATATAAGGTCTCTCTCATATTCGTGGTCTAAGTGTGTATCACCAATGGAAGGAAATTATGTGCTTAGAGAAATTCATGAAGGGATTTATGGAGCTCATGAATCTCATTATTCACTAATTAGAAAAGCATTGCTTCAGGGTTACTATTGGCCCACCATGACCTAAGATGCTCAAAAGTTGGTTTAGGAATGCCATAAAAGTCAATAATTTGCTTACCTTAGCCACAAGCCTTCGAATACTCAGCATCCAGTTGGGAGACCTTAGCCTTTCGTAGTATAGGGAATGGACATCTTAGGCCTATTTCTTGTTTCAAACTCCCAAAAGAAGTTCTTGATTTTGGTTATAAATCACTTCGCCAAGTGGATAGAAGTTGAAGTTATCCCAACTAGCACTGAGGCCTAAATTCAACACTTTTTTTAGAAAGAAATCATTTATAGATTTGGCATACCACACACTTTAATAACAAACAATATAAAGTAATTTGACAATGAGAAATTCAAAAGATTCTACTTTGATATTAATATAAAACTCTGATTTACTTCAGTAGCTCATCCTCAAATAAATGGCTAGACAAAAGTCACCAATAAGATCATCATGCAAGGTCTAAAAAAGAGATTAAATGAAAAGAAGGGAAATTGGGTTGAAGATCCCAACAATGTCATTTGGGCGTATAAAAGAACACCCAGAACCTCTATAAGAGAAACACCCTTCAAACTAACTTTTGGGATGGATGTTGTAATCCCACTGGAAATTAGGTCAGTAAGCTATCAGGTAATTGAGAATCTAAATCAGGAGGTCAACAATATCAATGCTCAATTATGCCTGGACCTATTTGAAGAGAGGAGAGAATAAGCATCCATTATGGTGGAAGCTTAAAAATAGAGGGTCATGGAGTACCATAATAGACATGTCCGCGAAAGCAGTTTAAGGTTGGAGACTAGATACTCAAAAGGGCTAGCATTGGAATAGGCAACTCTGGCATAGGCAAGCTCAGACCTAATTGGGAATGTTCTTACTAAGTCATTAGGAAGACAACTAAAGGGCATACAAGATTAAATATGGAGTACAACAAGTTTGAGAAATAAAAAATATATACTTCATTCACTGTTAAAAATATTACATTACAAGGATAAATCTTTAAAAATAATTTACAAGTCAACCTCAGACCCAAGAGGCATAATTCTGACATTAGGATGGAGCTCAACATCTTCTGAAGATTGAGAATCGAGGATTGAAGTGGATTTGGTACTAGAAGAAGTAGCACCAAAAATATATTTTTCTTTAATGACTTGAGGATCCTTAGAAGCAGATATAGCAATAGCATCTTTAGCAGTAATCATCTGCCCTAGATCATTAGGAGTATCTTATCCAAATTAGAAAAATCTAAGTTTAGATGTTGAGCAGACAGTACCCTCTAACACTCGAACCTATAGGCCTTAAGAAATCCTTTCACTATCTTTTGATACGTTCTCAGGTTGTCGCCCTAAGATTTCTTTTCATTAGCCAAATTTTTTCTCAGATTCTTGAGCTCGGTATCTTGCATCTCGATCCTTGATGTGAGCTGAGCTTATGAATGATAGAACTCTTGGACCTTCTTTAAGCTCGCTTTAGTTTCTGACTTTAACTTTGTGCTATCAATCTCAGCGAACTCCAAGGCACATTTATCTACATCCTGCTTCTTCTCACAATCAATTGTAATTGTCCTAACCTTAGCCTCCTTGATATTATACTCACTATGAAGGATGAAATGATTATCCTTTACCAACGGTAACCCTTTAGCCATCTGACAGATAAGTATAAAAAATCATAAGATATATACATCCATTAAAATGAATACTACAATAGAAGATCGAACAAGTTACCTCTAAGGCATGGGTAATCAAGAAGTTGAATAGTTTGTTCCTTCCCTCATCTTGCCACCTCTAGATGTCATCTAGCAATCACAAAGACTCAACATAATGATCCTTAACTTATGGATTGGAGATGCTGGCAAGCTTCACCTTGGATAAGATCCATTTCTTTAGATCCGGGCAATCGATGAGCTTGGGATGCTTAATGAACATCTCCTCTCTGAGTTGTTCCTCATCGCCTAACTCCCTACTCTGGGAACACTTCCTTTTAAGTGTCACCAAGCACAACTTTGCCTTTATTACTCAGGCATTAATCAACATAAACCTCTGAGGTCTTTGCCTCCCACGTAGGCTATTTAGTCAGATATGAAGCTTGCTCCTTTGGCTCCTTATCTAAAAAGATTTTACCTGTAAAAGCAAAATAGTCAGCCATCTACAAATAAAAAGAAAGAATAAAAGTTAAAATATAATTTCAGAATCTCAAAAGTTACAACTAACATTTTTGCGTTTAGGGTAGACTCTTTAGAGGTATGTCTGAGATAGATTCTCAGCAAACGTTCCATTGGCTATACCATAGAGATAAAGCTTTAACACTAACTCAGTATCTTCTTCAATTAACCTTAGAGGATGCTTCACTTTATAATAATCAGCAGCCTACATCTGTAGAATATTAATGAAATTTAATGGATGTTAAACTATAAAAAATCTATGCCTCTATTTCTTGTGAAGGTCTGGAAAATTAACAAAAGACTATGGTTCATAATAGCTAATAAAGAAAACATCAGCTCCCTCTTTTTCTTATTTAAACTATACATGTATTGAAAAATGTCAAGATCGGGCTCTCTACCCTCCCTATGCATCAACTCTATAAACTCAATTAAAATTCAGTAACTGTTGGGGTAAAGTTAGCTGAGAGCTATGTTAAATCTATTTAGGAAATTCTTAACAAAAGGGTCTAAGGGAAATTTTAGCCCCCTTCTAACTAATGAAAGTATATTACTAGTTTTTACCAGTCTAATATAAGAGTATGAGCTTTAAAGTTCTTATCTACAGTATGTAAGACAAAATCTTGTGGAATGCTAAAATGTCTCCTGTACCACTTGAGCATATCCTTATCTATCTTAGATACAAAATGTCATGACCCAAACCCAAGAGTCATAACCGGCTTTAGGGAATAGAAATTTGCAAGAATCTGGAACCTATAGCAAGTTTAAATTATAAAATCTGAATAAAACATAAACATAAATATACCTCAGAATTAAAACTTTTTAAATCAAAACAACTTTCATATCATTTCACAACAAAATATATATTCTAACAATTATTCAAATACAAAACCTTAGTCAATAACAATATAAAATATTACAACAAGACATACTACTACTTTAGCGTTTAATAAATACAAGGAGTGATAGTTTAAAATTTACATAAATCAGCCAATGAAAAAAGGGTCCGACAAAAAGAACTGCTATAAGAGGTTTAAGGAAAAGGATCCTAAAAAATAATTAGAGGGTGACGTAGCAGAAGCTATAAAAAATTAAAATAAAATAAAGAACAAAAAGGATAAATATTGTAGTCCATTGATTTGCACACAAATACCGAAAAATAATCTTTTACAACCTGTTGATTCAATAAGAATACCAAGAAATAGGCATCAAATATTCATTGATTTAAAGAGAATACCGAAAATTAAGAGAAAAAAGAGAATTACATCTCTAAGAGAATTTTATTGATAACCAAAACCTCACTCACATAGCCTTAAAAGTTACATAATTATAGGGTAACATAAACTTACCAACCCTAATTTTAATTAGGAAATAAAAATAAAGAAAATCCTAGCTAAGGTAGGAAATCAAATCCCTAACAATATAGAAAAGTCAAATTCTAATCAATGCTAAATTAAAATAAAAAACCAAATCCTAATAATAATATTTCTTATTAATTGTTCTGCAAACTCATTATAAGGCTTGTTGCTCCGCATCATTCCCTCCAGGGTAGAGAAAATTTGCCCTCAAATTTTGCTCAAATATTGAGAAACAAATTTTCTATAAAACATTATAAATTTATCTTCAACTTATAATTCCTTCAAAATAGAAATTAAAGGAATATAAGAATAAAGAAATTTATCAACAGACCACACTGAGTGAATCATTATTATATATATGCATACAACCTAAAGATATAGACATTCAAGCATCAGTATGATAATATTTATGTATTTATGTTTATTTATTTTATACATGCATTATATATAAATGCTCGAAATCACATTTTACAATAAACAACTAAATGTAGAAATATTTTAGGTGGAGGATCAGAGCATAACCCTAAAATTTTCTACAACTCAATTACTAAACTTCACTAGCCAACAGGCTCACTTAAATCCAAAAATATTTTCCTTCTAAAATTTGACAATGGACTGGTCCCGAGATATTGAGTCAACCGAGCTCTTGTAGCCACACCACTATCTATTCACAATCTTAATAATCAAATCTTTATCATAACTCAAATTAATCAATATATCATAATCTAGCATCTAGCGTACTGTTGAAAAACATTCTTAGTGTGGCCAACTAGATGACATGTTCTATGACTATCCTCTGAAACATCATTTCATAAATAAAATAATGAAATTCATATTAAAATATGGCAGCATCCATTAATAAAAATTAATATTCACTCTCTCTCTCTCACACACACACACACACACACACATATATATGAAAACCTATATATTTCCAATAAAAATTAATGCAATATAGCATAGTAAAATTCATATTTATTTAAAATATGGATACCAATAATATTTTCTACATACGACACATAAATATAATAATAACTCACAGGTGGAATGGGCTCTTCTATGATAACTTGACTGGACTTGTCCTGTAAACCTCGGTCTCAACGTGGCTATAGAAACATAATAATAATAAATTAATTAGGATAAAAATCCTAATCTTATATATTCTAGATTTCTAAAGAATAAAAACACTTAAAACTTAATATAGACCCGATATCACATTTTACGAGAAATCTGCTGAAAATTCAGTAAAGTCTCTTTTGTAAAACGGACATCTCTCTACTAAAAATAGAGTCAGTCTTCCATAAAATAACACTTCTATAATCTTCACAACCCAATTACTCGAGTTGGGCCCCTAAACTACATTTTATGTCCAGCCGAGAACCAACACATATACACATATAGAAATAGCATAATTTTATCAAATTTATTAATATATTACAAAATAAAATTTAGTTAAACCATTAATTCTTGTTTAATATCACCAAAATCAATTATTTAAAATAATTAAATTCATAAAGTTTCCTTTAAACCTCCTTAATAAAAAATCATTATTAAATGTACATAAACTATTTAAATGATACAAATATATAATAAAAATATTAAGGAACTTATTTTAAGCTTTTAAATAATAATAATAAATATTTTTCCAAAATTATGTCTGGTTAACTAAAAATTACCATTACTTAAAAAAAAATTATTTTCTTGCCTTTATTGCTTAAAATCAGTATTAAACATGTTACATAATCTTAAATTCAATTAAAATTCGAATAAATAATAAAATATAAATTTTCTCTAAAAATTCATATTAAACATAATCTTTGAAAATTATATCTTAAATTGTACAAAAAATTTCACAAAACTTCTTTTGCAAAGTTTCATATACACAATTTATAAAATTTTGTAAAGATATGAAAACACCCAAGTTCGAAACAGTAACCCAAAATAGTAACTGAACCTCGGAATAGTAACCCAAAATCCAACAATTCTAGAAAATTACTGAAATTCAAGAAATGTGTAAATTGGACTTATCAATATCCTAAATGTGATTTTTTTTAGGCTAAAGAAACTATCATCGACGATTAAACTAATTTAAATGGAAATTAACTAATTTCCATCACAACTCGTTCGAGATTTATTTCTCAAAATCCATAAAGAATTTGACTAAGCTCTTTATATATAAATTGATCACCACAATTTATACTATTTTTAACAAAATAGTTTCATGCATTTACCTCTGGATCGACACTATTCATTCACTGGTGTAGAAGTAGGACCCACCATATCCTCACCCAAAACACAACACCCAAATAAACAAATTATACCAAAATTTTTCTAATAATTAGTAGAACATAAGAATAACCTTAAATGCACTAAAAACAACATAGGATTTACAAATCAAAAGGAGTAAAGGAAATTAACAAAAAAAATTCATAAAATATTCTACCGATATAGATAGAGTGCAAGGTTAGTACCTATAAACTCCTGACAGTGAGAGGAACATAATGGAACCAACCCTGTCACCTGAAACAGTGCCAAAATGTCAAAGGAAAACCAACCATTCAACCAATTTCTGGGAAATTTTTGAACAGTTTCTTACAAAATAAAATTTATGTAGAGAAAGAGGAGGATGGGACGAATCTACCATTCAAATTTGAGGTCGATTGGAGTTCGTTTGGGTGTTGAATGAAAGAAAAGAAAAATTTTGGTACTGAAATGTAATTTATCAACCAAAAATAAAAAAATCTCGTGGCTCCCTCCCTACCTTTACGCTGCAGACCTCCATTTCCCCTTTTAAATAGAAGTGGACGCCCACGTGTCCAATAGCCAATGATTCTCCTTTTTTTTTTAACTTTAACTTAATATATATATATATATATATATATATATAACTTTAACTTAATATATATATGATAATAATAATAATAATACCAATAATAATTAGGATAATGATAATAAAATGCAATAATAATAATAGCAGCAATAACAACAACAACAACAACAACAATAATAATAATAAGAAATATCAATAATAGTAATAATAAAATTATTAATATTAATATTAATAATAAAAAATTCAAGTTATTACACAAAAAGATTTAAACTAATTTGCTCTCGTGGAGCCATAGATCCTATTGAGTAGAATTAAAGAAGGAAGAAGATAGAAAGGGGAAGAGATTTCACCTGAAAGGAAGAAAGCAAGTCTACAGAAAATGCAAAAGGAAGATAGCGCAGAGAATGCTTGAGAGAAAATTAGCAAGAAGAAGACAACAAAAGAGCAAAAGTGCAGCTAGCAAAAGGACTGGCCTATTTAAGGAGGAGCAGAAAATTCTAGAATGACTACTACTGCCCTTATGGTTACTTACATCTCTCTCATGCAACATCAAGGGTATTCTGTGGAAAAAAAAGCCCACTAATCAAACAGTTATCATTATGACAACTAAAACATCTCATCTTCTAAAACACAAACATACATGACAGTTACACAATTAAAAGAATGTCAAAAGACATGGCGGTTGATAATCCCACTCATCCCGCTACCAATTGTCTTTTTTATCATCACTCAGGGTGCGCTTCTAATGCACTGAGAATCTAAGCCCAGTGAATGAAGTTGGCACCCTTAAATCGTTTCAATAGTCCTGAGGTTTGGCACTCCTATTGTGCTTCTAATGCATTGAGAATCTAAGTTCAGTGACTAAAGCTAGCACCCTCAGGTTGCTTTGATGGTACTAAGGTTTGACACTCAAGCCACACTTCTAATGCATAAAAAATCTAAGTCTAATGATTGAAGTTGGAACCCTCATGTCACTTTGATAGTACTGATGTTCAACACTCACGCCGCACTTTTAATGCACCAAGAATCTAAGTCCAGTAACTGAAGCTGGCACCCTCAGGTCTCTTTGATAGTACTAAGGTGTAATATCTCGAGTTTTTAAAATATTTTAAACTGCATCGGGATATGCAGTGTTAATAATTTTGTATATAATTTTGATATTTTTATGAGTTTGATATTTATTTAAAGCTTATTTTAATTATTTTATGTTATTTTAAGTACTTTACGTAAAAAAAATTTGAGAATTCTATTTTCGGAGAAATTAACACGTAAATAATTTAATATTAATTATTTTAAACAAATTCATGCATTTGCATGAACACATATATATTTTTAAAGTGCTAAAATAAAGTGTATATATGTGTATTTATTTAAATTAAACTAGGGTTTAATTAATTATCCTAATTTTTATTATTTATTATTTAGTTTTAATATTATTTAATTATTTTTAAGTGTATAAATTATTAAATATATTAAATTATGTGTGTGTGGGGTATATTTAATGTGTGTGAAAGCTTATATTATTATAATATATAGTGTGAGTATATATATATGCATATGTACATAATATATTGTTAAAAATAAAAAATTTTGCCAAATTACCAAACTGCCCCGACTCCCTCTCCTTTTTCCCGATCACCTCCCATCGCCGTTCCACCTTATGTCATGTTGTTTTCTTCCCATTGGTGTGCCTCCCGGTGTGCCACCTTCTTCCTCAGCCATCCCCGCCACCTACAGCAGCCGTTTTCAGCGTCAGAGGAGCTTGTTTTGGCCGGAAAGCCGAAACTTTAAGCTACCATCGATTGACGTGATTCCGGCCACCGTTTTGACACCGACGATCACTATCTTCTCCTTGAGCTTCGGTGAGTGTGATTCCAAGCTTTGTTTCACTTAAAATGGTCTAGATTTGCCTAGGTTTCATTTTTGCAATTTCGGCCTATTAGGGTTCTTGATTTTTTTGAGCTTCAATTTGATTGATTAATGAAAAATTCCTTCACAAAATTTGATCCTAGTAGCTTAATCTATGTTCTTTAATTTTTGTAGAATTTTTGGAATTTATTTTGATTTTTGGGTATTTTTTATTATTTTATTAATATTTTCTAATTTTCAAAAATTAATTAATTAAATTATGAAATTGTGTTTTATGGTAAATATAGGTGTTCAAATGAATTATAGAAATTTATTTTTAATTTTTGTGAATTTTTATGTATTTATTTTGAATTTATTTAGTTTATGTAATTTTGAGAAAATAGGGTTAATTATGTATTTAATTGAAATTTATTGGTTAATTAAGTATATTGATTGATATTATTGAAATATATGTTTTTAAAATTAATTTTTGTGCAATTATATTATTTTTGGTGAATTTTTGGATTAATTTTAGTATATTTATATATGTAGGGGTATTTTGGTAATTTTACCCTAAATTGGCTAAAAATGTAATTAAATAATTTTTAATAGTTATTTAGGGTATAAAAATGATTCCATAAATTATTTAGTATTTTAACTAATTAAAACTATTTTTCATAAATTATTTTCAATTATATATATAATATACGATTTTTCTAATAAAATGAGTTTTCATCGGTTTTTACTATGTTGTAGGGTTAATTACGTAATTTCTACTTATAAAATGTATTTTTATTATATAAGGGTATTTTTGGTATTTTGTAATTCTGTGAATTGTGAACCTCGATCGGTGATTTTTAGTTTGGAGTCCGACCGAGGGATTGTGGTTGTGTTCTGTGTTTATTTTTGAAGTGTGTTTCTTTGCAGGGCCGGCTCTACTCTTTGAGTAAAGAGATGTCCATTTTATAGGGGAGATTCTGCCAAAATTTTGATAGAATTCTCATAAAATGTGATATCCGGTTGAATTCTGATTTAATTCTGTGTCTAGTAATCTAGATCAAGTCTTTAGAACTTCTGTTAGATTTATTCTAATTCCTGTCATATTTGTTTGTTTAGTTGAGCCGAGACCGAGACCTAGTGGACCAGGCCCATTGGACCCATCTCGAGGAGCGCAATAATTTGTGAGTTGCTATTTTATATATATATATGCTCTAGGGTGCATGATTTTAGAAATATATGTTTTATTTTGATTAAATATGCATAATGGCTTAATTAGTACTTAAGTTCATTTTTAGTTTACTTTTGGTTTATTTTTGGTATATTTTAAACTATATGTATGCTTTATTAATGAATTATGTTTAAAATGTTTTTGAATATATTCTAGTTTATTTTGTAATTTAATTGGATTTATTTGACGTATATATACTCGAAATATACCTGGTTTACTTTTGGTATATTTCTAGTATATATATGGTTTATGTTGCTATTTTATTTAAATTCATGCATCATTTATTTTTATGAATGTATGTTTTATATTTTAATAAAGGATATCAATAGAACGTGCTACCTAGTGGGCAGCACTAGGACCAAATACGTACCGGTATGCTGATAGCATTTAGGCTATATTACTAACCATTTGTGGATATTGATTGGATTTGATTATTTGATGTGTGAGATATGATTTGGGAGTGTGATTGCTAGAGCTCGGTTGACCAAGTGTCTCAGGGCCAATCACACTGACAGTCAAACTGTTGGAGCTCGGTTGACTTAGTGTCTTGGGGCCAGTCTACTGTCCAAATGGAATAAGTGAATATATATTGGAATAATTGAGCCTGTATGGCTAGAGTGTTGTTTACACTGTTTTGAGGTTGCGATTTTCTAGGGTTCTATTTGATCCTTCATAAACTGTGATTTTCAATAAAAATATATAAAAATGATTTTATTGCATCTGTGTATGTTTGCTTGTATATATATTATTATATATATACTTTTGACTTTGTGCACTGCCATTTAGTTATGCATTTATATATATTATAGTAATTCACTTAGTGAGGTCTGACTCTCCTTCATTGACTATTTTTCAGGAGAGTCATCATCTTCAAACCTCAGTAGCAGACCCTTACGCCGGATTTCTTCCACCCCGGCTTCATTATGTAAATTGCTCACTCGAGTTTTATTTTTATTAATCTAGACACTGTAGTAGTTGTAAAATTGAAAAAGGATATTGTATTATATTGGTATAAGTTATGTACTTAAAAGATTTGAATTGGATTTGTATTAAAGGAATATTTATATATATGAGATGAGGATGTTCATATAATTTTATTGATAGATTATTATTTTATTTTATTTATGATTTATTTCTGCTGCAGATTATTTTAATTATGTTGTTATTATTATTGCATGTTTTTATTTATTTTAAGGCTTGCTACGGGTTCCGGATTCGAAAGAATTCTCATTCCCTAGCGCCAGTCATGGCCCCTGTTTTGGGTCATGACATAAGGTTTGGCACTTGGGCCGTGATTCTAATACACCAAGAATCTACAGCATTCGGGCCATGCTTTTAATGCACCGAGTATCAAAACTCCAGTAATGGTTGGTTCCGTCAGGTTATTTTTATAATACTGATAGGTTAATCCTTTGGGTCGTTTCCATAACACCAAACATCTTTTATTGCAGGTTCTATACATCTAAGTCTAGCTAGCACTTCATAAGTATGATATTCTAATACAGTGATCCCAAGACTCAATACTGAGCATCACTTCTTTCTCTAAGACTGGGGCTGGCCACCTTAACTCACCCTTCAACATCAAATGCAATTACATAAGCAGTCTCTCTTTCCAAGTAGAGGAATCAATTTTTTGAATTATTCATCTCCTCAATTTTCATATACAGGGGTTACTTGTAAGCAAATAATCCAGTTAGATAGGAGAAAGGATTTTCAATTAAGGAGACTCTCAAACAGGAAGAAATACTCTCTAAATAGACATAGAATTTTCATTAAAGAGGAATCCTATCCCTTTCAAGTTTGAACATCACTATCCCTATAAATAGGACCTCATATCTCTCATTCTCATTCATTTTATTCTCTCACACTCTTTTCTCTCTTTATCTCTCTAAAATTCTCTCTCTACATTCTCTAACTTAGGCATCGAACGGTTTGTGGGGATCCTCCCCATCTCTCACCTTGTCCTTCATTGATTCCTTATAGGACTTATACTCAGAAGTTCCAAAAACAAGTTATCAATCCCCATATTTACTTTTATTATTTTTTATCAACGTAAAATCACATATTGATCAATTTCTATCCATTCAAAACAATCCAAGAGAGAGTAAATCCCAAAAAAAAAAGAAAAGAAAAAGAAACAACAAGCATTTCCAGTGACAAAGAGAAAAGAAAATTAGAGAGGTAAAACCTAGGAGTGTAATCGAGTCAAACTGACTCGCGAGCTGCTAAAAAAAATACTCAATTATTGTCGAGTTGAGCTCAAACTCGAGATATTCGAGTAGACTATTGAGTCAAGCTCAAGCTCCTAAATATGTTACTCGATAGGCTTTTGAGTTTAATTGAGCCTATCTAGTTCCATACGAGTTTGATATATTTACTATTTTACCCTTTATTTTAATATAATTATAAATATATCTTTACTAACCGAGTTGAGTTCAAGCTCGAGTTAGAACTTGAGTCGAGTTTGAATATTTTAAATTATATAATTTTAAAAATTTAATTTAATTAATCAAGAATTATTTAATCAAGTCGAACTCGAACTTAAAAAAAAGAGCTCAATCAAGTTCGAGCCCTCGAACTCGAGTTTCAAGTTTGAAAGTCGTGTTGTGCTCAAGCTTGACAATGTATCGACTCAACTCATCTCGATTACACCCCTAATGAAACCCATTATAGTAGAGCTTGAACAAATTAACCCTTTGATAATTTCTTAATCTATGTATTTAATTATTTACATTTTGATTGTCCTTGATGTGAATTTTTTTCAAATGTTAGGTGTAATTGTAAATAAACATATCATTCAAGCTATGAAGCTATTAGTACTCATTGTGTTTGTTCAAATGCTTCAACCACCATTACAGTTAGAAATTTATTGGCTGAAAAACCTAGAGAAAGGATCATATATCTACAATCAAACCCCTTACATGCCAAATCCAAGTATAAGTGAAAAATATATAATTAGTTATTTTTTTAATTAATTGTTCAAGTGATTGATATTATAAAATTGAAATCATAAATTTGATATCTTTTTCACTTAACCTCTCAATTATTAAAAAGTGAACAAAAAATATATTTAGAAACAAAAAGAATTAATTAACATATACAATTATGAGAAATACTTCTAAATGGTTTTTTCTCATTTTATATTAAAAAAATTAGAATTTATAAGTTAAAATAAAGAACAAATTACATGTACCTTCTTGAGATTTGACCTAATTCACATTCTCCTCCCCCTATTTAAAAATCGAGTTTTTACATCCTTCAGCTTTAGTTCCATCAATACTTTTAACCTTTTCATTTAATTTTCCGTTGGTGCCTTAATGAATAAGACATTTTACTCCCTTTATTTTATAGAAACTAAGCATCTTACCCCTTATGTATTATAAAAAATAACCCTTTAATTCTTTTTGTTTTAATAAAATAAAAAATTATTGTTTTTTTTAATCTTTTAAACATTTCAAATTTAAAGTTACAATTTTTACTAAATTTTGAACGTTACACATGTTCTTACCAACATTTCAAAATTTTAAAAATTTTAAAAATCAAATTATAATTTTAATAAATTCATTACTTTTATCTTTTTTATTTTTTTTATGTTTGATTTCATTAATTTTACCATCATTTTATACATTACTTTAATTTTAGATAACACTAATTTTAAATGGAACAAAAATTAATAAAATTATGTCAAAGAATGAATATAAAATAATTTATGAATATGTATAGATTTATTAAAATTACAACTTGACGTTTGAGTTAGTGTGTGTTTTATATAATTCAAAAAAATATACTAATGAAGATATGTGTACATGTCTAAAATTTTATAATTTAACTAATTGAAAAAAAAAATTGAAGGACTAAATTATATTATTTTATTAGAACTTAGGGATTAAACCATTTTATTTTTTGATAAACAGGGGGAGTTAAATGTATTTTGATTAAAAAAAAAAAACCTAATAGAAAAGTTAATAGAAGGAGATAAACATTGATGGAATTAAAAATGAGGGATGTAAACATTTGATTTTCAAATAAAAAGAAGAAAAGTGTGAATTAGGTCAAACCTCAAAGGGATAAATGTACTTTGCTATAAAATAAATTATTAATTCATTAGAATTTAAAAAATCACAAATAAGTATTAAAATAAATATTT
Organism: Mallotus nudiflorus; assembly: GCA_947683625.1. Taxonomy (NCBI): domain Eukaryota; kingdom Viridiplantae; phylum Streptophyta; class Magnoliopsida; order Malpighiales; family Euphorbiaceae; genus Mallotus; species Mallotus nudiflorus. The sequence goes on along the minus strand of CANTUR010000014.1, from coordinate 980,984 downwards.
ATTATTAAAAAAATAAATTCACCTACGCACATTTATCATTTATCTAGTAAATGTAACATTCCTGAGAAAAAGTAGAACAATTAGTATGTCATTATGTTGATGTTCCTAGTAATAAACCTTACAAGTAACCTAGAAAGAACAACATCAACAACAAGACGAAAGCAGAAGTTTCTATCGCTTTTGGAAGTTGAAGAACTTGACAGCAACAACAAACACAAATGCAAAGGGGACAGCAAAACCAAGAACCATAGCCGCATCTAGTCTAACAAAATCATGCCTAATACCATAATACTCTCTTACAAAAACTCCTACTTCTTGGCTTCAATCATCAATTGTATCCTCTATATCTCCATACTGCGATGCAATCAATCCGTACAAGGTCCATACCACAGGACATGCCCAGTTATACCACCTCCACCATACAGGCATCCTCTGTTAGATTACAGAACAGATTTAGTCCACGGCAGGGCTGTAGTAGTATATATTTAAAGGAAATGAACTAAGGTATTAAATACTTACAGGTCGTAAGATCATGTATCCTGAAAAGAGGTACCAAGTTGAATAGAATGCTGAAAAAACCATGGAAGCAATGGGTTGGCTTGGAGTAAGGGCAACAGCCATCATTCCACCGTAGGTGAAGTACAATAATGTGAAGAACGTGAAGAATGAATACCAAAAGGACTTAGCAGCGGTCCAATCATAATCAATCATTGAATACACTAGAATACCATATACCAATGATTGAACAAGAACGTACGGAATCTCAACAATAACCTGCATGCAGCCAAAGATTAATTGAACGTCATGGTCTTGTACTACACTACACTATGAGCATTTTATCAAGACGTGCGACAACTTAATGATTACCTGTGCAAAGGCATAAAGCAAAGCTGAATACATTCCTGCTTCTCTTTCCCTATAGAAGACGGTCCTTTCAACTGATATAACTGGTTGCACTGATCCTGAATTTTGTGATCCAATGAAGAGAACTGCAGAGTATATTGAACCCATAGAATTGAAAATATCTTATTGCCTCCTCCTATAGTTGGATAAGGAATAAGATCAGATGGAATGAACTAACCATTAAATAAGTGTTAGTATGAAATGTTTAAAAAGGACCTCATAAGGGAAGCAAAACTCCCCTCGACTCTGTTTTCTTCATATATGACATTCCAACTTGAGTTCTTACTTGAGAATTCAAACTTTTTGTTTGTTTTTAGTGCTGCTATATTGTTAATTTACAATTTGGAGCCAAGATCCCAGTACATTAATCCCAACATCAATGCTACAAAGATCGTGAACAGAAATCTTATGGCAGTATATTGTGGATTCCGCCAGTACGACAAACGTTGCTTCCATAAGCAAGCTATACATTGGGTTAAATGGACTGAGAGAACTGTGTAGGAAAATAGATGTCCTTTGAACCGGGAGCTGGAGTGCTCAATTCTGTAATAATTGCTTTGTTTCTCCTGAAAGCAAAAAATGTCACTATAGTTTATAGGATACATGATCTATTAATCTCTGTTGGATTAAACATGAATAATGCCAGGTTATCACTAGAAATTTACCTGTACAACTCTGAATTCTTGTAAATGGTAGCAAAATCTACTCCCAATAGTGGTAACTTCCATCATCCAAGTTGCTGGATTGTAACAATCTCTAATTTTACTAACGCCCTCAATACCCTTTACAAAAACAGTACTAAAACTTACCAGTATGCCTTTAATATGAAAGTTTGCATGAATTTTTTATTTTAATTTTCCATGAAATCCAATGTACCTCAAAATAATTGATCAGATGGCAAGAACGGTGACCCAATGGCCCGACATATATCTATTCTCCTCCCTCTTCAGCAGGAAAATCTGCGATGCCAAGGTAAATGCAAGGCCGATAAGTGATAAAGAATGGTGACCCCATACCCTTGATTCTTATGATCTGTTAAACATTCTGATGCGGCCCAAATTGCTTTGGATTTTTATGATGGATTTGATTGGTGAAAGTGCGCATTGGTTGGTTTAAAAACTCTAATTATTGGGTCAAATTGAACCATTAGACCCAGAATATGTCAAATAGAAGCTGATTCAGAGATATACATAAGTTATCATATTGCAACTGGCCAGATTTCAAGCCCAAATTCAGTCATTTAAGATCTCAAAATTAACTTTAAAGTATATATTTATTTTTTGGGGATTTTTTGGTCTTTTCCCCTTCTATTTTAGGCTTTTTGTTTGCACAGTATTTATTTGTCAATTATTGGATGTTTGAGATAATTTTTTATCATTTTGAATATAATTTCTATTTTCTCCCAATTTTCAGTATTCTTGTTTTGATAATCAATGAATTTGGATGCCTATTTTCCTAGGTATTCTTAAACTAAACAGATAGTATTCTTATGCATATTTTCCTAGAATTTCTATATAAGGTTGAGTATGGTATTCTTGCGCAAATCAATGTTTTCAACAATTATCTCTTTCAAGTTAGGCTTCCGCTACATCACATTCCTTACCTCATCAAAAGCTTCAAATATATCAATACTTGACTAATGGATGGTGCACATAACTATTCTTCCTGTGTCTACAGTGTTTCTAACAGTTCTCATTACAACTGCAATAGCTTGTGCTTCTAGTCCTAAGTTTGGTTCATCCATGAATATTATGGAAGGGTTTGCCACTAGCTGTACTACTATGGTTAAACACTTCTACTACTCAGTAGAAAGACCATTTACCCCAGGCAATCCAACTAGTGCTTACCTCAATGGATTCAGCTTAACAAGGTCCATAACTTCATTAACAAACATCTGCAACAACATTTTGTACAAGAGGTGCGTCATTGACTAAAGTTGCTTCCATATAATGGATTACTAACATTGAACGCATCAGATGCATTTGAGACTTTTTTTCACCAACATTCTAATCTAAAAAGAAACGGTTGAAATAAACTTAATAAAACAATTGGTTATGAAATATCAATGCTTTTTGAATTAATATATTTGCAATTTAACTTGAATGGACTAGCCCTAGATAATAGGCAAGATCAAATGCAACGAGCACAAGATTGATGGTATTTGAATTATTTTAAACTGAATTTAAAAGTAGATGTTAGAAGAAGAACCTGATTCATACTTACCTTTCTCATTTCATAATCGATTTCAGGGGCTAGAAGAAGCCAAGCTGAGTAGAGTACAGATTCATAGACAATAACTTGTGGAGAGTGTTGGGAAAATTAACAAAGTTAGCGCAGCGGAATAATGTTCACAGAGACAAAATAAAATTATTGTAGAAATAATCAAACAAATAACTAAATGGAGGCAGTTAAACCGACCAATGGGTAAATAATATAGGCGGTAAAACCTACTTTATAAATAATAAAAATGACACAAATATTTTAATGTGGTTCACCATTAATTCTTGGGCTACGTTCACAAGACAAAAATCGAATAATTCTTCCACTATAAAAATAGTAGGTACAAGAGAGAGTTTTCTCTAGATCAACATTATAGGTATACAATAAAAGAATTCTCACCAAAATAGTGGCACTTAAAGTATTTCCCAAACGTCCCAAAAATAATTTGCTCACTATTATGTCACTCACCCATTTAGAAAAATTTCTCAAACCCTTAAAACTCTCTCACACTCATCAAAGCAAAATTGCTTTGGTTACTCTCACAAGCACATACCTCACTTTGAGATTTTCTTTCTTTGCTTGCTTGCTTATGCTTATTATTTTCTTCATCATCCAAATGCCTTTATATAGGCATTAGGATGAATAAACAAACAAAAAAAAAACTAAAATTTTCAATATTTGTTGCACTAAATGTGGCCTTTTTTTCAAAATTGTAGGCTCCACTAGGAGGAACCCACAATAACTCTCCCCCTCCCAATTACGTGGAGATCATCATTATTCCGACAACAAATCGATAGAATTCAAACTTTTCCCTTGGTAGAGTCTTTATTAACATGTCTGATCCATTTTCATCTATATGGATCTTCTCAAGCTGCAATAAATTCTTCTCTAATACATCCCGTATCTAGTGATATCTCACATTAATGTGCTTTGACCATGAATGAAAGGAGAAATTCTTACCAAGGTGGATAGTACTCTAACTATCATAAAATAACTTGTATTTGTCTTGCTAAAAATCGAGTTCATTTAAAAAAAAATTCATCCATAGCAACTCTTTACAAGCTTCTGTTACTGTAATAAACTTCGCTTCAGTGGTAGACAAAGCAACACATTTTTATAATTTTGACTGCCATGACACAGCTCCCCTTGTAATAATAATTAAGTAACCATAAGTTGATTTTCTTGAATCAACATCTCCTGTTATATCTGCATTTGTGTATCCAGCTAACATAGGTTTGGCATCTCCAAAACACAAACATATTTTAAATGTTCCATGAAGATTCCTAAAAATCCTTTTGATTGCAGCCTACAGTTCCTTTCTAGGATTTGAACTCCAACTGAGTGTGTAATATTTGGCCATGTACACACCATGGCATACATTAAACTACCAACTAATAAAGCATATAGAACTTTATCCATCTCTTCCTTCTCCTTATTAGTGGAAGGGCTTTACTGAGAAGTCAATCTAAAGTGATTAGCAAGAAAACAACTAACTACTTTAGCATTGTACATGTGAACCTCTGAAGTACCTTCTCAATATACTTCTCTTGTGATAACCACAGCTTCTTGATGCCTCTTTCTTTGATAATCTTCATGCCAAGAATCTGCTTTACTGGTCCCAAGTCTTTCATAGCAAAAGACTTACTCAATTACTTCTTCAAGCTATTAATTCTGGAAACATTCTAACCAGCAATCAACATGTCATCCACATAGAGCAATAACATAATAAAGTCATCATCAAAGAATTTCTTAACAAATACACAATGGTCTAAAGTGGCCTTCTTGTAGCTTTACTCCCTCAAAACAAACTCAAACTTCTTATACCATTGTCTTGGTGCCTATTTTAAACCATACAAGCTTTTCTTCAATCTACAAACATTGTCATTTTTTCCTTTTCTTTGAAACCCTTTAGTTGCTCCATAAATATTTCCTCTTCCAAATCACCATGAAGGAAGGTAGTATTAACATCTATTTACTCAATCTCTAGATTAAAACTTGTTGCTAAACCTAGCACAGTATGGATGGATGTTATCTTCACAATTGGATAAAAAATCTCATTAAAGTCGATGCCCTTTCTTTGGTTAAATCTTTTTATAACCAGCTTGGCTTTGAATCATGGCTGAAGACTATGTTCTTCATGCTTGATCTTGAACACCCATTTATTCTTTAAAGCTCTCTTGCCTTCAGGTAACTTAACCAGCTCCAACATTTTATTCTCATGCAAAGACTTCATCTCATCCTGTATGGATTCAAACCATTTCTACTTGTGTTCATCATTCATAGCTTTTTTAAAGCTTTCTAGCTCTCCCCCATCAGTTAGTAACACAAACTGGTCTCTAGGATATCTGGTAAAAGGTTGTTTGTTTCTATCAGATCTCCTCAGTGGCATTAGAGAAGCCTCATCTGCTGGTGGTTGATCATGAATACCATCATCATCAATGAAGCATCTTTATCACCTTTATCTAGTGAAATAACTTCATTTTCATTTCCAATTTCCCTTGGCACTATTGTTAGAGGAACTAACTTTAAATTTAAATCATCTTCAGAGCTAGGGATATTCTTCTCAACTCTAGTAATATCTTCGATTGTCTTATATTCAATAAACATAACATCACGGCTTCTGACAAGCTTCTTTTGGATTGGATTATAAAATCTATAGCCAAGTTGATCTTGATTATAGCCAATGAACACACACTATCGTGTTTTAAAATCAAGCTTATACCTCGCATCCTTAGGAATATGCACAAAGGCTTTGCACCTAAAAACCTGTAGATAACCATAGGAAACATCTTTTCCTGACCAAACCCTTTCTAGAGTGTCGAACTATAGAGGAACACATGGTAAAAGGTTCAACACATGCACTGTTGTAAGTAGAGCTTTACCCTAAAGTGTCTTAGCTAGCTTTGAATGTGAGAGCAAAGATCTGACTCTCTCCATCAAAGTCATATTCATCCTTTTAGCTAAACCATTCAACTGCGACTTCTTTGGAGGTGTCATTTAATGTCATATACCATGCTTTTTACAATAAGCATTAAATAGTCCAGAATACTCTCCATCATTGTCTATTCATATGCATTTCAGCTTCTTGCTAGTTTGTCTCTCCACCATGGTATGAAATTCCTTAAAGACATTTAGCACCTGATCTTTTAACTATAAGGTGTATGCCCACATCTTCTAAGAATGATTATCAATGAAAGTCACAAAATACTGACAACCACCAAGTGACTTTGGCATTGGCCCACATAAGTTTGAATGAATTAAATCCAACACATTCTTTATTTTGGAAGGAGGAGCACTCCTGAAAGCAACCCTTTTTTGCTTTCCTGTCAGAAAATTGGCAAATTTCTCTAAATGCACAAGATCTACTCTAAATAATACATTTTTCTTGGCCAGCACTGGCATCCCTTTCTCACTCATGTAGTTGAGTATTCTATATTATAACTCAACTGTACTATCTTTCTCTATAGCATTCACCATGTCTTTAGAGATATTTGCATGCATAAAGTATAGTGCTGAGTCCTTTTTACCTCTAACCACCACTAGGGAGCCTTTAGTGAGTTTCGATTAGTCGTTATGGAAGGTGTTGCAGAAACCTTCATCATCAAACTTGCTTGTTGAGATCAAATTTAGGCGAATATTTGGAACATGCTTGACATTCTTCAAGATTAGTCTTATGTCATTCGTTGTTTCCAAACACACATCTCCTTCACTAGCAACTTTTGTTCGATTATCATTTCCCATCTTCATAAATCTAGAATCTTTTAGAGTGTAGGATGAGAAGAATTTTCTTCGAGATGTAGCATGAATGGAAGCACCACTATCAATCACCTAGCTGGTCTCATGGGTAGTAAGATTAATAGTATCATCATAAAAAAGAACATTGAATTCTCTAAGAAGATTTGCTTCATCGTCATCACTGCTGTCATCTTTTCTCATATCTTTTCCTTTGGTATTATCTTTGAACTTTTGACATAACTTCTTGATATGGCCTTTCTTTTTACAGTAATGGCATTCAATATTTGCATACTTATTTGACTTTCCTCTGCTCTTATCTTTTTGCTTTGAGCTTCAAGTCTCACTTCTCCCCTCGGAATTTACAACAAGGATACTTGATTGTGTGGAAGAGACACCCTTTGATAAACATCTCTTCTGTTCATTCAGAATACTACTCTTGACAAATTCCATATTCACTACACCATTTAGTGTAAAGTTAGTAAGTGAAATCTTCAAAGTCTCCCATGAATTTGGCAAAAATGCTAGCACTATAAGAGTAAGAATTTCATTGTCAAAATTTATGTCCATTCCTAACAACTGATCTACAATCCCTTGTATTTCATTCAAGTGATCAACAACAGAAGAGCCTTCCTGATATTTTAGCTACATTAATTTTTTCAGATAAAATAATTTATTGTTGCCAATCTTTGAAACGTACAACTCCTCAAGCTTGTTCTACAATGTCCGTGCATGAGTTTCATTACAAATGTGGTTGTACACATTGTCTTCAACGAACTATCGAATGTAGCCACACACTTGCTCATGCTCAAATGCCCATTCTTTATCTTCTTACCTTTGGGTTTTGTTATAGCAAAAACTGATAGATGCAACCTCATCACAATATAGGAGATCCTTCATCTTTTTCTCCATATATGGTAATTTGTGTCATTTAAGTTAACCATCTTGCTAGTCTTAACCTCTATCATTGCAATATTTAATAATGTCTTCAAAACATGAACTAACAACTCTGATACCACTTGTTGGGAAAACTAACAAAGTTGACGCAATGAAATAATGCACACAGAGAAAAAATAAATCAGCAGAAATAATCAAACAAATAAATAAATGGCGGCAGTTAAACCGGCCAATGGGTAAATAATATAAGCAGTAAAATCTACCGTATAAATAATAAAAATGACACAAATATTTTAATGTGATTCACTTTTAATTCTTAGGCTACGTCCACAGGAAAAAAATCAAATAATTCTTCCACTATAAAAATAGTAGGTACAAAAAAAAGTCTTCTCTAGATCAACTATAGATCAACACTAGAGGTATACAATAAAAGAATTCTCACCAAAATTTCTCAAACACTTAAAAAATAATTTTCTCACTATTATGTCACTCACCCGTTGAGAAAAATTTCTCAAATCCTTAAAACTCTCTCACACTCATCAAAGCAAAATTGCTTTGGTTACTCTTATAAGCACATACCTCGCTTTTAGCTTTTCTATCTTTACTTGCTTGTTTATGTTTATTATTTTCTTATTCATCCAAATTCCTTTATATAGGCATTAGGATGAATAAACAAACAAAACAAAACAAAAACTAAAATTTTCAATATTTCAGTGCAGCAGAATGTGATTTTTTTTTTCAAACTTGTAAGCTCCATTAGGAGCGACCCATAACAGAGAGTGGATGTCATCTCGCTCACAATACCCTGATATTCTGGCAAAGGTTTCTTGCTTCTTTGGGTACCCATAAATTCTAATGTCCCCCTCAATGTATCCACCAGTTTTTCTACCAGCCAGCAAATCCATTAAGGTAGTTTTACCAGCACCAGTAACACCCATTAATGCTGTCAGAACACCTGGCCTGAATGCACCACTCACACTCTTTAGAAGCACCAATTTATCTTCAGTGATCCCTTGATTTTTCATTTCCTGTAAAGTTCGAAGTAACAGGGTCAAATTCAGTCATTCTTTCAACAATGTTGCAGGACTGAGAGAACATAACATTCTTCTCTTTTTACCTGTGGCATGTCAACAGAATATTTAACATTATCAAAGATGAGGGAATGTGGTTCAAATGGAAGAACTATTCCCTTTTTCTTATTATGATTCGCATCAGTTGTCCTAATTGCACCTCCAGTCTCTGTAAGTGAAGTAGCAACTAATAAGAAGAAGAAAATGACTTCAGATGAATACATTATCCACAATTAGACTTACCTGTTTGTTCCATCACTACTTCCAGTTTGTGATAACTGAATGGCTCCTTCAGTTCTGTCACTACGTTTAGGCTCGTCGGATACTACAGCCTGAGTCTTACCAAATGCTGCCAAATATTATTTACAAGATATTAGCAAATGTTCTCGTTTTTGAAAAAAATAATAATAAACACATTCACTCACGGTCAAGGAAAGTGAGAGCCACTATGAAACACAGGTTGAATGCTATTGTGAAACTATCGATGCGCGTATTCCTATCCAATTCCATTTTTCATGTAGGAAGAACCCTCACATTTTAAGCAGTTGAACTCCTGAAGATTCTGTTGAGGTTGAGCTCACGGGCACCTGTAATTTTTAAGATAAGAAAAATAAGAAATTTCTGAGTCATTGAGAGGCTAACACACAGTTGTTGAATGGTAGTTCAAAGAAAAGAAAATTACATGATCCCAACTTTTTCCAAGAAACTCATTAACTACTAATGCATGCAGGCCATACATCATCGGCGAGATCCAGTAACCCCATTTCCACCATTTTTTAATGTTCTGTGGGGACATGTTATGCAAAAGAATGATATATTCAATCCTTCATGTTAGATTTCCTGAAAGATAAGCCAGACAAAATACACCTATCCACAAAGTACACCTCTTGACAAGATCATGCCACCTAATGCCTGAAGCGCAAGTAGTCGAAATGATCCAAACGTGCTAGCAATAAGCATGTTCCTTCCTAGTGCATCAATAAATTGGAATAGTCCAGAAGTCATCTGGTTAAGAATTACGAATAGAAAGTACTGCTTGAATAAACTGCAGTGATAGGCATTTGTATCAGCCCTATCAGACAAATTGCTTTATGTGATATTTTCATCAACATAGCTATTTTCTTTTCTTCCTTACCGTTTAGTGCTAGGATCAAATCCGATGACATAATAAGTGGTGAAAACCCAAACACTAGCTTCTAAAAATGAGATGGAGATTTTAACAAACCATGGAGGAAGTGCATATGCCTATGAAGGGTAGAATAGGATGTCCCTTTGCTTGAAAAACACAGGAAGCTTTGCAACAGTCATGAATTGCTCTCCCATACTATTGAACATGATCACAATCAAACCAAAGAACAAGGCACCAATATAAACTCCCCCATCTGTGGAATTTTCTCGATGCATCTCAGTTCGCAGGAAGAGTGTCATGCATAGGAATGCCAAAAATAAAATCTAGTAGCCAAAAAAGAAAATTGTTATAACATGTGCAAAATCTAAAAACAAATACTAGAAATTTGTAAATTCTGATGATAATTACTTGAAAGAGCTTGAAGATGTAGAAAAAAGAATTCCTCTTCATTAGCAAGTACTCTCTTGACAAGCAAGCTTTAAACAGCTCAAAATGGAGCTTTTTAAAGCTTGCCAGCACCATACTTCTTAGTTGCTAATGCAGCAGGGTGGCTCTTGGATTTATTAAATGGGACCGAAAGCTCCTGTCCGATTCTTTGACCCACATCATACGATTGGAATGCCTCAGCAAATTCTTGAACTGTGACAAAACTGTAAGGTTGTTCTTTTCGTGCCCACTACTGCTTCTAATCTTTCTTTGATGTCACCTGAATTTAACTCTCATTATTCGTAAGCATCATGGGACTCTATACATGTATAAGATCTTCAATAAAAAAGAAAGACAAAGTTCTACATATGCCTGTACTCACTTCTTGCAAGAAATCGGCCACGCCTTTTCTTTCAGGAAACTTGAAGCCCATATATTGAAAAAAACCAAGCACCTGTTCAGGAGAACCCTGGTACACAATATAGCCATCTGACAGCAGAATAATGTCATCAAAGAGGTCATAAGTCTCTAGTGCTGGCTGGTGGAGGGAAATGATAGTAGTTGCATTCAGAATGTGAATAGATTTCTTAATTGAGTTCACAATTTGGAAAGTTATTGAGCTGTCCAATCCAGTAGAGATCTCATCCATAAACAATGCTTTGGATGGCCCAATCAACATTTCACCTTCATTTTCAGCATTCAACACATCATTTCAGACAATTATTTTGAAAACAAAATATGAAAGAAACAAACTGGTGAATGTTGTTTACTTGTTGTAACACGCTTGCTTTGTCCCCCAGGGATACCCCTTAACATTTCATTTTCTACCAATATATCTGCACACTCTTCTAGTCCTAAGATCTATAAATATAAATGAAAAAAAGTGATAAAATGAATTAAGGGATGTTACTAGCAGCAACTTCTGAAGATGTTTTAAGGCATTAAAGTACTTTGTCATGATAATACCTTCAAAATATAATAAGTGACCAATTGGTCTCCTGGCCTTCTGTTGCTACAGCCTATTGCACCACCAATATTATCAGAAAAAAAAAAATCAATCTGCACAAATGTTGTTTGTCTTTTATTGTGAACTCTTTTAATGTTTTCAAACTAAATCTGTTTCACTTATGACCTGTTTCCTTACCTTCATGAAAACATCAATATCCGGATCAGGTTTAATATTTGCTGCTTTCTCTCTTCTGCACAATTCTGCTAATGTCTCTGCAAATTACTAGGATTTGTTAATTTACATAATTAGTCATACTCAGATAATTATGCGAAAATAATATTATAAAAACAATGTTAGTATTAAATAAAAGATCATGTAATCTAACTATGTCGAGTTCCTATTAGTTTGTCAAAATCCCACATCGGGAATTTTGAAACAATTGAAGGAGTCCTTAGGCTATAAAAGGACTCCTCCCCCTTTAGTTAAATCTATCCCACAAAATTAGCCTTCTCCAATATTTAGGCAATTGTATTCTTCCTTTCTCTTTTATAATATTTTCTCAATTAGTGAAATATTATTTTGGTAGTGTTTAAGGACTTAAGCATAATTAGCTGAACCTCGTTAAATTTTGATGTTCTCTTTTAAATCTATTTAATACCTATTGTCGGGTATAGTTGTTAATTATTGTATTATAAAAATTACTTGTCTTAGTAAAATTCTGTCTAAGGAGTGTGGTTTTTAAGTGGGATCATTGTGACCCCACTACTCTTTCCTAAGAATCTACCTTGGGGTGATTTTTAGTACAATTATTTACACTCTAGTCGCTTGTGCAATAGTTCTCAAAGTGAATTTGTGATTATTGGTGAAAATTAACCTGAATTCCACAACAATTGGTATCAGAGCTCTTGGTTTATTTTAGTATGCTTTATGGTTGCAGCTTAGGTTGATCTTTCATATCAAAAAAATTTCTTGAGCTAATTGGCATTCCGTATCAACAACTATTAAATAGAATTTGTAATAGAAATGGCAAGCAACACAAAAGTATCCACATCAGCATCAGCAGCTTCTTTATCTTCAATTTTGGCAAGAAATGTTGTGACAAATGCTAGATTTACGATAGAGATTTTTTATGGCACTGCTCATTTCAGCATATGGCAAAGTGAGGAGAAAGAATGGAAGGTGATAAATAGATTGGCATATGGTACAATTCGATTATGTCTTTCTAGAGAGCAGAAGTATGCATTTTCTAAAGAAACTTCTACAAGTAAATTATGGAAGGTACTAGAGGAGAAATTCTTAAAGAAAAGTAGTCAGAACAAACTCTATATGAAAAAGAGATTATTCCGCTTTAATTATGCTCTAGGTACCACGATGAATGATCACATTACTACCTTTAATCAATAGGTAACTGATTTGATGAATATGGATGTGACTTTTAATGATGAAGATCTAGCTTTAATGTTGGTAGGATCGCTTCCTGATGAGTTTGAGTATCTTGAAACTACTCTACTTCATGGGAAGGTTGTTGTGTCTCTAAGTGAAGTAACTGCAGCCTTGTATAGCTATGAACTGCAAAAGAAAGAAAAGCAAAAAAATAGAAGTGTTGAAGCAGAAGCTCTTATTGTTAGAGGTTGTTTGTAGAACTAGAATAAAGGAAAGAGAGGGAGATCTAAGTCAAAGTCCAAACTAAGCAAAGATTAATGTGCCTTTTGTCGAGTAAAAGAACACTAGAAGAAAGATTTTCCCAAGCTAAGGGAAAAAGGCAAACCTGGAAAGGGAAATGTTGTCTTAAATTCAAATGTAGCTGAGTGTGATGATGCAGATTAAGATCTTTCAATTGTTGACGCACCATCAACCAACTGTTCGAGTTTATGGTTATTAGATTCAGCTTGTAGTCACCATATGTGATGTAGTGGAAGCTTTAAAGAAATAAAAATAAAATAAAATAAAAGAACAACGGAATAAACATCACAAGCCATTGAATCGCGCACGATTAACTGTCTAGCAACCTTCTACAACCTGTTGATTTGCACACAAATACCAGGAGATAGTCATCCAAGAATTCGTTGATTCACAAGAATACTGGAAAAATAATAATTTTGAATAATCAACTCAACAAAAAATGTCTCACATAGCCCTAAGGCTTACATATTTATAAGGTGGCATAAACCTACCAACCCTAACCCTAATTTTAATTAGTAAATAAAATAAAGACAATTCTAATTAAGGTAGGAAATCAAATCCCTAACAATATAAGAAAGTCAATTTCTAATCAATACTAAATTAAAATAAAAATCAAATTCTAATAATAATAATTGAAAATGCATGTAATCTATCTATCGTTACGTATAATACATACGTTTTCAATATTATTATTATTAGGATTTGATTTTTATTTTACTTTATTATTGATTAGAAATTAACTTCCCTACATTATTAGGGATTTGATTTCCTACCTTAATTAGAATTTTCTTTATTTTATTTTCTAATTAAAATTAGGGTTAGGGTTGGTAAGTTTATGCCACCCTATAAATATATAAGCCTTAAGGCTATGTGAGATAGTTTTTATTGAGTTGATTATTCAAAATTATTATTTTCCCAAGTTTGGTAGTCTTGTGGATCAACGAATTCTTGGATGCCTATTTCCTGGTATTTGTGCGTAAATCAACAAGTTGTAGAAGTTGTTAGACGGTCAATTGTGCACAATTCAATGGCTTACGATGTTTATCCCTTTGTTCTTTTATTTTATTTTATTTTATTTTATTTCTTTAAAGCTTTCACTACATCAATTGGTATCAGAGCTAACATTTATTCCTAGGTTTATAAAAAAATAGTTATGGCATGAAGGAGACAACAGCAGCAGCACTTGGATGAGGTATACAAGTGTAAGGCTAATCAACGAGTTGAGCAGCTATTTAAGCGAGTTGAAAAGATGATGGATCAATTTGAGCAGATAATGGAATCAATGATTAAAAAGATGGATGCTCTTTTGGCCAATCAGAATAGAAACAATCCAGCCCTACGAAATAACAACAATTTTATGTGTAATTATGATGGGGAGGTTAGTGACGAAGAGGAAGAAGAAGAGTATTATAAAGAGCCCTTTTTTTTTATACTAATGATGACGAGTATGAAGATGCAATTATTAGAGATGAGCTAATATTTGATGAAGAGGATGAGGATGATGAGGAATGTACTGAATTATTAAAAAGTGGTGATGCAAAAATTTTATTTATTGATAGGGATTCTTATATGACTTCCAAAAACTTAGGGATCGAGGTGGAGGAACATCATGATCATGAATATAATATGCTAGAGCAAATCGAGCATGTTGACTTCATTGGCATTGAGGAAATTCTCTGTTATCATATTCCTTTAATTTTAGTTTTGAAGGAATTACAAATTGATCAAGAATTTATGATGTTCAATACATCTATAAGCAAAATTCTTTCACGATATCTGGGCAAAATTTGAGAGTGAATTTTCTTTACGCTGGAGGGAATGATGTGGGGAAAGTCTTGGAGTTATTGGCATGAGTCTACAAAATGATGGATAAAATACATACATTTACAATATTAATATAGGATTTGATTTTTATTTTCATTTAGTATTGATTAGAAATTGACTTTCCTATATTGTTAGGGATTTGTTTTCCTACCTTAATTAGAATTTTCTTTATTTTATTTCCTAATCAAAATTAGGGTTAGGGTTGGTAAGTTTGTGCCATCCTATAAATATGTAAGCCTTAGGGCTATGTGAGACAGTTTTTGTTGAGTTGATTATTCAAAATTATTATTTTCTCAAATTCGGTATTCTTGTGAGTTAACAAATTCTTAGATGTCTATTTCCTAATATTTGTGCACAAATCAATAAGTTATAGAAGGTTGTTAGATGGTCAATCGTGCGTGATTCAACGACTTGTGATGTTTATCCTTTTGTTCTTTTATTTTATTTTATTTTTATTTCTTTAAAGCTTCCACTACATTAATATGACTCCCAATCAAGAATGGTACTTTGACTTTAAAGAACTAAAAGGTGGAGTTATCTACACAACGAATAATGCGCCTTTTAACACACATGGGATTGGTTCAATTCGCTTAAGCAATTAGGATGGATCAATTAAAACTTTAACAAGTGTTCATTATGTAAATGTACCAAATTTAATGAGGAATCCCATTTTTATAGGAACTTTAAAGTCAAAAAAATTCAAAGTAAGGGCGAAAGATAGGATAATGAGAATCATCTATAGTGCACTTGTGATAATGAAGGGGATTCAAAAAAGAAATAATGTATATTACTTTCTAGGTAGTATAATTATTGGGACAACAACAGTAACTTCTACTAATGATAAGGAGTCAGAAGCAATCAGGTTATGGCATATGTGCTTGGGGAATACTGGAGAAAAATCTTTAAAATTGCTAATAGATCAAGGATTATTGAAAGGAGCTCGGGCTTGCAAATTGAACTTTTATGAGCATTGCATCAAAGGGAAGAATATAAAGGTAAATTTTGGAATAGCCATCCATGATACTGAGGGTATTCTAGATTATGTTCATTCAAATGTGTGGGGGCCTTCTAAGAACACTTCAACGGGAGGAAAAAACTATTATGTTTCCTTTGTTGATGATTTTTCCTTGAGATTTTGGGTGTATACAATAAAGATGAAGGATGAGGTGCTAGGAATTTTCCTTAAATGGAAAAAGATTATGGAGACTCCAGTAGGCAAAAAAGTCAAACGTCTCCGCATAAACAATAGTGAAGAGTTAAAAAATGATCCATTTTTTAAAGTCTGTGAAGATAATGGTATTGTCAGCACTTTACCATTAGATATACACCATAACAAAATGGGGTGGCAAAGAGAATGAACCGAACATTATTGAAGAAGGTTCAGTGTATATTGTCCAATGTTGGGTTGGGCAAAGAATTTTGGGATGAGGTTGTAGTCTATGCTTGTCACCTTATCAACTGATTACCATCTACTGATATTGGTGGTAAAATGCCATTGGATAAATGGTTTGGAAAACCTGCTACAGATTATGATTCCTTACATGTGTTTGGTTCCGCTGCATATTACCATATTAAGGAGTCAAAGCTAGATCGAAGAGAAAAGAAGGGAATCTTTGTGGGGATCCCTTCTGGTGTGAAAGGCTATCGACTTTGGTGTCCAGAAACAAAGAAAGTAATCTTCAGCAAGGATGTTACCTTTGATGAATCTACCATACTAAGAAAGGTGACTTTTGAAAAGATGAAGCAGAAAGATGGTACTCCCAAACAGGTGGATTTTGATGGTAATAGAATTATCCCAACTAATATAAAAACTGATGATAACTCTCCCATGGTAGAAGAAGAGTTAAATGAAAAATAGGTTCAGACCCAAGAAGCTCCACAACAACGTGAATCAATTGCACTAAGGAAGGGAAAGAGGACCATTAAACAACCTGCTTGCTATGCTAATATGGTCTCTTCTGCATCACCAATTGCCATTAATGATGTTCTTTCCACTTACAATAAAGCAGTCCAAAGTTTAGAATATGAAAAGTGGAGGATTGCCATGAATGAAGAATTGCAGTCCCCTTCAAAAGAATTAGACATAGAAACTAGCTAATCTCTAAAGGGAAAGAAGATTTGGGTGCAAATGGGTATATGCAAAGAGAGATGGATTTCTTAACAAGAATAATGTTCACTAAAAAGTAAGATTGGTGGCTAAAGGCCACGCACAGATAGAGGGAATTAATTATAATGAAGTCTTTTTTCCAATTGTAAAGCATTCCTCCATCAAAACTTTTTTGGCTTTAGTAGCACAGTTGGATTTGGAACTAGTTCAAATGGATGTAAAAACTACATTTTTACATGAAGACTTAGATAAGGAAA
The DNA here is from genome assembly GCA_947683625.1 of Mallotus nudiflorus. Lineage (NCBI taxonomy): Eukaryota > Viridiplantae > Streptophyta > Magnoliopsida > Malpighiales > Euphorbiaceae > Mallotus > Mallotus nudiflorus. Next base: position 963,787 of record CANTUR010000014.1, on the reverse strand, counting down.
TCTACATGACTCAGCCAGATGGATTTAAAGTTGTTGGAAAGGAGAAGATGGTATGCAAATTAAAAAAAAATCACTGTATCGATTGAAGATATCTCCGAGGCAGTGCTATAAGTGATTTGATAAGTATATGATAAGGAAAAAGTACACGAGAAGTAAATATGATCATTGTGTGTATTTACACAAGCTACAAGATGGATCATATATATATCTTCTTCTTTATGTTAATGATATGTTAATGGCTTCTAGGAGTCAAACAAAGATTGAGAAATTAAAGACTCAATTGAACAAGGAGTTTAAGATGAAGGATCTTAGTAAAGTAAAGAAGATTATGGGCATGGAAATATCTAGAGATAGGAAATTAGGGAGGCTTTGTTTATCTCAAAAAGAATATCTGAGGAAGGTACTAAAATATTTTGGCATGAATGAAAAGTCAAAACCAGTCAATACACCACTTGCTCCTCATTTCAAGTTTAGTGCATCAATGTCACTGAAGAATGATATAGAACAGGAATACTTGTCAAAAGTACCATATGCAAGAGTTATTGGTAACTTGATGTATGTATAAGGCTTGATATTTCACAAGCAGTTGGGGTTATGAGCAGGTAAATGCATGATCTTAGAAAGGAGCATTGGCAAGCTGTGAAATGGATAATATAGTATATTTTGAACACCATAGATATTGGTTTATTATTTCAACAGGATAGACAAGATCATTAGTGTGTAGTTGGATATTGCGATTCTGACTATGCTGGTGATTTGGACAAGTGTCAATCAACTACTGGTTATATGTTTACTTTTGCAAAGGCACCAGTCAGTTGGAAGTCCACCTTACAGTCGATAGTTTCTTTGTCTATTACAGAGGCAGAGTATATGGCAATTACAAAAGTTATAAAGGAGGCAATTTGGAGCAGAAGCACATCGGAGTGCATTGTGATAGTTAAAGTGCTATTCTTTAGCAAAGAACCAATTTTATCATGCAAGGATGAAGAATATCAATGTTCAATATCACTTTGTATGGGAGATTCTAGAAGAAGGTGGAGTCACAATCCAAAAGATTCAAACTATTGAGAATCCTACTGACATGATGACAAAAGTGGTAAATGCAGTCAAGTTTAAACATTGTTTAGACTTGATCAATATTGTTACAAATTGAAAGATGAAATTTGCAGACACTATTGAAGGTTGGATTTGTAAGAGAAAATTATATAGTTACCAAGGTGGAGATTTGTTAGTTTGTTAAAATCCCACATCGAGAATTTGAAAAAGGACTCCTCCCCCTTTAGTTAAATTCATCCCACAAAATTAGTCTTCTCTAATATTTAGGCAATTATATTTTTTCTCTCTCTTTTGTAATATTTTCTCAATTAGTAAAATATTATTTTGGTAGTGTCCGAGGACATAGGCATAATTGGTTGAACCTTGTTAAATTTTGGTTTCTTCTTTTATGTCTATTTAATACTTATTGTTGGGTATAGTTGTTAATTATTGTACTATTAAAATTACTTGTCTTGGTAAAATTCTTTATATGGAATGTGGTTTTTAAGTGGGACCATTGTGACCCCACCACTATTTCTTAAGAATCTACCTTAGGGTGATTTTTAGTACAATTGTTTACACTCTAATCACCTATGCAATAGTTCTTGATAATTGGTTTTCAAAACTCTTGGGCTTGGTATCCTGTAATCCATGAATAGAAGGCAAGGTAAGAGATGGGGAGAGTCCCCATAAACACTCTGATGCCTAAGTTAGAGAACAGAAGTAGGGAGAATACAAGATAGCTATAATATATGAGAATGAGATGCCCCTTTGTGAGGGGTGTAGGACTCTATATATAACAATACTCAAACCTGGGAGGAGTCAGATTCCGTGTGGGATAGTGAATTATAATCTTGGTAGGAGAGTGTTCCTTCTGTGCTTAGGACTCCACTTTGGGGTAGTCCCCATTCCGGATGGGTCTGCCTTCTTGCTAATTTAAGTGTCCCTATTTAGGGGGTAATGAGCCCTTAACTAGGTAGAAACATACTAGATGGTATCAAGAGTCCCCCCCCCCTCAGGGTATTCGGATATTTATGTTCATCGTGTCTGAGTAGGATGCTAATGCTGTCTCATAAGGGGTATAATATGATAATAAAGGCAAGTGAGCTGAGGTGGCCAACCTCAGTCACAATGAGAGTAGAGCTTGATGTTGAGTCTCAAGATGGTCATTGCTGAGTTACAATCTGTAGAGCTTGGATACCCACCAAGTGCGTATGAGTACAATAATAGATTAACCCATCTGTTTGGAAATGATATGATGGAACTAGTCATCACTGGATTTTTGATGCTCGGTGCATTGACACAAGGCTTACATGCTCGGAACCTCAGTACTACAGAAGCGACTTGAGGGTGCCAGCTTTAGTCACTGGGCTTAGATGCGCAAGACTTAGATGCTCGGTTCATGGACGTGAGGCTTACATGCTCAGAACCTTAATACTACAGAAGCGACCTGAGGGTGCCAACTTCAGTCACTGAACTTAGATGCGCGAGACTTAGATGCTCGGTTCATGGACGCGAGGCTTATATGCTCAGAACCTCAGTACTGCAGAAGCAACCTAAGGGTGCCAACTTCAGTCACTAGACTTAGATGCATGAGACTTAGATGCTCGGTTCATGGACGCGAGGCTTACATGCTCGGAACTTTAGTACTACAGAAGCGACCTGAGGGTGCCAACTTCAGTCACTAGACTTAGATGCTCGGATACTCAAAATGGGTTGAAAATGTTGCTTGGATGTATTCTGAGTAGCTTGATGAAGCGGCTCAGTTAAAATGTGGGCAGGCCGACACGTGGTGGCATCACTTCAACTCCTAGGGATTCATAGTTGAAATCGTGTAAGTGATGCATCATTTCGTATGTCAGTAAACAAAGCATTTTTGCCTCCATTGTCAAGACTCCTCGTCTAATGGGCTTTTTTATCCCCAAAAGGCCCCTAATGGCCTAGGGAGGAATGTAGCAATAATGAGGGCAGTTAATGGCGTGCTTCCAAATCCTTCCGTGTCTTTATAAATATTACTGCACTTTTCAACTGGTGTATTTTGCTTCTTTATTTTTTCGTTGTTCTTGCCTTTGTTGCATTGATATTGCCTCTACTATTTTCATTTTTGCCTACCATAATTCTTGCTTGTGGCAACCAAGTGATCTTTTATTTTTCTTTTTCTTCTTTTTCCTCATTTCTGATATTTTGTATTTCCCTTCTTCACTATGGCCCCAAGGGAAGAAGTTAGTTCTGACCTTTTCGTCTCAAATGTAGATAGTAAGTTACTGGGGTAGTATCAGAGGTGATTCTGTATCCCCGTCGATTACACCCTTCACACTATAGATAGGAGGTTTAGAGCCCATACCCCCTTGTTAGGGCTAAGTAAATTATTAGAGTATTTTCACCAGCTAGTGGGGGGTTTGAAATTTCCTCTAGATCCCTTTGTGAAGGAATTTCTGAATAGAAAGAACATAATGCCCGATCAGCTTCACCTGAATAACTATAGGATACTGACCGGGTTCATCCAACTGATGTATGCAGAGGGGAAAGAACCCAATTTATATGTTTTTTGATATTTGTACAGGCTGACTAGAAAGAAGGGAGAGCTGATGTTCTCCTTGTCGGTTGTACCTAACCGTACCCTTTTTGTAAAGCTTATGGATCTCCACAAGAAGTGGAGACACCATTTTTTTATTATAGAGCATCAGTCGAACTTTTTGGATGTCCGAAGGCTGTGGCCTGACGAGTGTCATAAGGTGACCCGTCCTGCGAAACTTTTCGACCATGACACGGAGATGGTTTTGCGGCTACATCTTGAGGGGCTTGCCGAAACTTGATTGACGGAGGATGTGTCCCGAAGGTACCTATGGAGAGTTTATCCGAGTCGTGTTCACTCCTCTGGAACGTCTGTTTTACTTTGAGCTATATTTTTGACTTGATCTATTTTAGCGACTGTAGATGGCTGAATTTTTTGATTTTACGGGCAGGATTTCATTAGTTGATGAGCTAGCTGCTTCGGAGGAGGTTCGGGCCTCTCCTTCCCCGAAACTCGAAGTTCCTGCGGCACCTGAAGTAGTTCCTGCCGACCCCAAGGGCAACGCGGCACTGGAAATTGAATAGCCAGAACGGGTTGGCCAAAGAAAGAGGTGGTTAATTGATTCGGAGTCGGATGCAGAGGGGCTAGATTAGGAGATTTACGTTCAACGCCCGCAGTTATCAGGGTGTCCGGATATGAGGGGCTAGATATTGAAGTAGATAAAGGCCCCAAGTATCTCCAACAGCCAAGTGCGGGATCAGTACGCTGAATCGCTAAGGCTGCCCGGTGATATGCAACGTTGGTCCGATGAGGGCCCGAAGGGGTTACTTGACTCCATGATTGGCCAGTCATTAGAAGTAAGCTAGATTCTGCCATTAATGTTATTATCATATGTGTTTTTTTATTAAATCTAACTTTTGGTTTTTCGTAGATGAATCAGGCCTTGCTGCTAGCGAAGGATCAGTACTTCTACCTGAAGAGCCAATATAGCTTAAAGGAAATGGAGGTGGCAATCATAGCCATAGATTTTAAGAAGAAGCTAGATGGTACGAAGGTGGCCCTGGAGCACTACTAGACAAAATATGTTGAGGCCAAGTCTAATGCTGAGGCGAATCAGAAGAAAGTTTCTCAGTTAGAACATAGCCAAGCCCAGCTAATGAGGAGGATCGAGGAGTAGGATCTTCAAATCGTTGAGCTCTAGGGAAGGCTAGCGAAGATTGAGAAATCCCGAGCGAATGATAATAAGTCATACCAAGGCATGGTAGGAGGGTTTCTCAAAGCTTATTGGGTTGAGTGTAAGAGGATACTGCTCTCTCAAGACTTAGGACTGGATCTGGGGGCGTTGGATCGAATAACGCCAGCAGACCTTACTAGACTTACTACGAAGGAAGATGCCCGATGAAAGGCCAGTTCTGCTCCTGCGAGGGAGACTGTAGAGGCTGCTATTAGTACTGGGTCTGTAGCGTATCCAGAGACTATTGATGAGGTTTCCCCTATTTCTGGGCCTGGGGGTCCGGGTGTACATATAGTAGAGTAGATATGTATATGTTTTTTATTGTTGTTATTATTTTTTTTATAACTGATTACATGTAAAGGTATTTTATTTATGAAGAGAGACTTTATTGAACCATGTGTTGAATACAATCTTATTAATAGTATTTTCTGAGAGAGTCAGAGTTCCAAAATCGTGGTAGTTCTTTGCCTCCTCTTTCTCTTAGTTTGTATGCTCCCTTAGTTGTGCTTGCTAAGATTTGGTATGGACCTTCCCAGTTTGGACCTAACTTGCCAGTTCCTGAGCTGCCTTTCTTGACATCTGCTCTTCTGAGTACCCAGTCTCCCAACTTAAATTATTTTGGGTGATGTCGTTGACGATGGTACCATGTCACCTTTTGCCTATGTGTTTCAGTTGTGGCTGTAGCTTGTTCTCTCTGTTCATCTAATAGATCTAGGCATATCTGGGCGTCAGCGTTGTTGATGGTGTGATCAAGATCTTGGCTTACCCGGTAACTTAGTGAACCAATTTCCATTGGTATTACAGCATCCATGCCATAAGTCAGCCTGAATGCTATCTCACCGGTGGATGATCGAGGTGTGGTTCTGTAGGCCCAGATGACATTATTGAGTTCTTCAACCCAATTTTCATTTTTTCGTCAAGTCTCTTCTTTAATCCTTGCATGAGAATTCTATTAATGACTTCCGTTTGTTCATTTTTCTGTGGGTGGGCTACTGAGATGAAGTGCAGCTTTATACTGAGGTCTAAGCAGAAACCTCTAAATTTATTATTATCGAACTATTTGTCATTGTCCGTAATTAAAGTGTGGGGGATGCTAAACCTGCAAATGATCTCCTTCCAGAAGAAGTACTATATCCAAGCTTCTGTACTGGTTAGGACTGCTTCCACTTCTACCCACTTAGTGAAATGGTCAATAGCCACAATTAAAAACTTTTTCTATGAGGTAGAGGGAGGGAAAGGACTAAGGATGTCCATCCCCCACATAGTGAATGGCTAAGGACTGCTGATGGGATGCAGGGGCGAGAAGAATTGTGATTGAGTCGAGCATAGTGCTGGCACTAGGGACATGCTTGCATTAGCTACTGGGCATCTTTGGACATGGTGGGCCAGTAATACCCTTGGAGTAGTGCCTTTCGAGTGAGCGAATAGTGGGATTCATGTGCTCCATAAATTCCTTCGTGGATTTCTCAGAGTATGTAATTCCCTTCCTTTGGTGAAACGCACTTGGACCAGGGATGTGAAATGGATTTTCAGTATAGCTCCCCTTGATGGATGGAATAGTGGGTTGCCTTGGTCCTGAGCTTTCGAGCCTATAGTTTATCTTCTAGGAGTTTTCCTTGCTCCAGATATTGGATTATCGATCGCATCCATTCCAAGACTACCTGTGTCTCCAAAACTTCGGGGTCTTTTGTGCTGGGACTGGTTAGCAACTCAGTGAAATTCATATCCCAAAATGCTTGACTATTTTTAGCTGCAGATTTGGCTAGGAAGTCGGCCTTATTTTTTTCTTCCCTAGGAATTTGGATGATCTCCCATCGGCTTCCATCTCATTCGATGTGTTGTAAGAGCTGCCTGGCTTTATCTACGTACTTGGCAATGCAAGTGTCCTTGACTTGGAATGTTCCATTGACTTGGTTAACTACCAGTTGGGAGTCCGAGTAGATGATGAGGTGTTCAACCCTGACTTCGGTGACCAACTTCAAACCCGTAATGAGTGCTTTATATTCGGCTGCATTGTTGGTGGCATTGTACTTGATACGAACCGAGTATTGGATGTGAACCTTGTGTGGTCCTTTGAGGATTATTCTGTCACCAGAACCTTGAGCTAAGGATGCTGTCAACATAGAGCTTCCATTCTGGTGCTTTGGTCAAGGCTATGTCTTTCGAAGCCATTTCTTGCACAAAATCTGCTAATGTCTGGGCTTTCATCTGTTGCCAGGGCTCATAGTCAATATCGAATTCACTAAGTAATTCTGACCATTGTACTAGCTTGCCCAAATTCTTCGATCTTTGTAAGATTTTTCACAGCAGGAAGCAGGATCAGACAACAACATGGTGAGCCTGGAAGTAATGTCGAAGCTTTCGAGAGGCGTGGACCATAGCCATGGCTAACTTGTCCAACATAGGATACCAAATTTTAGGTCCTCAGAGCATTTTGCTGATGTAATAAATAGGGCTTTGCTGGCTTCCTTCTTCTCTTACCAGTACTGAAGTTATGCATTCTCGGCCAATAGAAAGGTACAAATACAAGGTCTCATCTGGGACCGACCAGCTGAGTAGGGGTGGTGAGGAAAAGAATCTTTTAATGTCTTTGAATGCCGCCTAGCAGTCAGCGGATCACTGAAACTTCCCAAAATTTTTGAGAGCTAAGAACAATGCTAAACACCATCTAGCTGAGCAAGAAATGAAATGCCCTAACGCGGTGATTTCGCCATTTAACTTTTATACCTCATGGATGTTCTTCGGTGCTTCCATGTTGAGTATGGCTTCCATCTTTTCTGGATTGCTTCAATGCCCCGATGAGATATCATGAATCCCAGGAATTTTCCTGCTTGGACTCCGAAGATGCATTTTTTAAGATTCAACTTGATCCTAGATTTGCTCAGTAACTAAAGAACCCGATCCACGTCCGCTGGGTGCTGCTCCGAATGTTTGCTTTTGATGATGATGTCATCCACATATACCTTTACGCTTGCTCCAATCTGGTCTTGAAGGACTTGGTTCATCATTCTTTGATACGTGGCCCCGACGCTTTTCAATTTGAAGGGCATCACCTTGTAACAGTACAATCCTTCATGGGTGATGAAGGATGTTTTCTCTTGATCTTCTTCCTTCATCGGAATTCGGTGATAACCTTGTGTCGCGTCGATGAAGTTGTATAATACGTGACCAGTAGTGGAGTCGATGAGCTGGTTAATCGTGGGCAATGGGTAGCTGTCCTTAGGGCATGCTCGGTTGAGGTTGGTGTAGTCTACACACATTTTGTACTTCCCATTTGCTTTTCTGACTAGTACCACGTTGGCTACCCATTCCAAGTGAGTAACTTCTTTAATAAACCCAACTGCTAACAGCTTTATTGTTTCTTCAGCAATTATTCTCTGCCTTTCATAAGCAAAGGTTCTTTTTTTTCTGTGCTACTGGCTTGGCTCCCGGTTTGATGTTTAGGTAGTGACAGGTAACTTTTGGGTCCACACTGACGATCTCTGATGCTTGTGAAGTGAAATCCTTCGAGTGTCTTATAAGGACTTCCCTTATTTCGTCTCTGATATTCTGGTTGAGTGTGTTGCCAATTTTCACAGTCTTTCCTTCCGTGATTTGCAAGGTCTCCGTGTCTTCTACTGGTTGTGGATCGGTGCCTTGCTTCTTAACTTCCCATAAAGGAAAAGCTTTCGCTTAAGGCTTCATGGCCATCTGGTAACACTATTTGGCCATGTGTTGATCTCCCTAAATAGTAAGGGTCCACTCTTGACTGAAACTTTCATGGTTAAGTGTCGGATGCTGGTAACTACATCTACCTCATAAAGTGTTAGCCGTCCTATAATCCCATTATAGGCCAGTAGTATATCCACCACGTTGAATACAGTCCGGATGACTTTTGTCTCCTAATCATCTTCGTTTCCAAACTCTAGGTTCAGTTCGACAATCCCCATTGGTTGCACGGTTCTATCATAAAAACTCGTGATGGGGTTATGGATCGCTTTTAGGTTGGTGATGGAGCCACCCATTACTTTGTACGCATTCTAGGATAATACGTTGATAGCACTTCCATTACCCACCAATAGCCTTTTTACTCGATACTTATTTATGCACGCAGTTATTACCAGAGCATCACAATGGGGGTGGTATACATGCAAATCATCTTCCGGATTAAACACAATATCACTTCTCCTGGGTACTGATTTTTCTCCTCTACTATGCTTTATTCTCTTCTCAGTGTGTTCTCCCCCTATAATCATGTTGATTGTTCCAATCAGCTCCCTCTGGGTTTTCTTTGCTTCCGACCTGTCCTGCTCATAGTTTTCGAAGATTCCACTTCTCCTCGATGTGTCTGTGAAATTAGTGAGCTTTTCCCTCTGCACCAGTCTTTCTATGGCATTCTTCAGCTCTATGCAGCCCTCTATGTCATGCCTGTATTCCCGGTGGTACTCGCAGTACTATCCTCTGTCCCAGGTAAATCTCCGGCTTGGGCTGATTCTCTTGGCTGGGGTGATCCCAACTCCATTTTGCCTGACCCACATGAGGATTTTGGATCGAGAGGTGTTTAAGGGTGTATATCTGTCCGCTTCCCTATCAAATCTCTCTATTGAATTTTTGAAATTCATTTTTGGGAAGCTTGCTCATCTCTATTTCGGTTGTTCATCCTTGATCGATGGTCTGTCTTCTTCCCGTCGCATCCTTTTATCTTCATCCATTTTTATCATTCGGACTGCCATCGCCATTGCTTCAGCAAAGGTACTCGATTCTTTAGTCATTATTTTGTCTTTAAGCTTGCCGAGTCTAATGCCATTTTTCAAATCTTCTATGGCGACTTCATCAACAAAATGCTCAATTTGCATGGCTATTTTGTTGAAACAGTCAAGGTAACTTCGTAAAGATTCATCAACTTCTTACCAGCACATCCGAAGATCGTTGATGTTTTTGGCTAAGGAAATATTGGTAATGAATCTAATACGAAACTGTTCTGCCAAATCCTCAAAAGAAGTGACGAAATTCTCCCGGAGTATATGAAACCACATTTGAGCATTCTTTATAAGTGTGCTTGGAAAGACTCTGCACATGATTCCATCATTTACATTTTGGAGCAGCATTTTTATTCGGAACGCTGATATATGACTGATGGGGTCTCCCGTCCCATCGTACTGATCAAGTTGCAGGATTCTTAACTCAGTAGGGATCTCCATCTGAATTATTCTATTGACAAACAGAGTTCTGCAATCCATAACACATTCTTCTTCCTTTCTAGGCTTGGTCCAAGCTTTGCATACTGCTTCTTTAACCTTCTAAGCTATTTTTAAATCATCAAAAGCCGAAATGGTTGAACTGCACTCTCCTTTCGGCACTTTTCCCTTCCTCATGCTCATCCCCGAGGCCTGTTGAGGTGTTGTGTTATCATCATTTTGAGCCAGCTCAGGGCGCCCACTCTGTATTATGGCATTTAGCTGTTGTTGCATCAAAGCTATCTATGCCTGAATATTTTTTATCATGGCTTCCCTGCTAGTTTGACCGAGGCTGAATGTTTGGTTTACAGTGTTTAAGTTTGGAGTGGTTATTGTTGGTGTTTCTAGTAGGCTCGAAAAGGGTATAGAAGGTATTGATCGATGGTGTTGTAGCAGAGCGTAATATAGGAGGTCCATGCCCAAGGACAGGTACCTCGGAGTGTTGTCAGTTAGTGAAGGTATATGTCCGGATGAGGCTCCAGTGTGCTGTAAGGTGGGCAAAAGCACTATTACTAGGAGAGGGTGTGAGAGGTCGGTCGAAAGGATAAGTGTGAAAGGGTTGGTGCCGGCTTCAGGAGTCAGGGCTGGTGGTGGGCTAGAAGTCATAGTGAATATGTCTTTAGCTTAGCAAGTAAATGAATGGCTTTTCCCAAGGAGTTCCCACAGACAGCGCCACTTGATAATTGGTTTTCGGAACTCTTGGGCTTGGTATCCTGCAATCCACGAACAGAAGGCAAGGTGAGAGGTGGGGAGAATCCCCATGAACACTCTAATGCCTAAGTTAGAGAACAAAAGTAAGGAGAATACAAGATAGCTAGAATATGTGAGAATGAGATATACCTTTTTGAGGGGTGTAGGGCTCTATATATAGCAATACTCAAACTTGGGAGGAGTCAGATTCCGTGTGGGATAGTGAATCATAATCTTGGTAGGAGAGTATTCCTTCTGTGCTTAGAACTCTACTTTGTGTAGTCCCCATTCCGGACGGGTCTGCCTTCTTGCTAATCCAAGTGTCCCTATTTAGGGGGTAAGGAGCCCCTAACTAGGCGGGAACATACTAGATGGTATCAGTTCTCAAGGTGAATTTGTGATTATTGGTGGAAATTAACCCGAATTCCACAACAGTTCCAACCCCTTGGCATCTAGCAGAAAATGATAAAGTTTCTCTTACCGTCAATTCTATGTGAAGATCACGTTGACTAATATAGGCAGCAGTTTTCTGGGGTATGAATTCATCCAAACCATGGCCATTATAAGTCACATTTCCAGAAAACTGTAAGAGCCACATTCAACACGATCCTAAGTTAAAGATGAGAATCAAATGCGTTAAAAAAATAAAAATAAAAGCGAAAAAATCCTCATTAAATTAAATCATGATCACCACCTTCAAACTACGATCAAGCTTTCCAGCCAATGCTATCAGAAGTGTAGTCTTCCCAGAACTTGGAGGACCCAAAAGCATAGTCATTCTGTGGAGTGTATGCAAACACGATCATTTAAGATTTCGCCCAAGCAAATCATAGCAAAAGACCAAACTCGTCTCACTTTGATGGCTTGATGATTCCACTAACATCCTGACATATGGTCAATGGTTTCTTTCTTATTGGAAGAACATGAAGATAATTCAAGAACCCCTTTGAAATTAAAGGTAAAAGAACGTTAGTTTATAAGAATATATATATATATATATATATATTTTATATATAAACAAGCTAAAATTAGCAGGACTCCATCATTGTGTAAGTGCTTACCTCAAAAACACTAAGAGAGAAATTAATGAATGTAGGCAAACCTTTGTTTCCTACAAATACTTCACTTTCAACATTTAGGTTCTCAAATCGAACTTCAATTGTTGGAATATCAACTCCAACCCTAAAACATCAAGAAACAAGAGGAATAATTCGAAGAAAAATAGAACTTTACATCTATAAACTTGTCCAATTTTTAACCGCCAATTTTACATATTTTTATTATCATCCTTAGACATTAAATCTTTTAACTAACAAAATTTTTAAGAAGTTATCAAGTTCAATCCATGAACTTTGACATGATCAACACTCAATTACTAATCTAGTTTGACTTGAGTCATAATTATAACAAAAAAATGTATAAAAAATCTAGAAAAAATCCAGCAAAGCTGGTTAAAGGATCCATAGGCAAAAAAAAATTATCATAATATAAATAAATACTAAAATTATTTAAAATTTCTTTTACTTTGATAATATTAATGAGCACCGAAAAAGAGGACATATATAATTTAACTGAATTTTTTATGAAAAAAAATAAGATGTACAAATAATTAAAAAACAAAAAAAAAATTGTAAAGAAAATAATAAAATATTATAGAAATAAACCTATGAAATATCACTTACGGGAGACTTTTTAAATTAAAATAATGTATTTAGTGTATTGAATATTGGTAGTTTCGCAAAAGTAAGGAATATATTAAAATGAAAGGAATCACAATAAAAAATAGAAAGGTATGAGAACATATATATATATATATATATATATATATATATATAGCACAATTTTACGTCAAATATAATGGATAGTAAACATGTTAATATATGAAGCAAGTATAATTGCAATATAACTTTATATCCACTGCAGCATAGGATAATAGTTAGGGTGAATTATATTTTGAGCAAATTACATTTTTGTTCCGAGATTTGATCTAATTAGTATTTACCTAATTTTTCAATTTTTATTCTATTAACATTTAAGAAATTTTATTAGGGTTAGACTATTTTTTTTTTCTAGTAAGTGCTATATATATATATAAACTAAAAAACTCTTTCAAACAGCAAAAACACTATAATTAACAGCAAAATACTAATTTAATGATTTTTTTTTTTATGAACCATATTATTAGTAAGTGAGGAATGTATGTATTTAATATTACTAAATGTAAAGGACTAAACTATTATTTATATTTTACAATTAATTATAATTTTTTCATGTTTTAAAAGGCATTTTAATCTTTTTATATTGCACTTAATGGAAAAAATGGTCTAACCCTAACAAAAGTTCATAAATGTTAATTAATTAAAAATTGAGTGATTATGTGCTAAGTGTAATACTTTTCATATTGGTTTGATGCATGTTTGTGTTGTTTATTGTTTTATTTTGATTAGAATTCTTATTTTATTTTATTTTTGTAATAACCCTAATTTTTAAATTAATTTTTTTTAAATGAGATATGCAATGTTAATAAATTTAAAAATTATACTTAAAGTATTCTATTATTTGTGATTATTAATTGACATTTTATGCTAAAATATATATTATATGTAAATATGTATTTTAGAAGTTAATAAACTTATATTAGGGTTTATATCATTATTCTTATTTTTAAAGTTATTATTTTAAGTACTATATTATTTGATTGATTTACTTAATTTTTAATATTATTAAATATTATTTAATTATTTCATAAATATAATTTATTTTATTATTATCATTATTATTTTTCAAGGCTATTGTATGTATTAATGTAATATATAGTTAATTAGGGTTTATTATTATTTTATGTGTGTGTTATTTATTATTGTGTGTTATATATGTACATGTGTGTGTGTGTGTGTGTTTGTGTGTGTATATATATATGTCTTTATTTGTGGTAGAGGATAATTTTGCTTAAGTTTTATTATAATATAATATAATATACATATACATATACAAAAAACATGAAGATCAAAACATCAAACACATAAACATATCATCTTCTTCTCCTCTCCCCGCACTCAACCCGTACCACCACCCTCACTGTGCCTCCCCGACGTCCGGCTAACCACCCACCTTCCTCTGCTAGCTTTGTCGCTCTCCATCATCTTCTCTAGCGCCGACAACGTCCATTTTTTAAGAGAAGTCGAGAACTCTATTAATACTGGCAACCTCCATTTTCGACCACTGTTTCACACATTTTCGGTATCTTGCTCTTCCTCTTACATTGGTGAGTACTAATCCAAGCTTAGTTTAAGATTTAAACTCCATTTGATTGAGTTTTTATTAATTTTTAGTTTTTGAGTTCTAAGGTTTCAAAATTTTTTTAGCTTGATTTAGCTTGAATCTTGCAAACTCCCTTTACAAATGTGATTCCTAGTAGCTCAGTACTGAGGACCGCACCCTGAAGAGTGTGATAGAAGAGGCCTGTCTGATTGAGAGGCGACACATCCGTCAAGGTACCATGATAGATCCTTATATAGTTGGTGGTATTGGATATGGTGTAGCTCCTGGGTACCAGCATCCAGTATTTCAGGTTGGTAGCATGAGTCATCAGGTTGGTAGCCTGCACAGCATGGTGGTAGAAGGTCCAAAACACACAAAGTGGGTCGACATGGTTATGCGACGAACAAAAGAAGTGGTAGAGGTCACAGATTCAGTACTAGAATTAGCAGCAGTAATAGTGGGCAGAGCTCCCAACAAGGTAGTTCTGGGTCTGGAGTTAGTGCATGTGCTAGTTGTGGCTGATTTCATCAAGGCCCATGTCATTTATTGTTAGGTGCTTGCTTTAGATGTGGGCAGGTTGGTCATCTTGCCAGAGCTTGTGCTCACTATTGATATCAGCCATAGTATGCTTAGGGTTCATCTTCATCAGTGGATCAGCCTTTCTATCCGATGCCACAGCAATACAGAGCACCAGTATAACCACAGTAAAGATCGCCATAGTTTATGGGCCAATAGGGCCGAGGTTCAGTTAATAGACCTAGTGGTCGTGGTTTTATGCAGCCTTCAACATCTCAATAGGCAGGTTATGGCCAGGCACGGGTTTTAACTCTTACACCACAGGATGCTCAGACTTCTAATACAGTAGTCGCAGGTAATCTCTCAGTTTATTCTTGTGATGCTAAAGTATTATTTGATCTTGGCACTTCGCATTCTTTCATATCCCCTGTGTTTGCTTCGAGAATCAAGTGGCAGCCTTCTAGGTTGTCCTTTCCTCTATCTATATCAACTCCTCTTAGTGATGAGTTGGAGACAGATATTTTCTTTCCTTCCTGTCCAATGTTAGTTGAAAGTAGAGAATTATTGGTGGATTTGGTGTTGCTTGATGTGTTGGAATTTGATGTCATCTTGGGTATGGATTGGTTTTCGAGATATTATGCTTCTGTAAATTATTGGGAAAAAGAAGTGGTGTTCAAAATCCTGAATGAAGAAGAGTTATGTTTTAAAGGTGAAAAAAGCTTCATGCCTCGCAATCTCATTTCTGCCATTACAGCCCGGAAGATGCTTAGAAGGGGTTGCCAAGGCTACTTGGTAGTAGTAAGAGATGTTGAGACAGAGAAAGGGGTAATTGAATAAGTGCCAATGGTGCGTGAATTTTTGGATGTCTTCCCTGAAGAATTACCAAGATTACCACCTGACAAGGAGATAGAGTTCTGTATCAATGTTATACCTGGTATAAATCCTATTTCTATGCCACCCTACAGAATGGCACCAGCTGAATTATAGGAGCTGAAGGAGTAGTTACAGGAGTTTCTTGATAAGGGTTTCATAAGGCCCAGTATGTCACCTTGGGGTGCTCCAGTGTTGTTTGTGAAGAAGAAGGATGGTAGCCTTTGACTTTGTATTGATTATAGGCAGTTGAACAAGGTCACCATCAAGAACAAGTATCCACTTTCCAAGGATCGATGATTTGTTCGATCAGCTTTAGGGTGTTACATGCTTCTCCAAGATAGACTTGAGGTCTGGGTATTACTAGTTGAGGATCAGAAGTGGTGATAAGCCCAAGATAGCATTTCGGATAAGATATGGCCACTATGAGTTCCTGGTAATGTCCTTTGGGTTGACCAATGCTCCAACAGCCTTTATGGACTTAATGAATCGGGTGTTCAGGCCATACTTAGACTAGTTTGTAATGGTCTTCATTGATGACATCTTGGTTTATTCCAAGAGTGAAGCTGAGCATGTTATGCATCTGAGAAGGGTACTTCAGACTTTAAGGGAGCACAGGTTGTATGCTAAGTTTTTGAAGTGCGAGTTTTAGTTGAGTTAAGTGGCATTTTTAGGCCACATAGTTTCTAAGGATGGAATACAAGTCGACCCCAAGAAGATAGAAGCTATTATAGAATAGCCAAGGCCGACTACAATCAGAGAAGTACAAAGTTTCTTGGGTCTAATGGGCCACTACAGGAGATTTGTGAAGGACTTCTCTAAAATTGTCGCACCTTTGACAAGGTTGACCTAGAAGAGTTCTAAGTTGTGTGGACAAATAGATGCGAAGAGCACTTCCAGTTATTAAAGGATTTATTGATGTCAGCTCTAATTTTGAACTTGCCCTCTGGAAATGAAGGGTATACAGTGTATTGTGATGCTTCCAGAGTAGGATTGGGTTGTGTCTTAATGCAAAATGGCCAAGTAATTGCTTATGCTTCAAGGCAGCTGAAGAAACACAAGCAAAACTATCCTACTCATAACCTGGAGATGGCAGCTGTTGTGTTTGCTTTGAAGATATGAAGGCATTACTTGTATGGGGTTACTTGTTAGATTTACACCGATCACAAGAACTTGAAGTATATCTTCCAGCAAAGGGACTTGAACTTGAGGCAAAGAAGATGGATGGAACTCCTTAAGGACTATGACTATTCCATTTTGTACCATCCAGGCAAGGCCAATGTTTTTGTTGATGCCTTAAGTAGGAAGTCAGTGGGTAGTCTTGCCCATATCAGCTCAGATAGGAGGCCTATTATCAAGGAGATGTATGAATTGATTAATCAAGGGTTGTAATTAAAAGTTACTAAAAAGTGCCTTTTAGCTCAATTCAGGGTATAATCAGTATACTTGGATCGAGTTAAGGAAGCTCAAAATAAAAACCCATAGTTTTAGAGGAATACATATGAAGTGCAACAAGGGCAGTCAAGAGATTTTATGGTTGACAGAGAAGGCGTGTTGCATTTGGGTACTAGGATTTGCGTGCTGGATGTTGATGACTTAAGGAAAGAAATTATGGAAAAGGCATATTTTTCTACTTATAGTATCCATCCAGGTTCTACCAAGATGTATCATGACTTAAAAGATATGTATTGGTTGAATGGAATGAAGAAGGATATTGTAGAGTTTGTATCTAGATGCTTGACTTGTTAGCAAGTGAAGCTTGAACATCAGAGACCTTCGAGATTGTTGCAACCTATGCTAATTCCCGAATGGAAATGGGACATGATAGCTATGGACTTTGTGACTAGATTACCTCGGACTATAGGCTATGATGCTATTTGGGTGATTGTTGATAGGCTAACTAAGTCAGTACACTTTCTACCAGTAAAGAAGATATACTCTACTGATAGACTGCCAAGACTTTATGTCAACAGGATTGATTGTCTACATGAGGTACCAGTAAGTATAGTGTCAGATAGAGGAGCCACATTCACCTTAGTCTTTTGGCAAGAATTACACAAAGCTTTGGGCACCAAACTGGATTTTAGTATAGCCTTCCATCCTCAGAAAAATGGTCAGTCAGAAAGGACCATCCAGACGTTAGAAGACATGCTGAGGATGTGTGTGATTAATTTTAGAGGACAGTGGGATTTGCACTTGCCATTGATTGAGTTTGCCTATAACAATAGCTATAATGCTAGTATTGAAATGGCTCCGTATGAGGCACTGTACAGTAGAAAGTGCATATCACCATTATATTGGGAGATTGGTAAGAGGCAACTGACAGGTCCGGAGTTGGTACAAGTGACTTTAGAAAAAGTTCCCATGATATAGCAGAGATTGCAGATAGCCTTCAGCAGACAAAAGAGTTATGCTGACCCTAGGAGAAAGGATGTATCCTTTATGGTTGGAGATATGGTGTTTCTAAAAGTGTCTCCAATGAAAGGAGTCATGAGATTTGGCAAGAAGGGTAAGCTAGCTCCTAAATACATTGGATCGTTTAAGATTCGGTCAAAAGTGGATGAAGTGGCCTATAGGTTGGTGTTGCCAACAAAATTGTCGAGAATCCACCATGTATTTCATGTATCTATGCTGAGGAAATACATTCCTGACCCATCTCACGTTCTGCAACCTCAAGCCGTAGAGCTTAGTGATGATCTTACCTATGAAGAGTATCCAGTGGCGATTATGGATCGTCAAATTTGACAGTTGTGAACCAAGGAGATATTGATGGTGAAAGTGTTATAGAGTAACCATACTGCAAAGGACTGTATCTGGGAGATTGAAGCTGAGATGTGAGCTTTTTACCGATATCTCTTTCCTCTTTGAGCTTTGTAATTATTCTTTTCTTGAATTATTGGACGGATTCTTTTAAGGAGAGGAGACTGTAATAACCCTAGTTTTTAAATTAATTTATTTTAAAATGAGATATGCAGTGTTAATAAATTTAAAAATTATATTTAAATTATTCTATTATTTATGATTATTAATTGACATTTTATGCTAAAATATATATTTTATGTCAATATGTATTTTAGAAGTTAACAAACTTATATTAGGGTTTATATCATTATTCTTATTTTTAAAGTTATTATTTTAAGTACTATATTATTTGATTGATTTACTTAATTTTTAATATTATTAAATATTATTTAATTATTTCATAAATATAATTTATTTTATTATTATCATTATTATTTTTCAAGGCTATTGTATGTATTAATGTAATATATAGTTAATTAGGGTTTATTATTATTTTGTGTGTGTTATTTATTATTGTGTGTTATATATGTACATGTGGGTGTATTTATATATATATCTGTGTATGTATATACATATATATATATGTCTTTATTTATGGTAAAGGATAATTTTACTTAAGTTTTATTATAAAATAAAGTATAATATAATACAATATACATATACATATGCAAAAAACGTGAAGATCAAAACATCAAACACAGAAACATATCATCTTCTTCTCCTCTCCCTACGCACGACCCGTACCACCACCCTCACTGCGCCTCCCCGACGTCCGACCGACCACCTACCTTCCTCTATAAACTTCGTTGCCCTGCATCATCTTCTCCAGCATCGACAATGTCCATTTTTTAAGAGAAGCCGAGAACTCTATTAATTCCAGCAACCTCCATTTTTTTCCACCGTTTCACACATTTTCGGTGTCTTTCTCTTCCTCTTGCATTGGTGAGCACTAATCCAAGCTTAGTTTAAGCTTTAATCTCCATTTGATTGAGTTTTTGTTGATTTTTAGTTTTTGAGTTCTAGGGTTTCAAATTTTTTTTAGCTTGATTTAGCTTGAATCTTGCAAACTCCCTTTACAAATGTCATTCCTAGTAGCTCAATCTACCTCTATGAATTTTTGTGTGATTTTTGGAATTTATTTTGATTTTTGTGAATTTTTTAATATTTTATTATTATTTTATTAATTTTTGTAAATTAATTTATTAAATTATAAATTTGGTATATTTGGAGTTATTATTAATTTTTGTGTAATTTTTATGAATTTTTATAGTTTATGTCAAAATTGAATAATTAGGGTAGAGTTGGATTTTTGCTGAAATAATGGTTTAAATATGTGTTTTAGTTAATATTAATAATATATAAGTTGAGAAAATAATTTTTATGCATTTGTATAATTTTTATAGAATTTTTTAGTATTAATAGTATATTATGTATATTTTTGTATTATAGGGGTAAATATGTAATTTTGTGCTAATTATAGCTAAATAATATATTTTAGTTGGTTTTAATAATATTTAAGGAATTAAAATGATTTTTACAAATTATTTACTATTTTTAACTAATTAATTCTAATTTTTAAAAATTATTTTTAAATAATATATTATATTGTCACGACCCAAAACAGGGGCCATGACCGGCGCTAGGGAACGGGAATTCTTTCGAATCCGGAACCCGTAGCAAGCCTAAAAAATAAAATAAACATGCAATAATAACAATAACAATATAATATGCAGCGGAAATAAAAATCATAATATCATAATATTATTCACATCAACTGGATTTAAATTAAAATCTCATCTCATAGATATATAAATCTTTTTTTAATACAAATCCAGTTTCAATATAATACATCTCTTTAAATAAAATACATGAAATCCAACACTTTGATTCACAACTACTGTAGTATCTAGATTATAAAATAAGACTCAAGTAAATGATTTACACAAAGAAGCCGGGGCGGAAGAAATCCGGCGTATCGACCTGCTACTGAGGTCTGAAGAAGTTGACTCTCCTGAAAAATAGTCAACGGAGGGGAGTCAGACCTCACTGAGTGAATTACTATAATATATATACATACACACTAAGTGATAATGCATACAGTCAACAGTATATGTTTATCTAATATATATACAGACAATTTCACACAAATGCAGAAAAATCATTTTTATATATTTTATTGAAAATCATCTTTTATGAAGGATCACATAGAACCCTAGAATAACGCAACCTCAGAAAATAGTGTTAAACAACACTCTAGCTATACATGCTCACTTATTCCAAATATATCCACTTAATCCATTTAGACAGTAGACTGGCCCCGAGACACTAAGTCAACCGAGCTCCAGCAGTCTGACTGCCAGTGTGATTGGCCCCGAGATACTTGGTCAACCGAGCTCCAGCAATCACACCTCCAAACCACATCTCACATATCAATAATCATATCAAATCAATATCCACAATTAGTTAGTAACATAGCCTAAAGCTATAGGCATACCGGTACGTACTCGGTCCTAGTTCTGCCCACTAGGTAGCACATTCTATTAATATCCTTAATCATTAATAATATAAATCATTCATTCACAAAAATAAATGATGCATGAATATAAATGAAATAACAATATAATCCATATATATACCAGAAATATACCAAAAGTAAACCAGGTATATTTCGAGTATATATACGTCAAATAAATCCAGTCAAATCATAAATTAAACTAAAAATATATTTAAAAACATTTTAAATATATTTTATTAACAAAACATGTATATAATTTATTATATACCAAAAATAAACCAAAAATATACTTAATATAAACTTAAGAAATAATCAAATTATCTATGCATATTTAATTAACATAAAACATGCAATTCTAAATCATGCATCCTAAGCATATATATATAGTATAGTAACTCACCTAATGCGCTCCACGAGACAGGTCCGACGGGTATGGTCCACTAGCCCTCGGTCTCGGCGCAACTAAACAAGCAATAAATAACCGACATTAGAATAAACCTAACAGAAATCCTAGAATTCAATCTAGAGTATTTAAGTACGGAAACAGAATTTAGGGTTCGACTGGATATCACGTTTTACGAGAATTCTACCAAAAATTCGGCAGAACCTCCCCTGTAAAACGGACATCTCTCTACTCAAAAGAGTAGAGCCGACGCTGCAAATAAACACACTTCGAAAAATAAGCTTAACAAAATCCACAACCCCTCGGTCGGACTCCAGACTACAATCTACCGACCGGGGTCCACAAACACAGAATAATTCCAGATATACCAAAAATATCCTTACAACATAGAAATACATCTCATAGGTAAAAATTACATAATTAACCTTAAAACACTGTAAAAACCGATAAAAATTCATTTTATTAGAAAAACCGTATATTATATATATAATTGAAAATAATTCACGAAAAATAGTTTTAATTAGTTAAAAATACTAATTAATTTATAGAATTCATTTTTATACCTTAAATAATTATTAAAACTAATTAAATTACATTTTTAGACAATTTAGGGTAAAATTACCAAAATACCCCTATATATATATATATATATACTATAATTACTTCAAAAATTCACCAAAAATCATACAATTATCCAAAATTAATTTTCTCAACATATATATCAATAATTTCAATAATTAAACTCAATTAACCAATTAAATTCAAATAAAACACATTTAACCTAATTTTTCCAAAATTCCATAAACTTCAATAATTCAAAATAAATACTTATAAATTCATAAAAATTCCAAATAAATTCCTATAATTCATTTCAACACCTAATTTAACCATAAACTCCAATTTCATAATTTAAATAATTAATTTCCGAAAATTAGAAAATAATATTAAAATATTCAAAAATACCCAAAAATCCAAACAATCTCCAAAAATTCATACATGTAGATTGAGCTACTAGGAACAACATTTGTGAAGGGATTTTTCATGAATCAATCAATTCGAAGCTCAAAAAAATCAAAAACCCTAATGTGATCGAAATTGAAAAATCGAAACCTAAGCAAATCTAAACCATTTTAGCTCAAACCAAAGCTAGAATCACACTCACCAGAGCTCAAGGAGTCGATGAAGACTGGCGGTGTCGAAAACGGTGGCCGGAGGAGGGAGAAACAGCGAAGGGAAGATTTCGGCCAAAAGAGGAAAAACAAAGCTGCCGGCGCCGGGGAAGGGAGCTGCTGGCGGCAGGGGACGGCTGGGAACGACGGTGGCAAGCCGGGAGGCACACCGACGGTAGGTGGCCGGAGTTGCAGACGGTGAGGGGTGGTGGTCGGGCGCGCAGGAGAGAAGGAAAGAAGAAGAAGAAGAAGAAAAAGAAAAAGAAAGAAAAGAAAAGAAAGAAAAAGAAAAGAAAAAGAAAAAAGAAAAAAGAAAAATAAAATAAAATAATTAAATATTAATAAAATAATAATAAAATAATTTAATAATAAATAAAATAATTAAATAACAATAAATAAATAATAAAATATTAGGGTAATACATTAAACCCTAATTAAATAAATATACACACACATAGGCTTTATTTAATAATTTAAAAATACGCATGAGTTCATGCAAGTCCGAAAATATATTTAAAATAATTAATATTACATTGTTTACATGAAAATTTCCCCGAAAATGCAAGTCCCGGGAAAATTTTACGTAAAACACTGAAAATAATACACAGTAATTAAAATAGGTTTTAAATACATATTAACTCGTAAAAATATCATATAATATACAGAAATTATTAACACTGCATATCCCGATACAGTGTAAAAATATTTTAAAAACACGGGATATTACATATATATTATTTTGGTAGTAAAATGGGTTTTAAACTAATTTTATTATATAATTAAACTATTTAAGCAATTAAATGTGAATTTTGTTAATTAGAATTAAGTTGTGTTGTTTGGTTGGGTTTTAAACTCGGTCGGGCTAAATGCAGTATTGGATAGCCAACCCAAGTATAGTTGAGTGTGAATGCTAGAAGTGCATTTTTCTATGCAGGAATAGCTCTACCTATGGTAGAGAGATGGCCATTTTATAGGGGAGACTCTGCCAAAATTTTGATAGATTTTCTCATAAAATGTGACATCTTCTATAATTTCCTAGCGTAAATTAAAGTATTCCAATCTATCGAGTCTTATCCGATTTTTTCCGAGTCATTCTAGAGTCTCGTAAATTTCATTAATTTCCTTTCTTATTCCATAAGTATGATTTAAAAAAAGTGAATATGTTATAGAGAGTACCAGAGTGGGAGCTTTTGAATCGAGGAAAACGCGCGGTCGTCAACCATCTCGCTCATCCTATAAGTTAATAAACTGATCTGTGCATGTGTTTTCTTTAAAAATTATGTGCACTCATATTTTAGTATTATTTGCATTATTGATTTGAAATAAATGTTGTTATCGAGAATTTCATTGCAATGTATTTATTTATTTAAAAACTAGTTTTGAGAAATTTTAGTAGAACGGGCTACCCGGTGGGTTTCACTTGGATCATGTGCACATAGTGGAGATTAAGAGAAGGATCCAAAAATATGTATGACTTGTGGTTATAAACTAGGATGGGTGCCTCGATGGAAGCCTCTGCTCTCAGGGACCGCCAGTGATGTGGAAAGTTGAGAATGGACTGGGATAGGTGCCTCGGTGGATGCCTTAGCTCTTGGGGACCCCCAGTACCATGTGCTTGGATTAGGTGGATGACTGCGGCTTGGTGCCTCGGTTGATGCCTCTACTTTTGGGGATCGGGAGTCCATTTGGATTAAGTGGGCCCAGTTGGCCATTTAGAATTGAGTTTAGGGTTCTACCAAGATTTTTCAAAAGCTATATATGTATATATGTTATAAATTATTTTTACTATATCAAAAAGGTTTTTAAACCATACAACTCTTTTATTAACTTACTCAATGAGGTCTAACTCCCCTAAATTTATTTTTTTCAGGAGTTTGGGATTTTTCTGTTAGGCCTACTTCTCTTCGTCGTGTAGTTTCATCACCGGCTATTCTACGTAGGTCTACTTAGTTGTATTGTATTTATTTTCCTGTACTGCAATAGAGAAAACTGTATAACTGCATATTTCATTTGGGATATCATGTATTTGTAATATTATGTACTGAGACATTATTTGTATAACTGAAGTTTATATATTTTATGCACTATGATATTATGGTTTAAATTATATTGTGAAAAATTAGTTTGATAATGCGCATTGTAATTTAATCATTTATGGTAAGGTCTCAAAGTTTAAATATTCAACATTTTCTTTTAAGGCTTAGTATGGGATTCGGTAGCTTTATATTTTCCATTCCCTAGTGCCGGTCACGTGCCCTGGGTTCGAGTCATGACAATTTTATTATTATTTTTGTTATTATTTTTATTTTGGTGTAATTTTTTTTATTATGCTTTGATATATATGCTTCAAGATTTAATTCTCTCGATGTAGGAATGAAGAAGACATGCCATGGTGGGATATAAAATGATGAGGGAAACAATAATCATGAGATAGACAACAATGATGAGGGAGATAACAATCATAAAGGAGACAACAATCCTAGGAGACAATAATAATGAAAAAGAAATAATCATTAAAGAAAAAAAAGAAGGAATGAAAGAGCAATTGATATAAGATGCAAAGGGAATTCATTACTGAAGACGAAGGATTTTTCATTTTTAAGAGGAGAAGGCAGTAGGACATAGGGAGGGCAGAAGAGAAGATTGAAGACTGCTAGAATAGAAGAGAAGAGCTTCATAAAAAGAGTTTATTCTTTCCTTATTTATTTTTCTAAGGTCTTCTTGTATTTTTTTTTTTTTTTGGATTTGAAAACATCATGAATACTATGTTTAGCTAAGTTTATTTATGTTGAGAATTATTGAACTTATTTTAATTTAAGTTGATTTATATATTGGTTTTTCTTTTATATTGCATTAAGCATTCATTGATCTTAATTGTTTATGATTTGGCCATTCATAATTGATTTTGAATTAAGGTTAATTATTGAGAAATATTAATCTTAATAGAAATATGAATGCTTGATTAAGTGATTTAAGTATAGAGATAGCTTAAATTATTTTAATTTTAATTGGTTGTGCTTCATAATTTATTTACTAAATTAGATTAGGTTTTCATTTAATGAGAATTAGTTAAAATCTTTTCAATTGATAGAAATAAATTAAGTAATTTTTACTTGAGAAAGATTAATTACTACCATTGAATTCCCAAGAATTGCAATAGAAAGAAAACTAATATCTTGTAATCGGCTTAATTAAAATATAATGATACAATCCCTAAGATTATTCTATTATTTGCCTGTTAAAATTTATTTTAAATGATTTTATTATTTAATTTCAATTTGGATATTAAAATTTAGCAATTATAATTCACTTAATAGTTTTTTAAACAAGTTAAAAAAAATAATAGTTGGATAAACATTTAATTCTCGTGGGATCAACCTGTATTTATTCTATATTACTTGACAAAAATTGTATGCTTGCAAGAAAATATCAAGTTTTTGGCGGCGTTGCCAAGGATTGAATAAGTTTAACAACATAATTGATTTCGTTTTACTTAATTTAAGTTATTTCTGTTTTAAATTTGGATGTTTATTTATTTATTTGTTTCCTATTATTATTTATTTTATTTTAATTAATTGTTTTGGTATATGCATAATACTCGAAGAACAAGAACATATCCTCTCATTTTTATTCCATAACTTACACGGTTTGAAAAAGAGAATAGAAGGCATTCTTAAGAGGAATCAAGTATCATGGCAGAATAACAAAAAGAAGAAAGAACACTTTTAGATTTTGTCATGCCAAGTCTAGATGGTACACGACAAAGTATTACAAGGCCAACAATCAACACCAACAATTTCAAGATTAAACTGGCCTTACTTCAAATGATCCAATCAAATGTTTAATTTTACGGCTTGCCAAATGAAGATCCTAATGCTCATATTGCTAATTTTTTAGAGATATGCAACACATTCAAGTACAATGGGGTGTCAGATGATGCTATACGTTTAAGGCTCTTTCCATTCACATTGAAGGACAGAGCTAAAGCATGGTTAAACTCACAGCCACCAGCTTCAATCATTACATAGGATCTATTGGCAAAAGCTTTTCTGGAAAAATGTTTCCCACCGTAAAAAACAGTAAAGATTATTAAAGATATCACCACCTTTCAACAATTTGACATGGAATCCTTGAGTGATATGTGGGAAAGATTCAAAGAATTGCTAAGGAGCTGTCCTCATCATGGTTTGCTAGGGAATGTGCTCATCATAACTTTTTATAATGGTGTTACCCAATCCACTAGAGACGTCATTGATGTAGCAGCTAGAGATTCTTTGATGCAAAAAATAGTTAAGGCTGTAGTTTCACTTCTGAAAGTGTTATAACCTTAATTTTTAAATTATTTTATTTTATAACGATATATGCAGTGTTAATAAATTTCAAAATTCAAATTTAATTATTTTGTTATTTTGTAATTAATTACTATTATTTTATGTTTAATTGGATTTTCTACGTAAATATATTATTTTGGTCATTTAATTTGCATGGTTTATATTTACTATTTTCGGATAATATTATTTTATTTTAATAACATTAATTTGGTGCATGGTTATTTTAATATTATTATTTCTATTATTGTTTTATCAAATTTCACTATTTATTTTGTTATTAAATTATTTCATCATTTGTATTATTATTATTTAAGTGTTAATATTTTATGTATATACATATATTAATATATGTTTGTGTATTTGTGCATGTGTGAATTATATATATATATATATATATATATATATATATATATATATATGTGGTGAGAAATGATTTAGTATAATATAATATTACATTATATAGCTTTAATAAATAGTTTATATATGTACATTCATACAAACACAGTAAACAAACATTCAACAACACAAATGCAAACACACTGTCTCTCCTTCCCTTCCCCGCACTGTCCCGATCCGAGCTAGTCACTGTGCCTCTCTCTCTTTCGGCCGTCGATCACCACTTCCTGTCACCTTCCACCGCCCTCCTCCTCCTTCCTCGGCGCCGACAACAAGCTTGACAGAGTTAGAGATCGAAACTTCACTTTTCTGGCCAACTCCCTCTTCCGGCCACCATTTCTTGAGCTTTTGGTGTCTATCAACTCTCCAAACACCTATGAGTACTAATCTAGCTTCGGTTTGAGCTCAAAACGTCCATTTCTTGAGTTTTGTTGAATTTTAATTTTTGAGATTTAGGGTTGTTTATTTTCTTTTAAGCTTGATCTTGATGATTCACACAAACTCCCTTCACAAAAGTTGTTCCTAGTAGCTTAATCTACATGTCTAAATTTTTTTTTTTTTTGAATTTTTTGAATTTATTTTAATTTTTGTGAATTTTTTAATATTTTATTATTATTTATTGAATTTTCGTAAATTAATTTATTAAATTATAAATTTGGTATATTTGGTGTTATTATAAATTTTTATTAATTTTAGTGTTGAGATTATAATTTTTGTGATTTTTATGTAATTTTTATAAATATTTTTATATTATGTCAATATTAGAAAATTAGGTTAAAGTTGGGTTTTTGTTGAAATTATTGATTAATAATGTGTTTTAGTTAATATTAGTAATATATATGTTGAAAAAATAATTTTTATGCATTTATATAATTTTTATAAAATTTTTGAGTAATATTAGTATATTATGTGTATTTTTGTATTATAGGGTTAAATATGTAATTTTATTAAGATTATAGTTAAATATTATATTTAGTTGGTTTTATAATTATTTAAGGTTTTAAAATGATTTTTACAAATTATTTACTATTTTTAACCAATTAATACTAATTTTTGAAAATTATTTTCAAATAATATATTATGTATTATTTTGGTAATAAAATGGGTTTTTAGTAATTTTTAATATATATTTAGGCTATTTTAGTTATTTGAATATATAAAGTGAATTTCTAATAATTTATATTGAATTATTGAGAAATTGAACTTTTAATAATATTATATTATTATTTTGGAATTTTTACGTAATTATTGAGAAAATAATTATTTTTAGTGTTTTAATGTTAAATATGTTATATTTTGATATTTTGAAGATATTTATGGCATTCATTTATTTTTAGTATATTTATTATATTATCTGAATTTTTGATGAATTGTTGACCTCGGTTGAGAAATTATGCAATTCGGTATCCCAATCGAAGGTTGTGTGAATTTCAATTTTTAAAGTGCGTTTTTCTTGCAGGACTGACTCTACTTGAGAGATGTCCATTTTACAGAGAAGGTTCTATCAAATTTTTGGTAGAATTCTCGTAAAATGTGACATCAGATCGATCCTAAAATTCTGTGTTTGTCTATCTTTTATAATCTTAGATCAAGTCTCTTTAGAGGTTTAAGTTAGATTTATCCTAATTTTTGTGATTATATTATTTTTTTAGTTGCGTCGAGACCGAGGGCTAATGGACAAGACCCTTCGAACTAGTCTCGAGGAGCGCAAACTAGTGAGTTATTATTTTATGTATGCATTGCATTTAGGTTGCATGTTTTAGCACATATTCATGTTTTAATTGTATTTATTCATAAATTGTTTTATTAAAATGTTTAGTCTATTTTAGGTATACTTTTAGTATATTTTTTATATATTTCTAAATAAATGCAAGTTTTATCTTCGATATATATACCTAGCATATTTTCAGTATATTATTGGTTTATTTTTGGTATATTTTATGATTGTTTTGAATATATTTGACATATATATACTTAAAATATACTTAGTTTTTTTTAGGTATATTTATGGTATATATATATAGTTTATTTTGTCATTTTGAATGATATTATGCATTATTTATTTTCTTGTATGAATGTTTTATTTAAATGAAGGATATCGATAGAACGTGCTACCTAGTGGGCAGCACTAGGACTGTATACGTACCGGTGCGATAGATTTAGGGTTGAGTGAGAATCCTTGTGGTAATTATGATTTGATTGGTAATGATATGATTGATTTTATTGAGATATGATGTGATCGATAGTATGATTGCTAGAGCTTGGTTGACCAAGTGTCTCGGGGCCAATCACATTGATAGTAAGACTGCTGGAGCTCGGTTGACTTAGTGTCTCGGGGCCAATCTATTGTCCATATGGAATAAGTGAATTTTATTAGGAATTAAGTGAGTTTGTATGGCTAGACTGATGTTATTGTTGATTAAGGTTGCAATTAAATAGGGTTCTATTTGATCCTTCATAAACTTATATTTTTCAGTACAATTATATAAAGTGATTTTCAGCATCTATGTGGATTGCTTGTATATATATTATTATATACAAATGTTTGATTGCATTTGACATATAGGAGATGCATGTATATATATTATAACAATTCACTCGGTGAGGTCTAACTCCCCTCAGTTGACATTTTTACTAGAGAGTCTTCTTCTTCAAACCTCAGCAGTAGACCCATCTGTTGGATTTCTTCCACCCCGGCTTGTTTATGTAAATTATCTACTTAATTTTATATTGTACTCTAGAAAACTACAGTAGTCATATTTTATCTCAGTAGTGAGTTATTTTTTTATTTACTGTATGTGATTATAATTCAAAGGCTTTTCTCTGAATATTGTATTAATATATTTTATGTTATGATATGAAAGAGATTATTTATATTATATTGATTTGAGATTTTAATTATGATGCATATTTTTTTACTTTTAATTATTGCATGTTTTATTCTTTTAAGGCTTGCTATGGGTTCTGGATTCGAAAGAATTTCTATTCCCTAGCACTGGTCATGGCCCTCATTTTGGGTCGTGACAAGAAGAAATGGAAAATAATATTCTTTGACCATCAGAGCGTCAAAATCCACTAAGGTAAGGAGGCAGAATCGGGGTAGACGCAGTGACAACCCTTTAATCTCAGATTGTTGCATTAATAAAACAGCTTGACAACATCACCAATAAAAATAATCTAGCCCCTTCAGGTGAAATTTGAAATTTATTGGGTTACTCTAATAATAAATTTGGTGTTTCTGATGCAGTTATGGTGGGAGATGGATACTAAAAGCAAGTCAACTTTTTTGGGAATCAATTTTAAAGATAACATGGTAACAATCCATTCTCGAACACTTACAATCCGGGATGGAGGAATCACCCAAATTTTTCTTGGAACAATAATAACAATTTGGTTCCCCAAGGCTTTCAGAACAACATGACAAGGCAAGCACCTCCAGGTTTTCAACAACCTCATCAAGATTGTATGGCCTCAATGGAAAATAAATTAGATAAATTTTTGGAAGATATGTCCAACAAAATGAGTCATCAAGATGAAAATTAAAAACAGATAGAGGCCAAACTAATATCTTAAAAATTAAAAACACAAAGAAAAAAGTTCAAAATGGTGATGATAACTCTAAAGAAGGCAAGGACCAACATGCAAAGGACAATGATGGGAAAGAGCAACTATCTATACCAAATTCACAGCAATATGAGACAAGGATGCCTTTCCTACAAAGATTAAAGAAGCTCAATGATGAAAAGAGGTTTGCTAAGTTTTTAAATACTTTTAAAAAGCTTGAACTTAATATTCCTTTTATTGATGCTCTTACAGAGATGTTGACATACGCCAAATATCTTAAAGATATTATCACCAATAAAAGGAAATGGGATGACAACCAAACTATGGAATTAATAAAGAACTGTAGTTCCATCATCATTCATAAAATACCAACTAAATTAAAAGACCTAGGGAGTTTTACTGTTCCTTGTGCAGTTAGTGCTCAAGAATTTCCTAAATGTTTATGTGATTTGGGCGCAAGTATTAACCTTATGCCATTTTCTCTTTTCATGAAATTACAACTTAGTGAGATGACCTCTACGAACATAACTTTGCAACTTGCAGATTACTTTACAAAGAAACCATATGGGATCATTGATGATGTTTTGGTTAAGATAAATAAATTTATCTTTCCTGTGGACTTCATGGTTTTAGATTTTGAAGAGGATAGTAAGTGTCCTCTAATTCTTAGGAGACCATTTTTAAATACTGGAAGGGAAAATCACTCTTGGGGTTGGTAATGAGAGTGTAGAATTTATGATGCCCAAATTGATAAAATACCCAATTGAAGAGGAATTTTGCATGAGAGTGGAAGTTATAGATAAGTGTGTAAGGGAGGTGAATTTGAATAAAGAAATTCTTAATAAAATTATGGAGTAAAAAGTAGATAGTGAACCCTCATAAGAAGCTACTTTTGTTAAGCCTGAAATTTTAGTGTGTAGTGACAACCCCACTCCCCCATCTATTGTTAAACCACCCAAATTAGAGCTTAAACCATTACCTACACATTTGAGATACACCTTTTTAGGGGAGGGAAACACTTTACCCATTATAATTTCTAAAAAATTGTCTATTGAATAAGAGAAAAGGGTATGTGAGATAGTGAGAAATAGGGTGAAGTCCATTGGGTGGTAGATTTTAGACATCAAAGGGATTAGCCCTTCAATTATCATGCACAGAATCCATATGGAAGAGGGGAGTAGAGTTGTCATAGAGAGACAAAGGCGCTTGAATCTAAACATGAAGAAGGTGGTTAAGAAGGAGATTGTCAAGTTGTTGGATGCGGGCATTATCTACCCAATTTTTTATAGTGAGTGGGTAAGCCCATTGCAGTGTGTACTAAAAAAGAGTGGAATGATTGTTATGGAAAATGAAACAGGTGAGTTGATTTCAAAGAGGATGGTTGATGGGTGGAGACTATATATCAATTACCGAAAATTGAACTCAACCATAAGGAAGGACCACTTTCCTCTCCCCTTCATTAACCAAATGTTGGAAAGGATAGCAGGGCATGCATACTATTATTTCCTATAAGGTTATTCAAGTTACAATTAGATTTTTATTTTTCCAAAGGACCAGGAGAAAATAACATTTACATGCCCATATGGAACTTTTGCTTACCAACATATGCCTTTCAGACTATACAATGCACCAGCTAATTTTTAAAGATGTATGATGGTAATTTTTTCTAGTCTTATTGAGAACATCATGGACATATTTATGGATGATTTTTCTATGTTCGGTGATTCTTTTGAATTATGTTTTTCTAACCTTGACAGGATCTTGAAAAGATGTGAAAAGGCTAACCTTGTTCTTAACCAAGAAAAGTGCCATTTTATGGTAGAGGAAGGGATAGTCCTTGGCCACAAGATTTTGAATATAGGGATCGAGGTAGATAAAGCTAAAACAGAAATTATAGAGAAGCTACCACCTCCAATAACAGTCAAAGGAGTTCAAAGATTTCTAGGGCATGCGGGTTTTTATAGGCATTTCATTAAAAAATTTTCTTTAATTGCTAAACCTTTAACCCAATTATTAGTTAAAGATACTCCTTTTGATTTTAATAATAATTGTTGTTTAAATGCTTTAAATAGGTTGAAAGAGTCTTTGGTATCAGCCCCAATTATTTTACCTCCAGATTGGGCACTTCCTTTTAAGATCATGTGTGATGCAAGTGACCATACTATAGGGGCGGTGCTTGGTCAGTGGAAAGAAAACAAGCTTCATTTTATATACTATACAAGCAAAACTCTTGCTAAGGCTCAATTGAACTACACCAAAATCGAGAAAGAGATGATGGTGGTGGTTTTTGTTGTTGATAAATTTGGATCTTACTTACTTGGTTCAAAGGTTATTATTTTCACTTATCATGTGGCAATAAAATATCTCATGGCTAAGAAGGATGCAAAACCAAGTCTCATTCATTGGGTATTACTTTTATAAGAGTTTGACTTGAAGATCAAAGATAAGAAAGGTTTTGAGAATGTTGTAGCTGATCATTTGTCCAAATTAGAGGGTTATGAACACGTGAGGCAAGAAGAGGATATCAATGATGAATTTCCTAATGCTTTATTACTAGCAGTCTAACATTTTAGTGCTCCATGGTTTGCAGACATCACCAATTATTTAGCATGTGGAGTGCTGCCTCCAGATTTTTCCTATCAACAAAGAAAGTGTTTCCTCTATGAGGTAAAGCATCATCTGGGAGGATCCATTTCTATACAAGATTTTTAGAGATGGGTTGGTTAGGAGGTGTGTTCCTGAAATTAAAATGTTAGAAATTTTGTCTCATTGTCATGACTCTACATATGGTGCGCATTTTGGAGCAATAAAAACTGCTATAAAGGTGTTAGAGAGTGGATTTTTCTGGCTTACTTTATTCAAAGATGCCAAAGATTTTATGGAACACTGCGATAGATGTCAGAGACATGGGAATATCTTCAAGAGGAATGAAATGCCATTCACATCAATTCACGAAGTGGAGATTTTTTACATTTGGGGGTTGGATTTTATGGGTCCTTTTCCATCATCTTTTGGAAACTAATATATCTTGGTTGGAGTATATTATATGTCTAAATGGGTAGAAGTCATTCTTTGACCTACAAATGCTGCTAAAGCGGTGATAAGATTTTTCAAGAAATTGTTTAGTAGATTTGGAGTACCTCAAGTTGTGATTAGTGATGGAGGCTTACACATTTGCAATAAGCAGTTTGAGTTACTACTCAAAAGGTATTAAGTTCACCATAGAGTTGCTACCCCATATCATCCTCAAACCAGTGGTAAAATGGAGGTCAGTAATAGGGAAATAAAGAAAATTTTGGAGGAAATAATGGGCTCTTTGAGGAAAGATTGGGCATTTAAGTTGGATGATACTTTGTGGGCATATAATGCAACATTCAAAACACCAATTGGTATGTCTCCTTATCGATTAGTTTTTGGGAAAGCTTGTCATTTTTCATGGTGCTTGAACATCGAGCTTATTAGGCTATTAAGGCACTAAACTTTAACATGAAGGCAACAGGTGAAAAATGTTTGTTATAAGGAGAAAACAAGATGATAGCCCGATGCATATATTCTCAAGAAAGAATTCAAATCTGGTGATCTTGTTCTTTTATTCAATTCTAGACTAAAATTATTTCCAGGTAAATTAAGATCTAGGTGGAGTGGTCCATTCAAGGTGCAACAAGTCTTTTCTCATAGTGCACTTGAACTCATAAATTCTAAAGGAGAGTGTTTTCAAGTAAATGGAAAAAGGTGCAAAGTGTATCGAGGAGGATTTATGCCCAATGAAAAGGAAATTCTTTTCCTTCATCAACCTGAATGAAAAACTCTAGTTTTTGGTCATGCTAAAGACCTAAAAATTAGCATTTTATTATGTTTATTATTTTCTTTCGTCATTTTATTTTTTATTTTTTTGTTCAATGTTAGTCTTTTTATTAATCTTTGACTTATGAATTCCAGTTTTCTTTTGAAATATATATATATATACATATGCTTTGCACATTGCTTTATATTTTCTTATTTCATTTCATTTTATTTATTGCTAAATTTGTGTGAATTAAAGTTGTTAAGCACACTTAAAAATTTTGGTGCTTTGGAATTTTGTAGGAACAGTGGTGAAGTAAAGTGCAAATTTAGTGAGGTCAACTTTGTCATGCTTGAATGAAGTGCTTATTCAACAAACCACCTTCCTTCCTTCTCCTTTCCACTTCCATGTTTGCTTTCTCCTATTTTCCTTTCTTTTTCATTTCAAATTCCTAATCACTTCATTTCCCCTCTTTTCAAATCTCACATTCATCCATCATTTTTTTTTAGATTGCTTTTTGTATTTTTTTTTAAATCCTCTAAATTTCATTTTTCTTATTGTCATTTTCTTTATTTCACAATGTGAAGAACTAAGAATCCAGTTAAAAGAGATAGGAGTACCATGGAAGGCTCAAGCAAGGGAAAGAATGTGATTGAAGATAATGAGTTATATGATCTTGCCCAAGAATATCGTGCTCCAT
Organism: Mallotus nudiflorus; assembly: GCA_947683625.1. Lineage (NCBI taxonomy): Eukaryota > Viridiplantae > Streptophyta > Magnoliopsida > Malpighiales > Euphorbiaceae > Mallotus > Mallotus nudiflorus. The sequence continues at coordinate 928,786 of CANTUR010000014.1, read as the reverse complement.
TTCCAATCAAAACTCGTGAAGAGGGTAAAAGGTATGTCATTCTTACTTCTAGAAAAATTTCCACTTGCAAATATTTTGAGAATGAAATTTTGTCTCAACTGGGCATTAAGGATGATATATATAGATCATGTGGTAGATTAGGATAGTCTAAATTTGTTACTACACCATTTGACACCTATAGAGAAATCACACTTGAGTTCTTTACCACATTGCATTTGATTGAAGAAAGTGATTAATATTTGGGTTTTAAATTATGCGGTAAAGATTATCATGTGAATTATGACATTATGCATCAAGTGTTTGGTTTTCCTAAGAATGGAATTTATCAAGCCCCTAAAAATTGTGACCTTAAAGCTTTTTGGTATCAAATTTCAGGGCAAGATAATTTTAGGGGCACACATACTACAACTAATGGATTAATTACCAATCATCGGTATTTGATCATTCATAAATTCATGTGTTCTATAATTTTTAGGAAAAGTGAGGGGAATAAATTGTCAATTCAAGAATTATTCCTTTTTTGGTGTATGCATACCAAAACCAAAGTCTCTACCACATATTTTATATTTGATAGCTTGTGGAATATTGTGAATTCATCTCATGCTGTCATTTCTATAGGGCACATTGTGACCGGTCTTGCTTTGTATTTTGGTTTTTTTAGCCCATCCACCACTAACATGTTTCTTATGGAGGTGGGAAAACTACACCATTATCTTCTAACTCATGCTAAAGTTATTACAAGTCATAATGAGTTAAGGGCACCATCTACTCATAATTGCTACCATTTACGATGTACATCAGAATATCATGCACCAATTCCATCCCTGAGATTGAAAACATTTAAAATGGAGACAATTCTGCTACAACTGACAATAATGGTTGGCAAAGAGTTTTAGAAAAATTAGAGGCCATGGAAAAGAAAATGGATGATCAGCAAGAAGCCATAGAGAAGAAAATAGTCAACCAAAATGATGAAATAAATTATTAATTTTTCCATTTGAGGAAAGAAATTTTTTACCACAATTTCAAGTTCACCAAGTACATTGAATTGTCGAGTTATAAACTACCTTCACCACCATCTTCACCAAAATCACCATCTTAGGGGAGTTGTCTTCTTTTTATCTTATTTTTATTTTATTTCATTTAGTTATTTATTTATTGTGTTTGTTGTATAACCCACTTATGTTTCACATTAAGGGCAATGTGAAATTTAAGTGTGGGGGGTGCATTTTGCATAGGCATAGCATTTAAAGTGTGTGTTTTATTTTGCATTTGATATGTTTTATTTTTCTTATTTTATTTTAATTCATTTTATTGTGTTTTATTGCATTGTGTTCTTGAATGGGGTAGGAATATGATCAACTATCTTTGATGCTTATAACTTATTAATCTCGTGAGCTTGGCACATTGATATAGTTTTCTTGATTAATTGATTTAATCTTCATTTAACATTTGATTTAATTTTTCAAAGCATTATGAGCAATCTGTGGTTAATGACATATTTTTACACCTTAATGAATCTAATGCTTACTCTCTTTTTTAATGTATAAATGTGAATAATTTAAGATGAACTAGAAAAATAATAGGTTTAATAGCTCGAGTCATTGGAATTGCTTGAATTTGACGCGAAAAAAAATTGATGTGGAATGGAGCTAAAATCTTTTATTCAAATTTATAGCTCGAGTCATTATGAGCAATCTTTACTTCAATGCTCTTCAAAGAGTACAAGTATCCTAAAAAGGTCTTTCAGAGGGTTCCACACTGAATAGTGTGGAAAAAGTGTGGGAATTCTGATTATTGGAACATCCGTAGCCAATTAAATTAAAAATAATAAAAAAAAAACTTTTGTGTCTTGTTAAAGACAATTCTAGTAGAAGAGTTGTCTAATTTGTTTTCTTTCTTTGTGAATCTTGATTTATGAACATTTTATTTTCAATAAGAGAGTTTTCTTTCCACTCAGTAATTTGTATATATGTTTTTTATTATAGATTTTTTTTTTGTTTTTATAATTTAAATCTTACATTAGGTAAAGATTTTGTTACTCGGTTAAGTTAAAATTGATTAATGTGCTAAGTTCGTGTTATTGATACGTATTGTTCTCTTTTTCTTGCTTGAGGACAAGCAAGAAGCTAAGTGTGGGGGTATTTGATTATGTGTTAAGTGTAATACTTTTCAGGTTTGTTTGATGCATTTTGTGTTGTTTATTGTTTTATTTTTATTAGAAATCTTATTTTATTTTTTATTTTTTTTATTTTTTTATTTTAGTGTAATTTGTTTTAATTATGTTTTGATATATATATGCTTCAAGAATTAATTCTCTCGATGTAGAAATGAAGAAGACATGCCATAGTGGGTTACAAAATGATGAAGGAGACAACAATCACGAGGGAGACAACAATCACGAGGGAGACAATAATTATGAAGGAGACAACAATCATAGGAGACAATAATAATGAAAAAAGACATAGTCATTAAACAAAAAAAAAGAAGGAATGAAAGAGGAATTGATATAAGATGCAGAGGGAATTCATTACTAAAGACAAAGGATTTTTTATTACTAAGAGGAGAAAGCAATAGGATGTAAGGAGGGCATGAGAGAAGATTGAAAACTGTTGGAATAGAAGAGAAGAGCATCATAAAAAGAGTTCATTCTTTCTTTATTTATTTTTCTAAGTTCTTCTTGTATTTTTTTTTTTTTTTTGAATTTGAAAACATGATGAATATTATGTTTAGCTAAGTTTATTTATATTGGGGATTGTTGAACTTATTTTAATTTAAGTTGATTTATATATTGGTTTTCTTTTATATTACATTAAGTATTCATTAATCGTAATTATTTATAATTTGGCCATTCATAATTGATTTTTAATTAAGATTAATTATTGAGAAATATTAATCTTAATAGAAATATTAATGATTGATTAATTTATTTAAGTCTAGAGATAGCTTAAATTATTTTAATTTCAATTGGTTGTGCTTCATGATTTATTTACTAAATTTGATTAGGTTTTAATTTAATGAGAAGTAGCTAAAACCATTTCAATTGATAGAAATAAATTAAGTAATTTTTACTTGAGAAATATTAATTACTATTGTTGAATTCCCAAGAATTGTAATAGAAAGAAGACTAATATCTTGTAATCGGCTTAATTAAAATATAGTGATACAATCCCTAACATTATTCTATCATTTGCTTGTTAAATTTTATTTTAATTGATTTTATTATTTAATTTCAATTTTTTTATTAAAATTTAACAATTATAATTCACTTAATATTTGTTTCTTAAACAAGTTAAAAACAAAATTAATAGTTGGATAAACATTTAATCCTCGTGGGATATACCTGTATTTATTCTATATTACTTGAAAAAACTCGTATGCTTGTGAGGTTCAATCATTGAGGAAGGAAAAAATTCAATTTCAAAATAAGAGGGAGGTATGAATAAATTAGGTTAAATCTCATGGAGAAATATGTAATTTGCTCTTATATTTTCCTCCTATATTTGACCTAATTCACACCTCCCCCTTCTTATTTGAAAATCAAATTTGTTTATCCCTCAATTTTTATTTCATGAACATTTTAATCTTTCTGATAGAGTTGTAGTGAATATTATATTAAAAAAACACTTAGGTATCTATATTTTATAAAGATAAAATAGTTTAGTCTCTGCATTTAAATACTATAAAACAATTTAGTATCACGACCCAAAATAGGGGTCATGACCGGCGCTAGGAAACGGGAATTGTTTCGAATCCGAAACCCGTAGCAAGCCTAAAATAAAATAAACATGCAATAGTAATAATAATAACATAATTAAATAAAATATTATGCAGCGGAATAAAATCATAAATATCAAAATAATAATCCACCACGGAATTTAAATTAAATTCTTATCTCATATATAAATAAACTCTTTTAGTACAAGTCCTGTTCAAATTCTTAAAATACATAACTCATACAAATATACTACATAAAACCACAATTTAGTTACAACTACTGCAGTGTCTAGATTATAAAATAAAACTCAGGTGAGCAGTTTACATAATAAAGTCGGGGCGGAAGAAATCCGGCGTACAGGCCTACTACTAAGGTCTGAAGACGATGACTCTTCTGAAAAAAATAGTTAACGGAGGGGAGTCAGACCTCATTGAGTGAATTACTATAATATATATATATATGCATACTAAATGACAATGCATACAGTCAATAGTATATATATAATAAGTATATATACAAGCAAATACACACAGACGCAATAAAAATCATTTTATATATTTTTATTGAAAATCACTATTTATGAAGGATCAAATAGAACCCTAGAAAATCGCAACCTCAAAACAGTGTTAGATAACACTCTAGCCATACAAGCTCACTTATTCCAATATGTTCACTTAATCCATTTGGACAGTAGACTGGCCCCGAGACACTAAGTCAACCGAGCTCCAGCAGTCTGACTATCAGTGTGATTGGCCCCGAGACACTTGGTCAACCGAGCTCCAGCAATCACACTCCCAAATCATATCTTACACATCAAATAATCATATCCAATCAATATCCACAAATGGTTAGTAGTATAGCCTAAATGCTATAAGCATACCGGTACGTACGCGGTCCTAGTGCTGCCCACTAGGTAGCACATTCTATTGATATCCTTCATTAATATATATAAAACATACACTCATAAAAATAAATGATGCATGAACTTAAATAAAATATCAACATCGACCATATATATACTAGAAATATACCAAAGGTAAACCAGGTATATTTCAAATATATATACGTCAAATAAATCTAATATAATTACAAAATAAACTAAGAATATGCCAAGGATATACATGAAAACATTTTAAGAATAATTTATTAATAAAACATGCATATAAGTTGAAAATATACCAAAATATACCGAATATAAACTAAAAATAAACTTAAATACTAATTGAATTATTTATGCATAATTAATCAAAATAAAACATACATTTCTAAATCATGCACCCTAAGCATATATATATAAAATAGTAACTCACACTTAATGCGCTCCTCGATATGGCTCCACTAGGCCTCGATCTCGGCGCAACTAAACATACAAAAATAACAGACATCAGAATAAAGCTAACAGAAAATCCTAGAAACTCAATTTAGAATATTGGACACAGAATCAAAATTAGGGTTTGACCGGACATCATATTTTACGAGAATTCTACTAAAAATTCGGTAGAACCTCCCCTGTAAAATGGACATCTCTCTACTCAAAGAGTAGAGCCGGCCCTGCAAAGAAATACACTTCGAAAAATAGACACAGAAACACATCCACAACCTCTCGGTCGGACTTCAAATTACAGTTTACCGACCGAGGTCCATAATTCACAAAACAATACAGAAATATCAAAAATACCCTTATATCATAGAAATACATTTTATAAGTAAAAATTACATAATTAACCCTAAAACACAGTAAAAACCAATAAAAACTCATTTTATTAGAAAAATCGCATATTATATATATAATTGAAAATAATTCACGAAAAATAGTTTTAATTAATTAAAAATACTAAATAAATTGTAGAAATCATTTTTATACCTTAAATAAATATTAAAACCAATTTAATTACATTTTTTAGTCAATTTAGGGTAAAATTACCAAAATACCTCTATATATATAAATATACTAAAATTACTCCAAAAATTCACCAAAAATAATATAATTGCAAAAAATTAATTTTCTAATCATATTTATCAATAATATCAATAAATAAACTCAATTAACCAATTAATTTCAATTAAAAACACAATTATCCCTATTTTTCAAAAATTACATAAACTAATTAAATTCAAAATAAATACATAGAAATTCATAAAAATTCCAAATAAATTTCTATAATTCATTTCAACACCTATATTTATCATAAAAAAAATTTCATAATTTATTTAATTAAATTTCGAAAATTATAAAATAATAATAAAATATTCAAAAATACCCAAAAATCAAAATAATTTCCAAAAATTCTACAAAAATTCACACATGTAGATTAAGCTAAGGGGAATGACATTTGTGAAGGAATTTTTCATGAATCAACAAGAAAAATTCAAAAAAATTTCAAAAATCAATTTCGACCAAATTGGAAAAATTGAAAAACAGAAAAATTAAGGGAGTTTGAGCTCAAACCAAAGCTAGAATCAAGATCATCGCTGCTTGAGGAGTTCAAAGACATCGAAAACATGAAGAATGGTTGCCGGAGGAGGAAGAACGATGGAAGCTTGAATTCTCGGCCAAAAATGGAGGAAATCGTGCTGATCGACGCCGGAGAAGACAACAGAGACGGCGGGACTTGCTGGCGAGGTGGTGGTCGATGGTGGAAGGCTAGGAGGCACTATATATATATATATATATTAATAATAGTTTAATAATTTATAATATAGTATATTATTATAATACTTGGAAAAATTACACACCACATATTTAGAATGCACAATATATATATACACATACATATGATAGTTAAATAATAACTATATATAATATATACATACACAATTGAAATTACTATTAAACCCTAAAATTATTACATATAAATATATATATATGTTAGTATAAAAATTTGGTAGAACCCAATTTATAAATAAATTTTTTTTTTAACAGTCATATGACTCACTTATATCCAAGACTGCCAGATCCTGAGAGCAAGGCATCACCAAGATACACAGCCGCAGTCATATCTCTTAATCCAATATCACTGGCGGTGTCCGAGAGCAAAGCATCACCAGACCATCGGCCCCAGTGATTTAATAATATAAAATTAAAATTATACTGACGGTGTCCGAGAGCAAAGCATCACCAGACCATCGGCCCCATTAATATAATTAAATAATCACATATTTTACCGGTGCGCACACGGTCCTGATGAAACCCATCAGGTAGTCCGTTCTACCGTGGTTTATTTAAAGGATAAAAGAAAATAAATAAAATCATAAAAATTACAATAAATAAAATAGGTAAATAAATAAAATAAAATAAATCAGCTATAAATTAAATTATGCAAGATCATATGAATAATGCTGACTAGAATCTCATAAAATTAAATTCATAAGAATTTAACATAATTTAAATTAAAAATCCGACACTCAAATCAAATATTAACTTACAAGATAAAGGTGCTCCTCTAACACGTTGTGTCCGACCTCGACTGGTAGATGCGACTGGAGGGGCAGCTAAAAGATAGAAAAGAAAATGACAATCAGAAAATAGAAACCTAACTTCTAGAGTTTCTAAGGAAGACTCGATTCGTACTTAGAATAAAAATTTTAGGATTGACCTGATGTCACATTTTACGAGAAATCTACCAAAAATTCGACAGAGTTTTCTCTGTAAAACGGACATCCCTCTACCGAAGTAGAGTCAATCCTGCAAATAAACACACTTCAAAATTCACAGTGGCACAACACCTTGGGTTGGGACCCCAAACTATACAATTCCCAACCGAGGTTCACCAAAATACAATAAATTTCAAATAATAATATAATATTAATAACAATTTAACTTTCCAAATATCCAATATAAAAATAGACAAATTCCAACTATAATTACCCATCTAGATTAAATATACCAAAATATTAATTAAAAACTCATTCAAACCACAAAACAATAAATAATTTAATTTTGAATAAATTTTCAAAAATGGTTAGTATTAATTAACTAAAATAATAAATAATTTATAAAAATTATTTTAATGCCACATTTTGTCTCAAAACAATTAAAACATAGTATTTAATTATCATATCTACAAAACACACCATTTATTCATTATATCAAAATTTACATAATATAATACTTTTCTAAAAGCAATATTAGATAAATTAACAAAATTATTTTATAACTACTAAAATTACTAACAAAATATACTAACACTAATTAACTCCAATACTCAACCAAAAGTAGTTAGTTAATCACATTAATAAAATATACATAACACTTAAAAATACTAATATATATATATATATATATATATATATACTAAAATCCCATAATCTCAATCAACTAATCTAACTAATTTTTTTACACTCTTAACCAAATTTTACTTCAATAACTTAAACCAATTACTAAACATACATTAATCAACCAAAATTACCCCAAATAATTAAATTAAAATTTCTGCATAAACAACCAAACAATTCAGCATTAACAACATCAAAAATTAACCCAAAAACCCAAAACAACCTAAAATTAACCAAATCAATTAACAAACAACTAAATCTAACCTAAAGCTAACTAACTACTAATTCACTAACTTACTTCAACCTCCAAAATAGAGCAAAGGAGGCTGCCATAGCAAGCTTGAGCTGCAGAATTTTCAGGTGACAGCAGGTTGGGGCAGTAGTTATGCTAGTTGTCACTGCATAAGGAATGGAGGCTACTGCCCTTGCTGCAGATCTGCCCTGCTGGCCTCATGTTGCTTCTGCACGATGCTGGACCTACTGCTGCTGCTTCCTCTGCTCGTTTTGCTACCTCACGCAATTGTTGTAGCTGCTGCCTCCTTCAAGCGCGCTGCAGGGACGACTCAGAAGGAAGAAGAAGCAGATGAAGAAGGGCAGGTAGCTGCTGGATCATGCGCATGAAGATGGGAAGAAAAAAATGGCATGAATGGCAAAGAAAGAAAAACATAACGAGAGAAAGAAAGGGAACGAGTTGACTGATTTTTCCCTTCTTACAAATCCTAAGCCACACACACATATATATATATATATATATATATATATATATATATGTGTGTGTGTGTGTGTGTGTGTGTGTGTGTGTGTGTGTGTGTGTGTATAGTAGATAATTTAAGTATATAATAATGTTAATAGTTTCCAATGGAATTCTTAAATTTAGTTCTTAAATATAATAATTTAATATATCAACTATAACAACATAAAATAAAGAAAATTTTATATTCTTGAAAACCTCAATATTTATATAAATAATTTAAAATATTCAGGTTATTACAATTAAAATTAAAATTCATATTTATTTTTATTTCTATTTCCATTTTTAAATTAAAACGGAATTGATATTTGTTTTAACTTTAGAAATGAAATTTTAATTCCGTTGCTAAATTCATATTATCGTGCCCCTTTGATTTAGTAGTAATATTTTACTAAATAGAAACAAATATATAGTCTGTTTTGAAATTGAAACCAGACTAGTATCCGTTTCTAACTGAAAAATAAAAGTAGCGCCCTCTTTTCCCTCTTATTTTTTTTGTTCCTTTCTAACCTAAATCCCTAACTCTATCATTTTTCTTCACATCTGTTTCTTATGGAAAAGAGTGGGGAAAGCGCTAATGGAGATGATAACCAATGACTATCAAAGATTAGTGGCAAAGTTGGTAATCACAGCAACGCAGCCTATTGTGTTATGTGTAAATGTTTCTTCTTACATTAATGACCTGGTACAAATTTTTCATCGCACCAAAAATAGAGGTTCTTAGCCCTCTTCTCATTCAATTCTTCATTAGATAATCTCCTAGTCCTTGGGGGTACAAATTTGGGGTTGTTTTGGGTTTGTATGGGAATGGTTTTGGTGCTACTAGCATATTTTTGTTTAAATGCCTAGACTGGAGTGGGTAGTAATGGTGGTTTAGGCTTTGGTACAGTAGTTTTGGTGTTTGGGGTAGTGTTTAAGGAAGAATTTGCAGTTGGGTGATATCGGTTTAGGTAAGTTTTTGGAGGTTTAGTGGCAAAGAGGTATGACTCTTATAGCCTAGCTAATGCATAAGCCTACTGTAGAGATTTAGGACCAAACATCCTTACAAGAATTCTTATCTCATCCTTGAGCCTGCTCAAGAAACAGCCCAAAGCATAATCCTCAGTCAATGTAACTTTGTGAGATAAGATGTCGAATTCCTCTAAGTACTCTTGAAGAGCTCCTGTTTGTGTTAATCCCTTGAGGTCTGCCATGGGATCCTCATAAACTTACTCCCCGAAATGACCCTTGAGAGCAGTGAGATACTCCTCCCATGGTGGTTCTTCTCCTTGATTCTTGTTCTTCATATAGGATTGATGCCACTGCAAGGCTCTTCCTCCATATGTATTGCTGCTAATTTTACTTTAGCATGAGGTGGAGTGAAGTCTATTTAGAAGAACCTCTCACACTTAAATAACCAACCTTCTAGATCTTCTCCATCGAATCTGGGAAATTCAATCTTGGTGAATCTAGTAGCCATTTGGTAGGTGCTACGGGTTTGTGTTTGAGGGACGGTTGTTTGGTATGATTGATTAATAAGATCAATGAATGGGGAAGTTATGGGATTTTATGGGTTTTGGTTGTTGTTTGCTGGTATGGGGTTTTATGGGTTTTGGTTGTTGTTTGTTGGTGAGGATGAAGCTGAAGGTTGCTGTGATGGAGGGGTCATAGAAGAAATGAGAGCCTTCAACTCATTGAACATACCCGTGTAAAGTTCCTCTTACCTTTTGTTATTTTCTTGCATCATCCCTTTAACCATGTTTTAATGGATTCCTCCATTTTTTTATGCTCTTGCAACCTTGTATTCTCAGCTATAGACATGGCTCAACGATTTTGATATTAGGTAAATAATTATTGATTCAAGCGTAGGAATCGATGCTCTAATACTAGATGATTTAACTGAAAGTTGAATCAACTAGAGAAATAAGAAATGAGGGAAAACGAGAAGAACACTCAAAGAATAAGAAAGAGAAGAATCAATTTCATTCAATAATCATGATCGTTCCTTGGCCAAGGCTTCCAATATAACCGTAGCAAAGTTTTGGCAGTATTGCCAGCTAAGAAGGAAATAACATAATAGCTAATAGGGACAAGGAAAAATAAGAAAAAAATAACAGCTCATATAACTAATTGACAGCTCATTACTAACGCCTGGTAATTTGATTAAATGGTAACTCTCCCATTTTTTGCACATGACATATTGTTAACCCTAGTTCTACAACATCTTCTTCAATTGTGGCGGTTGAATCTTCATCATCACCAATGTCATTGCTGGTGGATCTAGATATGCATACGAATCCTAATTTAGCTCATAGTGATGCGGCTAAATGGATTAGCTTTGGTTGTCTTGTGGCTTCAATTTATGTTAGTGATGCCATTGATGAATCTCTCTCACTGCTTAATTTATTGGGTAAGGTGATTGGGAATTTATGCACATCAATGAGCTACAGTTTATGATTTCAATTTATGCATATCTCATTTTTTAGGATTTTGATTTCAATGAGTTACAGTTAATGATTTAGGTTTTCTTGACTTTTGGATCTTATGTGAATATCTTTTTCCTTATAATTAGGTTTTAGCTATTAACTTATTTAATTGTTAACCAGAGAATTAGGAATTTTTTTTTTTTTCTCCATTTATAATTATGATTGGCAATTACGATATATTTTATTTCGAGATTGATTGAGTTGAGTCAAGTTGAAGCTTGTTTAGAGATAAGGGAGAAGGGTGCATTTAGCTTATTCTAGTTCTGCATTGGGTGGTACGAACAACAATTAGTTATGATTTAGTGCTCACAAGCCTTATTAGTTTAAGCAATTTGGCAGTTTCTAAAAAAATATGGGTTCCAAGAAATGCATCTATATGATATTCTTATTATCATTCTTGGCTTTTACATGTGAAGCTCAATCAAATACCATTGATATAACAAAATATGGTGCCAAAGTTGATGGGAAGCCAGATATCAGTAATGTAAGAAAATGCATTTCATTTTGATTTCCTATGATATTTCTTATTAACTAAATCTTCTTAATTAAATTATTACTTTTTGTCCCCCATCTTAGGCTTTACTAAATGCATGGAAAGAAGCACGTGGAACAATAGGTTCCAGCAAAGTAATAATAATAATTGATTTTTTTTTTTTTTTTTGTGTTAGCTTTGGTAGTCTCGGTACTTCTCATACATATTAGATGGAAATTTCTTAAAGAATTCCTGTTGTTACATCCTTGTTAGTGAATTTTTGTGTCTTCCTCATTATTTCAGTCCTGATTTTTTTAAAATTTTTAAGAACACTTTTTTGTTTGGTGAAAGTTGGCCTGAAATTGTTTAAAAATTTGATTAAAGGGAGCTGCTCTCTTTGTAAACTTATCTTTCTGCCTTCTTCTAAGTCTTCCTCGTGTAGCCTTTGCTAAGGTGTTGTGAAAACCTCTGAAACTGCTTTTGTAGTTGGTTACTTGTGTAACTTGATATGTATACTGACTATCCTTTATGAACGGTAAATTCTGGAAGGAACAAAGCTTAATTAGCTCAATAAAACATAATGTGTATGAACATGTAAAAAATTCAGAATGTTAGTAAACTTAGCTTTGGTTTTTCCTCATGCTAATCTTGTTTTCTTCTTGATTATATATACTATCTTTGATTGTTGAGAAATGAACTCGCTCCCCTTTTCATCCTTATTTTAAATCTGAAATTTTTACCTTGAAATGATCCTTTTTGCTAGAATATAATTTAGTGAGTGAATATACCCCTGTTTCTCTTGATTTCAATTTTATAAAATCTCTCGTTATATCATCTTCTTTGATTATATCTGAACAGTTAGTAAAATCTGCAATTTTGCCTTATTTTAGGCACATGTTCTTGCCAGATTTCTGCTTTTCTTGATTGCTGTTTCTTGTTTTTGTTAATTTCTAGCTAAGGTTAATTCTTGTTATTTTTATGCACCTTGGTTTTATTTTTAGTTAGAAGTGAGCACCAGAATATGTTTTAGTAGCCACAATGTTGAAGGCTAAGAAAACTGTTCTTGCCAAGAGATTGTGCTCAAGAAGTAGAGCTGGACAGGAAGTTCAAAATTAAATGGTATCCTACTGTGTATTTTCTGGTTGGTGGGGTTCGACAGGTTCTTTATGACCGTCAAGAAGAAAGGACCAGGTTTGTTAAATTTCTTGCTCTTTTAAAAAAAAAATTGTTTGCATTGGTTGATAGATGATTTTAGATTGTAGAGATGCTATTGTGAATTGGGTGAATCAGAAAAACGAACCTATTCAAAACTTGACAACAACGGAAGAGGCAAAACATATTTAGCAGTGAAATCAATAATAGTTTTGGGATTTCTAAACTCCTTGGAGCTATTTTGCTTTGACTTTGCAGGAAATGGGTAAGCACGAAGTGAACATTTTCCATATTTTTGTATCGAATAGTTCTTTGTTAGCAACTTCCTTGTCTACTTGTCACTAAACTTGGTTCAATTTAACTAATTGATAATTGTAAAAAGAGCTGCATCTGTATAAAGGTTTACAACGTTCTGAATTTGGAAGCAACAACATTTAAGTTTTTCTTGTATTGAAAATATATATATATATATATATATGTCACGATCCAAACCTTAGTCATAATTGGCGCTAGAGAACGAGAATTTTTTCAAATCTGAAATCTGTAACAAGCTTTAAAAATAAAATTACAAGTAAAAAATAAATAAAAATATGTCAGAATTAAAACTTTAAATTGATATAAAAATAAATATTTAAATGTTATATTATAATAAAAATATTCGTATAGAAATCTCAAAACAACACATTATTAATACAATACACTGCTACTGCAATATTTAGAGTATAAATAAAGTTTAGATAAATAAATTATATAATCTAGTCGGGTTGAAGAAAATTGGCGTAAAGTACTGCCACTGAAGTATGAAAAAAAAGAATCTCATGTAAAAAAATACTGAGGGAGATCAGATTTCACTAAGTGAATTATTATAATATATATACATGCAATTTAAATCATATACAGTCAAGTATCAGTATAATAATATATATATCTACATGCATTTCACACTGATGTTAAAATCTACTTTTATATATATAATAAATGTAAAAAACATTTATTTAAACAAATGATCAAATATAACTTTAGATATTCGCAACCTTAATCAAAATATCTCATTAGCCGTACAGGTTCACTTAATTCTCTTATTTCATTTTGGACAGTAGATTAGTTCCGAGATACTAAGTCAACCGAGTTTTTGCAATCACACTACTCAATCACTGAAATTCTCAATAATCGATTAATTAAATTTCACTTCAAATGATTTCATAATATCGATATTAAAGTCTAACGAACTGATACGTACACAGTTCTAATGCAACTCACTAGGTAGCACGTTGTATTGATATTTTTCAATAAGACCGTATATTTATGGAAAATAATAAAATGTACAATTAAAATAAATGACATATAATATAGAAGAATATACCAAAATATATGTCATATACATAACAAAATAACTCATAAATATACCAAAATATATTAATATATATATGTCACATATATACAAAAGATATACTAAAAATATACTTAGCATATATGTCTCATAAATAGCAAATATAGGAAAAATATATTAAAAGCATATCAAAAATATACTAAGTCATTTAACAAAATAATTCATGTTTAAATGTATTATGGAAATATGAAAATTTATATTCATGCATCCTATATACAATACATATATAAAATAATAACTCACAAATTTGTGCTCCTTAAGACAGACTCGATGGGTCTAGTCCAATAGGTCTTGATCTCGGTGCAGCTAAAAAAATAAATAATAATAAAATCAGAATAAATTTTTAACGTATACTTTTAAGAATTTTAAAGAAAGACTCAATCTATGAATTAAAACTCAATTAAAAATCAGAGACTCATGATTGACTTAACGTTACATTTTACAAGAATTTTACTAAAAATTCAGCAAAGTCTCCTTTGTAAAACGGGCATCTCTCTACTGAAAAGTAAAACCAATCCTGTAAAAAAAAACACTTCTAAATCACAAAACTCAACACCTTGGGTTGAAATCCCGAATTACACAAATTCTCAACCGAGATTCACAATTCACCACAAATCAATATTAAATAATAAATATAATAAAAACCATTAAATTCCATAAATATCCATAAAATACCAAAATATAATATATTTAAACATCAAAAACATTTAATATAATTATTTTCATATTAATTAAATAAAATCTCAAATAAATTATATAATATTAATAAAATTTGGACTTTTCAATTTATTTAACATAAAATAGTAAAATTCACAATTTAATTACTTAAATATTCCAAATATATATTAAAAATATTTAAAAACTTATTTAATCACAAAAATAGTATATAAAATTATTATTTGAATATATTCTCAAAAATTAGTATTAATTAGTTAAAAATAGTCAATAATTCGTAAAAATTATTTTAATACCATTTATTATTCCAAAATTATTTAAAATGTGTTATTTAACTATAATTTCAATAAAAACACATAATTTACCTATAATTCCAAAAATTACATAATACCTAAATATTTTCTCAAAATTACTAAAATTCATTTTAATACTAATTATTATTCCAAAATTACTTAAAACATATTAATTAACAATAATATCAATTAAAACACAAAATTCATCAATTTATATTAATTTTTCCAAAAATTAATTTTTTACATAAACCTTTAAAAATTCATAGTAAATAATCGGGATAGAATTTTAATAAACTTCCTTCACAAACTATATTATAAATAATCCATACTATTTATTAAAAATACAAAAGTTTTTCAGCGAGAGTCATCGGAATAGTGACTTGCTGGAATACCAAAACCCAAATAATTCTAAAAATTCTAAAAATAAAAAAATATATATATCTAAGTAGCTCAAGCTTCCCACATCAATATTTACAAAGACACTAAGCACGGTTCATACAAATTCAAGCTAAAAAAATTCAAAAACTAAAATTGATATAAACTTAAATTTAGATAAAACTCACAATTGAAGAAGTTTAAACTTGAACCAAACTTAGAAACGAGTTCTTTGTAGCTCAAGGAGTCCGGCAAGCTCAAGAACATGAGCTATGGTGACCGGAATCGAGATCGCCGATGAACAAGCTCACCTATTGTTGTTGTCATTTTCGCATGTTCCAGTGGTGCTCCGATAATCTTCAAGTGACGAGAAGGTTGAGGAAAAGAGGAGTTTATGGTGATGGGTGGTGGTGGCTATGGCTGCTCTGGTGATGGTGAGGGTGACGGTCCGAGTTACGCAGAGAAGGAAGAAAAAACGCAAAAGAGAAAAGGAAAAAGAATATATAATAATAATAATAATAATAATAATAATAATAATAACAAATAAGAATAACAACAACAACAATAATAATACTAACAATAAAAATAACCCACATGCATGATACATATGCACACTAATAATAATGAAAATAATAATAATAATAATGACAATTATATTAATAATAACTTTAATATTTTTAAATAATAGAACTCCCAAATAAATTATTTTACATAAGAAAAATATTTGATATAAAATAAATAAATACTAATCAAAAATAATTATCATATATATATAAATTTAAAATATTATTAACACTGCATATCTTAAAATATATCTTATTTTTCATGCATGTTTTCTTTGGAGTCTTCTCTAAAAACAAATTACTTCAAACAGTTCTCTCTTGTCCTCACTTCACTTTTCTTTTATTCTCTTCTCTTTCACTCCAGTTACATTCTCTTCTCTTTTATCCCTTTTATCCATATTTAAAATGATGGGAACTTCAATAGTGTAGTTTGTATAGGTTTTGTGCTTTCGTCAAATAATTGATGAAATAACTATTGAATTCTTTTTAGGAATGCATGACAACAATTTGGAAACATGAATCCTGAGGCAGCCATGGAACAATATGTCAATCTCGTTTTTAAAAGCATTCCTGGATGGACGATAGGCCATGTAGTTAAATGTTCACTAAATATTTACTTTATTTCAATGTTAACTTTAATGTATGGACTCATGCTTTGTAAAATTATAATTTTTTATGCAATTATACTTTTCATCAAAATTCGGTTATGGATTGTTAATATTATTGAATAATGTTTTATTGAAATTTATTTAAACAAATTGTCCCTTAGGAAATTACAAATAATAAAAAAAAAATTGAAATAAGAAAATGAATGAAAAATATGTTTTCAATTTAGGAATGGATCGTAAATATCTGTTTCTAAATTAGAAACGAATTACAGAAATTCGTTTCTAAATTAGAAGCATAAATTTTATTGTTCTCTTGAAATTAGAAACGGAATACAATATTTCGTTTCTAATTTAGAAATGGAACACAACATTCCGATTCTAAATTAGAAATAAAAATATTCCATTTCTAAATTAGAAATGCAAATATTCTGTTTCTAAATTAAAAACGAAAATATTCTGTTACAATTCCGTTTCTAATAGAAACGGAATTTTAAATTGCATTGTTAATCCGATTTGCAACGAGCGATATACCAACAGTCAAAATCGATTTCTGAATTCATTTCTAAAGTAATTAGAAACGGATTTATTGATATTAAAAATGAAAATTTTCCATTTCTAAACTGTAATTTTCTTGTAGTGTATTATTTTTTTTAGTGTGAGTTGTTGGATTATAAACTTGTTTTAGCCCAACAAATCTTCTATCCCAAACTCAATTTCTATAATTGCTTGACAGCACCACAAATAAATAGTTGATAAATAATCAAGTTAGGTGCAAGCAAGAACAATGAACGTGGTTAATGTTATAATCCGAATTTTTATAAATTATAAAATTAAATTTTTGAAATTTGTAGTGTTAATAATTATTTTATTAATTTATGATATTTGATTATTCGTGAAATTAAATTTTAAATTTTGCGTTGAATATTATTTTAATATTATTATTATTTTAGGATTAATTAATGTTAATTAATATTTGATTATTTGTTTGATCATTAGTATTTATATAATTTTATTAAATTAAAATTAATTGTTTAGTATAAGTATATATATTTTGTGGGTGAGAATAATTGAGAGTAGATATTTTAATTTTAAATTATTATACTTTTTGTCCTTTTATACTTAAAAAAAAAAGGGACAAAAATCAATTTTTTTTTTTGGGCTTCTTTCTTCTTCTTCTTTTTTTTTTTTTTTTGTTTTCTTCCGCCATTGCTAGTTCCCTGCACCTGATGCTAACCAGCACCACCACCCTCAGGTCACTGCCATCTCACCACGCCTAATGCCGCCAGCAAACGTCCTTCCCTCCATTTCCGGTGAGCTCGACTTCTCTCTCCTCCCTTCGGTTTCATTTTGATTGAAACCTTCCCTTGAACGCCGGCAAAGATTCCAATCGTCTTAGGCTGAGTTTGATAGCTCGATCTCTTCCTCTCCTCTTGGGCTTCAAATCCCCCAAGGTAATTCATCCAAACATCGTTGAATTCAACATCAATTTTGAGGAATTTGTTCTAGATTTTAGATTTTAATTTTTGTTAATTGAGTTTAAATTCAGTTAATTTATGTTAAGTTGACTTTAGATTATTGAAATTGAAGTTATAAACTTTCTAAATATGTATTTAGATTTAATTTTGGAGATGATTTTCGAAATGATACTACTTCGGGTTTCAGAGTTACTGTTCCTAGACTGAAAAATATTTTATATTTTTTATAAATTCTACTAATTATTTTGAGCAAGTTTTGTGAAGGAAGTTTATTGAAATTGTATACCAAATTTTTATTATGAATTTTTAAATGTTTATGTGAAAAATAAATTTTTAGAAAAATTAGTATAAATTAGTAATTTTTATATTTTAGTTGAAATTATTGTTAATTATTATGTTTTGGATAATTTTTGAGTAATAAATAGTATTAAAATAATTTTTATAAATTATTTCCTATTTTTAGCTAATTACTATTAATTTTTGGAAATATATCTGAATAATAAATTTATTTATTATTTTTAAGTTTAAAGGGGCATTTTATTATTCTTGTGATGTTAATAAGTGATTTTAATCAATATTTGCAATTTATGCTAATTTAATTGTAAAATGAGAATTTTATTCCATTTATGAATTTTATTAGCAAATATTATCTTAAAAAAACTATAATTTTATTATTTATTTGGAAAATAAAGGTTTTTAATATTTTATGAGATATTATGGTGAATTTATATTATTTTATTTATTGTATATTGAATTGGTTTTCGGTTGAGCGTAAATGTAGTTCGAGGGCCAATCCGAAAAGTTGAACTTTGTGGATATTTGAAGTGTGTTTGCATGTAAGAACGGCTCTACTTTTCATAGAGAGATGTCCGTTTTACATATGAGACTTTGTCAAAGTTTCAGTAAATTTCTCATAAAACGTGACATTTGCCTATGTTAAATTTTTAGTTTTAGTTGAGTTGTGTCTTTGGTCGAGTCAGTTTTGTCAATCCTATAGTTTTCATAATTTCAAGAATTTTTATGAATTTATTTATTTTATTTTACGAGCATATTTTAAATAAATATTATTTATTTTAAAGAACTCCGAAACTCAAGCTGTAGCACCAAGGCAGCAGAGAACGCGTCACTCAGGACTCTCAAGCTATGAGTTAATTTAATGAAATATGTATTACACGTGTTTTCATTATATGTTCAAGTAATTAAAAATAATAAAGAAATGATTATATGATTGATTTATAAATATATTTTATATTGTCATATGCATTATCATTTCTTCTACATTTATGAATAGTAAAGAATAGCATGCTTAAAGGAAAATTATTTTATTATGTTTTATTTAATTATTATTTAGTCATTTAATTATTCATTATTTAATAATTTTTTTATTTTATTTTATTATTTATAATTCAAATTGATTTGGAGAAAATGATAGAACGTGCTACCTAGTGGGTATTATTAGGACCACGTGCACATGGGTAAAATCTCAGTATATGTGTAAAATGTGAAATGGGCTCAGTGGACCGTGTGCTCTCGAGTAAGAGTGAATGGTTAGAGCTCGAAGGAGCTAGTGCTCTCAGGCCCGAAAAAGGGATGTAACTCGGTTGAACTTGCTCTCCGGACATCAATATGGATAAGTGAAATAACTGTATAAGTAATTCGGTTGAGCTTGCTCTCGGGACGACAGTCACTTGGATTAAAGAAAGCTGAAAGCCTATTAGAATAATAGATTAGGTGTTTTACCAAGTTTTTTTCACTAAAATAATTATTTTATATATTTTCATATGAAAATTTCATATTAAATTAATTTAAGGGTTATAAAGATATTTTATATAAATATTATCAAGAAAAGTAAATGATTTTAATAATTATATTTACTTTATTCTATTTTATTTTTAAAAAAGGGTTTTAATAAATGGTTTTAAAACTAACATGCATTTTATAAAATTGATTCACTTGTTGAGGTTTGATTCCTCTCAACTTATATTTTTTAGGACCTTACAGTCAACTTTCTAGTGTTCCTCATCTATGTCGGGTTCATTTTTTACCGGCTACACTATGTATGTTGAATTGAAATGTGTATTATATAACTAAATTTTAGATACCACAGTGGTTAATTAAAGAACTTGTATTATTTGTATGCTAATTTTATCTGATTTGAAATGTTATTATATTTGAAGAATATTATTTTATGTATTTGGTATTGTGCATTTATTATGATTTTATTGTTAAGTGTATTGTTTTTATTTCACGAAAAATTTTTAAGGCTTACTATGGGTTTCAGTTACTTTACATATTCTCCTTCTCTAGTGTCGATCACCTTTTGGTTCAGATAGTGATAGTTACTTATTAAGATCAGTTGGTATGAGAAATTATTAGTTGGTTAGTGGTTATTGGGTGTGAGTTGTAAGTGTATGGTTACGATTTAATTGTATTTATTTATTTGAATGGTTGAGATTGATTCTCTAGTAGTATAAATAGGGCCTCTTGCAAAGAGGCCTATGTATCAAAGAAAAAGAAAAAAAAAGAAGTGTAAGGAAGCAAAGTTTCTAAATGTGTAAGAGTGTTTGAGAGAGATTAATACATATTATTTGAGTGTTTATTATTCAACAAAGTGGTATCAGAGCCAAATATTAGCATATAGTATACCAAATCGAAGCTCTTGGAAAGACAAATTCAATGTCACCTGAATCACCCCAATTAGAGGTCGGACACACCGCCAATCACCGTTGAAAATTTACTGCTAGAAACCCAGTCAACTCACTGAGTTTAAGTTGAGTCTAAGCTGAGTCGAGGAGCCAAGTTTTGAAGCCAAGTCAAGCCGAGCCATTGACTAAGTTATCAAGCCGTTGATTGAGCTCTTAAGCCATTAACTGAGCAGCTGAGCTGTTGACTAAGCCATAGGGCCATTGAATTTTTTATCGAAGTCCATTATAAGGTTTTTCGGCATTCTGAATCCATTTGTGCAATTGGATTTTGCAAATTCTTTCCAGATTAAACAGTATGACAGATAGTGTGGCATCCTTCCAAGTTCCAATCCTCAACAACAATAATTATGACAATTACAGTTTCAAAATTAAGGCTCTCATTAGTGCACATGATGTTTGGGATATCATAGAGAAAGGCTACAATGAACCATAAAATGAGGCATCACTATCCTAGTCTGACAAGGATAGTTTGAAAGATTCAGTAAAGAAGGACGAGAAGGCTCTCTTTCTGATCTATCAAGCCCTAGATAATGATAGTTTTGAGAAAATTTTAAATACAACCTCTACTAAACAAGCATGGGAGAAGCCGCAAACATCATATAAAGGTGAAGAAAAAGTGAAAAAGGTGCATCTTCAAACTTTAAGAGGAGAGTTTGAATCTTTGCACATGAAAGGTGGTGAGTCCATATCTGATTAGTTTTCCAAAGTTTTGGCTATTTTTAACCAACTAAAAAGAAATGGTGAAAAGCTAGAAGATATGAGAATAATGGAAAAGATACTTTGCTTATTAGACCTACAGTTTAAGCATATTATTGTAACTATAGAAAAGACTAAAGACTTAAAGGAAATAAATTGAGCAGCTTCTAGGCTCATTACAAGCCTATAAAGAGAATCACAAGAAGTAGTAAGGAATCACTAAGCAACTCCTCAAACTGCAACTCAAGGATATGTATAGAAAGCCAAGGCAATAAAAGAAATCAACATGGCTGAGGCAAAGGCAGAAATCATGAATGAGGTGGAAGCCATGGTCGTGGACAAGGTTAACGTACTTATAATAACAACTTCAATAACTATAAAAAAAGGTGAAAGTTTTATAAGAAGCTGTGGGAGAGGCAATCCAAACTCAAGGTATAATAAATCCCAAGTTTAATGTTATAATTGTCAGAATTATAAGCATTATGCGACAGAATGCAAAGCTCCCAGCAGTAAGGTTGAAGAAAAGACCAACTATGTAGAAGCAAAGATCAAGGAGAAGGCAATGCTACTAACCTGTAGAGACAATGTTGGAGATCAAAAAAATACTTGGTACCTTAATACCGGTGCAAGCAACCATATGTGTGAAAAAAGAAGTACGTTCATGGAACTCAATGAATCAATGGCTGGTAATGTTTCCTTTAGTGATGATTTAGAAGTATCATTAAAAGGAAAAGGTAACATCTTTATTCGTGCTAAAAATGTAGTCATTAATTAATTTCTTATGTCTATTATATGCCTAATATAACATGTAAAATTTTGAGTAGGGGTCAACTCTTAGAAAAAGGCTATGATTATTATAAAAGATTATGGTCTTCTATAAAAAAAATGGCAAAGGAGATTTAATAGCCAAAGTAAAAATGTCAAAGAATAGACTATTTTCTTTGAATATTCAAAATGATGTTGCAAAGTATTTGAAAGTTTATTACAAAGATGCATCATGCTTATGGCATCTTTGATTTGGTCACCTTAACTTTAGAAGCTTGGAACTATTATCGAAGAAGAGAATGGTGAGTGGACTACCTTGCATCAAACATCCAGATCAATTTTGTGAAGGGTGTTTACTTGGAAAGCAGTTCAAAAATAGCTTTCCTAAGGAATTATACTCAAGAGCCAAGAAGCCATTAGATCTTATTCATACTAATGTGTGTGGGTCCAATTACTCTAAGCTCTCTCGGTAACAATAACTATTTCCTTCTTTTTATTGATGATTTTTCAAGAAAAAACTTGGATATATTTCTTGAAGCAGAAATCATAAGTTTTTAAAGCATTCAAGACATTTAAAGCTACTATAAAGAATAAAAGTGGTCGAAAGATTAAAACATTAAGATCATATCGAAGAGGAGAATTCACTTCAAAGGAAATTCAAGTGTTGTATGCAACAAATGGAATTCAACATTTTCTCACTATTCAGAGATCTCCATAATAAAATGGCATTTCAGAAAGAACAAATAAAATCATCCTTGATATGGCATAAAGCATGGTCAAAAGCAAACATTTATTAAAAGAATTTTGAGCTGAAGCAGTAGCTACAACATTCTACCTGTCCAACCGATCTCCAATAAGAAGTGTTTGAGGAAAGACACCACAAGAAGCCTGGAATGGAAGAAAGTTTGAAATTTCTCACCTTAAAGTATATGGAAGTATAGCCCATGTTCATATACTAGATGAAAGAAGAACTAAGCTTGATGAAAAAAGTGAAAGATACATCTTTATTGGCTATTCTACTCATTCAAAAGGGTACAAACTATACAATTTAAATAGTAAAAAGTTTGTGATCATTCAAAATGTGATGTTTGACGAATAAGGTGAATAGGAGTTCAACTCTTCCACAGATGAATTTAACTTCTTTCCTCATTTTAATGAAACAAAGAAAACACCAGTGGAGCAACTAGGTGAACCTCAATAAGAGCACGCAACACCACCTACTTCACCAATACAAAATGATAAAGGAAATTCATTACCATCTTTCCTGGCCGAAAGAAATAAAGAACACATAAGAATTCTTAAAGATCTTTATAAAGTGACTGATCGACTGGAGAATCTCACTCTTTTTTGCCTATTTTACTGATTATGAACCAATGAACTTCTAAGAAGTTGCGCAAGATGAAAAATGGAGAAATGCAATGGATGAAAAAATTAAAGCCATTGAAAAGAATGACACATGGAAACTCACTATACTTCCAAAGGGACACAAGCTAATTAGTGTTAAATAGGTCTTCAAAATAAAAAAGAATGCTAAAGGAGAGGTCAAAAAGCACAAAGCAAGGCTAGTTGCTAAAGCCTACAGTCAGAAAGCTGGAATTGACTATAATGAGGTACTTACTCCTATTATACACTTGAAGACTATAAGACTGATTATTTCTTTAATAGCTCAAAATAGGTGGAAGATTCACTAGATGGATGTAAAGTCTACCCTTCTAAATGGAGTTTTTGAAGAGAAAATCTAAATTCAGCAACCATCAGGCTATGAAGTTAGAGGACAAGATCTAAAGTTCTGAGGTTGAAGAAGGCTCTCTACGAATTGAAGCAAGCACTAAGAGCATTGAACAGTTGAATTAATAAGTACTTCTAAGATAATGGTTTCACCAAATGTCCCTATGAATATGCTCTCTATTTCAAAATAAAAGATGGAGATGTTTTGATCATTTGCTCATACATGGAAAATTTAATCTTCACCGAAAATAATCTAAACATGTTTGAAGATTTTAAAAAGGCAATGGTGAAAGACTTTGAGATGATAGATATTGGATTGATGGCATACTACCTCAGAGAAGTCAAGCTAAAAGAAGATGAGATTTTCATCTCGCAAGAAAGTTACACAAAGGAGATCCTTAAGAAATTCAAGATGGATAATTGCAACCAAATAAGCACACCAATGGAGTATGGAATCAAGTTGTTCAAAGACAGTGAAGCATAAAAGGTTGATCCAACATTTTTTAAGAGTCTAGTTGGATGTTTGCGATATCTAACTTATACAAGGCCCAACATTCTCTATGCAATAGGACTTTGAGTCATTACATGGAGACTCTAACAACCACTCATTTTAAGGATGCAAAGAGAATTCTTCGCTACCTCAAAGGTATAATAGATTTTAACTTCTATTATTCAATTTTTTATCACTATAAGCTTCTTGGATATAATAATAGTGATTGGGCCAGAGATAGCGATAATCAAAAAAGCACAATTGGTTTTGTGTTTTTCTTAGGAGACACCACTTTTACTTGGAAGTCAAAAAAGCAACCAATTGTCACTCTCTCAATATATGAAGCTAAGTATATTTTTGCTATAATGTGTGTTAGTTATGCAATTTGACTCCGAAATTTATTGAAGGAATTGAACATGTCATAAGTAGAACCAACAAAGATTTGTGTCGATAACAAGTCAGCAATAGCTTTAGCCAATAAGCCAGTGTATCATGATCAAAGCAAACACATTGATACTTAGTATTATTACATAAGAGAATGCATTACGAAGTAAGATGTGAAACTGGACTATGTGAAGTTTCAAGATTAAATCGCAAACATCTTCACCAAGCCATTAAAGAAAGAAGACTTTGTCAAATTGAGAAACACACTTAGCATTATAAAATAAGTTTAAAGGGGAGTGTTGGATTATAAACTTATTTTAGCCCAACAAGTCTTTTGACCCAAACTCAATTTATATAATTGTTTGATAGCACCACAAACAAATGGTTGATGAATAATGAAGTTAAGTACATGCAAGGACAATGAAGGTGGTTAATTATTAAGATTAATTAGTGTGAGAAATTATTAGTTGGTTAGTGGGTGTGAATTGTAAGTGTATAGTTAGGATTTAATTGTATTTGTTTATTTGAATAGTTTAGATTGATTCTCTAGTAGTATAAATAGAGGCTCTTACAAAGAGATTTATGTATCAAAGAAAAAGAAAAAAGAAGAAGTGTAAGGAAACAAAACTTCTAAATGTGTAAAAGTGTTAGAGAGAGCTTAATAAAGATTGTTTGAGTGTTTAATGTTCAACATGAACCATCGATATTTAAAATCCATAGAACTCTAATTAATCTTATTCGACCCGAGTAAGAATAAAAGAGTGGCAAACTCAATTGTTTTTTTTTAATTGATATCTTAAATTCAACGATGATATATGCATATTTATTATTGGAAATAAAAAATAAAAAATAGTATTTATTTATGAGGAAATTTTATAGTTTTAAAAAGGCTTAAACCATTTAAAAAAAAAAAAACTTAACCCATATTTTATCTCCTGTAATTTATTTTTTTTATTTACCCCTGCATTTTTATTCACATAAATTGACATATTACACTTTTATTTCACTATACATTAAATCCTTTTGTAACGATAAATGAGAATGTGAATCTCACACTCCATTAAATGAAAGTAAAACTTACCCGACGAATAACCATACTCCCTATACTTCTATTTTTGTAAATATTAAATCCTTACACTTTTATTTTTGTATACATTAAATCCCTAATTAATATGAATTTGCAAAATTTTATCAACTACATATATGATTTAATTATGCATACTTATTTTTAATATAAAATTATTATTGAATAATAATCACTCTTATGAAAATTAAATCTATATAATATAATAGTAATTTAGTCTTAAAATTTTTTATTTGATTTTTGCAAAATAATTCAAACAAAAATTTCAACATATTTTATTTTAGCTTTAAATAAAAATAAATGATGAAAATTGCATATGTATGAATTTTTAATAAATAGGAAATTTTTATACCTTAAAGACTAATTGGTAATAAATCTTTAAGAAATAAAAAAATTGTATTGATATAGTTTTTAAGAAAATTTGTCCAAATTATTATTTTAAAAAAGATAAAATTTAAGTTTATATAAAATTTTTAGAGTGAAAATAGTTGTATTCTTAAATAATTTAATACTTAAAATTAAATTAATGGTAAAATGTGTAAAGGCGTATATATAGATTAGTATTAGATTATAGTGAATAAAAAGACAAACAATTTAAAAAGTTTATGTTAATAATAAAACATTCTATTAGAAGTTTAAATTAGTTAAATTTTAAATTTATTAACTAAATATATAAATGTTGATAATTAACTAAAATATTTATTGAAATTAAAACTTAAAAAATTATTTAAAAATATTAAGAATTAATTTGTTAAAAATTTTAAATATACAAATTTATTAAAAATTGTAAAAATTATAGAAATTAAATAAGATATTTTACTATATATATATGTAACGGCGTTTCTACCTATTTTTAACATAGGGACTCAATGTGTAAAAAAAATAAAAGTATAAAGAATTAATATATAATAAAATAAAAATGTAAAATGTTAATATATAAAAATAAAAATGTATGGCGTGAAATATGGGTTAAGTATTTAAAAAAAAAAGAGAAATTGATCCATTATAAATGTTAATGATTTTGGTTACTATTTCCAGCCTTTATCTTTAGGCGGTAAAGTTTTAAATTATTAAAATTCTTAAATTTTTCAAAAGAGAAATATTAAACCAAATTTGATGAATAATGTTTAAGGCATTTTACTTTTGTTAATAGGGAATTGAGATGATTTAAATATATTAATTAACTATGATAGGACGGTCTTTTTTTTTTTTTTTTTTTTTTTTGAACAATGGTCCTTTGTATGAACCATAAAGCATGGAAAAGTAATAATACTTGGACTCTATAACATATGAAGTGGTGGGTAGGGTGTTTTGTTTAACTGCTAGTTTTGGTCACATCAAAGTGTTATTAGGAGAAGATGTCATCACTTTGCGTGGACTTTTTAGAGTAAATTATTTGAATGGTTATTAAATTTTAGTTAGTTTTTTAGAAAGTTATTTAATTTTAATTTGTGATATTTTATTCATTAAATTTTAATTAAATTCTTTTTTTTTAAGTTTTAAAATTATATAATATTACTATTTTAGTTTAATAGATTATTTTCTTATAAATAAGTTTATAGGTTCTAAAAATAATAAATATAATAAAATTATATATTTTTATTTTCTTCATATCTTTTATTGTAGAGAGTTTTGTCTATTATTTATATTTATTTAACTGATCTAATGTTAATAGTTTGAGAGTTTTAAAATAAAAATTATTTAACGCAGGACAAGATGAGATTAGCATTTACCAAGAATATCATAATCAATATTATGACTGTGTTGAATACAATAGAAAATTGTGTATTACTAATATTAATATTATATTTTTATATCATTGCTTGTTTTTAGATTAAAATAATTACTAGATAAATGAGAAATCGAACAGAGAGTTCATATTTCAATAATTCATCAGGATTACAACAATTAAATATTTTTTTAAATTTAATACGAATTGTATAATAATTTTTTTATTAATAAATAGTCATTTAAAATTCAAATTATAAAATAAACTTATAACAAATTATAAATATTTAATTTTTTATAAGATATGGTGATAAATGTTAAATATTCAAGTGGCAATAGTCTATTTAATTCTTACTTTCTTTCTCTGTAATTAAATTTCTAAAATTAATATGTTTCGCACAAAAAAAAACTTATTAAATTTTAATTTATTGTACAATTTATATTAATTTTTTTTTTTAAATGTTTAATTGTTATAATCCTGATGAATTATTAGAATCTGAACTCTATGTTCGATTTTCTATTTATCTAGCAATTATTTTAATCAAAACCAAGCAAATGATCTAAAAAATATAATAATATTATTAATAATACACAACTTTTTATTGTATTCAATACAATTACAGTATTAATTATGATATTTTTAGTGAATACTAACATCTTCCTATCTTGTATCAAACAATTTTTATCTTAAAACTCTCAATATATTAGTATTGGATCAGTCAAATAAACACAAATAATGAGCAAGACTCTTTACAATGGAAGGCATGAAGAAAATAAAAAAATATTTTTATTTTATTTATTATCTTTAAAACATATGAATTTATTTATAAAGAAATAATCTTTTAAACTAAAATGATAATATTTATAATTTTAAGACTTAAAATTTTAAAAAGAACACGTTTGAAACAAAAATCAAAGTTTAGTAACTAAAATATCACAAATTAAAAAAAATTAACTAAAATTTAATAACTATTCATATAATTAACCCGGACTTTTTGCCATTTATGATAAAAAAAATATAAAAAAATAATTATCAAGTTATGATATTTTTAAAAATATTTATCAATTTATGATAAAAATTTTAAAAAGAAAAAATTAATTAATTAATTTTGTCAGTCAAAATGACAAAATTATTAGGGGACAAAATTTCTTTTGTATTCCGTTAATTTCACTGATAGAATGCACTTTAATAATAAAAAAAATTGAAAAGATCATTCTGTCATTTATAAAGCTAAAATGATCCTTTTATCAAAGGATTATATTTTCAGAGTAGTTAAGGGAAATTTTTTTTTAAAAGTATCATAAATTGTAAAAATTAAAAATTATTGTCATTAATTTATAAAAATTAATTATTTTATATTATATAATTTATTAAAATTTAAATTATATTATCTTTCTATTTAAAAGAAAAAATTATACGTCCCTTAAAGCATTAGGAGCTGCGTTTAAATTCTAGTCCCAACAACTTATTTTTTTAATATATATTTTCTTTCACAGAAGAGAAAAGAAAAGGTTAATATTTACGTTTAAATTATAGTCCTAACAACTTACTTTTTTTGTATATATATTTTCTTAGATTTTCTTTCAAATAAGGGAAAAGAAAAGGTTGATATTTAAATCAACCCATATCTTTAAAAAAAAAAAAAAAATAGATCACGTGGACCACGGAGTCAGTCCCAACAACTTATTTTATATATATATATATATATTTTTTTTTTTTTCCTCTTAAATTTTCTTTCAAAGTGAGAAAATCTTAATTTATTTTTTATAAAATAAATTTTACTTTATTAATAATTATTATTGCATTATTTAATATAAAATTATTAAAATAAAATCAAATTCACCTTATAAGGAAAAAAGGTTAATATTTAAACCTAGACCTTTAAAAAAAACACATGAACCACTGAGTTAAACACTTAGTTGACTAATTATTAAAATATTAATATTTCAGCTTTTTGACATCATAATTATAATAAAATTAAAGTAATTAGATAATTAATAAATAATAATAATAATAATAATAATAATAATAATAAACTAATTAGAATATTTATTTTTTCTTTACATCTATATATATATATATATATATATATATGATTAAGCTTCCACTAATTTGATAATTTATGAAATTGGAAACCTCAATTTGTTCTTTAATCCTTCATTAAAATAACATTTATATATAGACCAAAATAAAAAAAAAAAATGAAATCTCTATCGCCTTTGAAAATTAAAGGACCTAATAGAGATGCCAAATGTAAATGCAAAAAGAAGTGTAATCCCAAGAATCACACCTGCAACTACTACGACAAAATCATGTTTATAACCATAATATTCCCTCACAAATTCTTCAACTGTTTGCTCATTCTCAAGTTTGTTCTGCATATCTCCAAATTGCGATGCAATTAGTCCATATAAGGTCCATGCCACTGGACATGCCCAGTAGTACCATCTCCACCACACAGGCATCCTCTGCAATATTTGCACAAATTACACAATAATGGTTCAATTTTTTTAATTTTTCCGATGATGATGATACGAAATAGTATCACATACAAAAATTCTTTTGCCTAAAATATTCTTTTAAAAAATACGTTTAAATTTTTAATGTTACATTATTTTATTAGAAAGTACGTATTTTTTACTTTTAAAAACATAATTTTTCGTGATCAAATTGAAAAAAAAAAACTAAATCTAAAGTTAGTAAAAGGAAATACTTACAGTTCGTGGCAGTATAAAACCTGAGAAGAGATTCCACAATCCATAAAATGCTGATGAAATGATGGTTGCAATGTGGTGATTAGGGGTCACAGCAACGCACATCATTCCATACAAGGTGAAGTACAATAATGTGAAGAACATGAAGAAAAGATACCAAAGGAACTTAGCAACAGTCCAGTCAAATCCGATCATTGCATATGTTATAGTACCATACACAACAGCTTGAGATAAAAGGTATGGAATCTCAACTAAGATCTGCAATCAACAGATATCGAAAGTCAATATACCAAAAAATGAAAAAGACTAACAGAACATTCATTCTGATAAATTCGTTAAAACATGGCATAAAAATTATCACCTGTGCATAGGCATAAGGCATAGCTGAATACAATCCGGCAGCTCGCTCTCTGTAGAAAACAGTTCTTTCAACTGATACTACTGGCTGCACAGATGACGCATTTTGTACCCCCAGGAACAGAACTGCTGCGTACATTGAACCCGCAGCATTAAATATGTCTTGCTGCTTAGACCTGATGTTCAAGAAATAGGAGCAAGGTAAGTTAACAAGAACAGATCAATCCTTTTCTTTTTCTGTTTTGATTAATTGGGCTCTGACCGGAGTTCGAATTGGAGACCTTACAGTCCTGGAAAGGATTCTTATAGAACTCACTGTTTTATTAGCACTGCTATAAAATGTAACTTACTTTTTGGCGCCAAGATTCCAGAACATTGTCCCGAACATCAAAGCTATAAAGCTTGTGAACAGGAATCGTACAGCAGTGTACGGTGGATTTCTCCAGTACGACAAACGTTGCTTCCACAAGCAAGCAATGCACTGAGTGAGAAATGTCTGTGAGTATTTTGTAGGAAAATATAGGTCTTCTAAACCAGGAGCAGGTGTGCTTAATTCCTTAATCATTGCTTTGTTTCTCCTGTAATACATATTTACTACGCATCATTAACAAATTTGAAAGTAATTAAACTATTATATGAATAGAAGGATTTTCAGTTTTAATCAATCACGATACCTGTACAATTCCGAATTCTTATAAATGGCACCAAAATCAATACCCAAAGCTAACTCTTGTGCGGTGCTGGTAACTTCCAGCATCCAAGTTGCTGGATTATAACCATCTTCAATTTTACTTACTCCTTCAATTCCCTGTAGAAGAAACGAAAATTCCTATAATGCTAAGGTTTTTCCTGGATTATTATTAATAAAATCCTATGCTTGTCGAAAAGTGTTGTTAACTTCAGCAATTTTTGTATTGCTACCTCAAAGTATTTAATTAGATGGCAAGAATGGCGACCCAACGGCCCTACATATATCTCTTCTCCCCCTCTCTTCATCAAGAATAACTGCAATGCAGTGATAAATACAGTACAGTTAATGGAGGACATTAATGCCCCATCAAAGAAAGCACTGATACTTGTGATATTTGGGACATCACTAACCTCATCAAAAGCATCAAATATATCAATACTTGGCTGATGAATAGTGCATACAACAGTTCTTCCTGTGTCCACTGTGTTCCTAACTGTTCTCATAACGATTGCAGCTGCTCTTGCATCTAGCCCTGAAGTTGGCTCATCCATGAATATAATAGATGGGTTTGCCACTAGCTCAACTGCTATTGTAAGACGCTTTCGCTGCTCTGTGGACAGGCCATTCACACCTGGCAACCCAACTAGACCGCTCTTTATTGGGTTCAATTCTACAAGCTCCATGACTTCCTCAACAAACATCTAAAAAAAAACGAGATGTGGAAGTTAACTGGATGTAATTGACTTAAATCTGCCTCAGTCTAGTGGTTTGTATGCAGATTAGATGAGTTCAAGTTTTTTCAGGTGCATTCAGTAATTGATGTCGACTTCACAAGTATTGTCAGTTAGACCAAACAGGATTCTCTATAAGGTAGAAATGCTGTTTAAACAAGGTAATGCCTTGATGATATAAGATTTGACTTCAGGGGAGAGCACAGAGTATGTAAGAAATTCAAAACATGAACTTGCAAGAAAGCTACAAGTATACCTTTCTAACATCAGATGTGACCTCAGGGGGTAGACGGAGCCAAGCTGAGTACATTAAAGATTCATAGACCGTAACATGTGGAGAGTGGATATCATTCTGCTCGCAATATCCTGAAATTCTAGCAAAAGTTTCTTGCTTCTTTGGATATCCTGAAATTCTGATGTCCCCCTCAATGTATCCGCCAGTTTTTCTACCAGCTAGCACATCCATCAGAGTAGTTTTACCAGCGCCACTAACGCCCATTAGAGCTGTGAGAACGCCTGGCCTGAAAGCACCGTTTACTCCCTTCAACAGCACCAATTTATCTTCAAGAACTCCCTGACTTTTCATTTCCTGTAAATTTCAATTTAAACAAGATCAGTTCTGTCAGTTTCATTTTTGCGAACCTGTCATGCTGAAGGATACATATATATATATTCACATATATTCTGACTTCTGATACCTGTGGCATGTCAACTGAGTAGATAACATCATCAAAGGTGATGGAACGGGGTTCAAATGGAAGAACCATTCCTTTCTTCTTGTTATGGTTCACCTCACTGATTTCACCACCACTACCTGCATATAAATCGAAAATGAATTACAATCTAATCAGATTTTAACTTGACTTAGAGCTCAGATATGCGTTATCATGAGAGCTGTCTTACTTGTGGTTGATTTGTGACTGCTTCCATATTTTGTTAGCTGAATGGCTCCTCCCTTTCTATCACCAGGTTCATCACTCTGAGAATCCTCAGATATAACAGCCTGAGGCTTTTCAAAAGCTGCTTAAAACATAAATTTACCAATATTAGCTTAATCTATGCGTATCTAGATTTATGAAATTGACAAGGTAATGGCACTCACGGTCGAGATAAGCGAGAGCAAGGGTGAAAAGCAAGTTGAATACTACCATGAAACCAAATATTGCACCTAGTCCGATCCAATACCAATATGCATATGGGTAGAAACCACGACTCTTCATTAGTTGAACTCCTAGTGATTCTGTCGAGTTTGGAGGAATCTGTAGAGTGTGCAACAAACTTTAGACAGGATTTGGCTGCTGACAGGAAAAATCATAAATGTTAGAAATAAAAATTGATAAGCTTACGTGGCTCCAGCTTTTTCCAAGAAACTCATTAACAACAATTGCGTTCTGTCCATACATCAATGGTGACAACCAGTAACCCCATATCCACCATTTCTTGATCTCCTCTAAGGAATTATTCAAATAGAAGACTTAGCGCTCAATTCAATTTTTTGTCTTTCAGAAACATTGGTCTGTTACATACTGCTAAACACTAATTATACCTCGTGATAGAACGAAGCCACCCAATGCAAAAAGTGTAAGTAGTGCAAAGGAGCCAAAGGTGTTCGCGACAATCATGTTCCTTCCACTTGCAGCAATGAATCGAAATAGTCCCGAGGCCATCTGATTAACGAATAATAGCAGAAGGTACTGCTTAAATAACCTGCAGATATCATTGTTTTAGATCAACCAAATGAGAACAAATTGCTTCACAGTTCACAACTTAATCAACATAAGACTTTCATTATCATTCTTACCTTCCAACATTGGAATCAAATCCAATGACATAATAAGTGAGGAACACCCAAATACCAACCTCCACAAATGTGAGAGGAATTTTCAGAATCCATGCGGGAAGCGAATATGCCCATGGAGGATAGAAGAGTAGGTCCCTTTGCTTATAAAACACTGGAAGCTTTCCGATGGTCATGGATAGCTCTGCCATACCATTGAACATGATAATGATCACAGTGTAGAACAAAGCACCCAAATAAACTCCTCCATCTGTTAAAGTTTCTCGGTGCATTTCCGTCCTCAGGAAGAGTGTAATTGCAATGATCGCCATTATTGTCAGCTACTTGCAGGAGGGGGGAAAATTAGAAAACAAATGCTATCACATTTGAAAATTTTGAGAACAGAATACATCGAGAAAATGCAAGTGCTACGGAAGATTACTTGGGAGAACTTGAAGATGTAGACAAATGAGTTCCTCCTCATGAGCAAGTACTCTCGGGAGATGCAAGCTTTAAGAAGCTCCTTCTTTCCAACTCCGTACTTCTTGGTTGCTAAAGCAGCTGGGTGGCTCTTGGTCTTGTCAAATGGAATTGAAAGCTCATCTCCAATTCTTCGTCCCACCTCGTATGATTGGAATGCCTCCGCGAATTCCTCACCTGTGACAAAACTATAAGGCTGATTCCTACGCGCCCAATACTGTTCCTGATCTTTCCTTGAGGTCACCTGAAATTAGTTGATTATTAGCAAGACTTGTAGAACTTGTCACATAAGTCTCTTCTGAAAACATCATTGTGAAAACGAATAGAAAAAGCTGCGATGATCTTATTACCTCCTGTAAGAAGTCAGCCACGCCTTTTCTTTCAGGACACCTGAAGCCCATATATTCAAAAAAACCAAGAACTTGTTCCCGCGGACCCTGATACACAATCTGCCCATCTGAGAGAAGAATAATATCATCGAAGAGGTTGTAAGTCTCTGGAGCTGGTTGCAAGAGGGAGATGACAGCAGTTCCATTAAGAATGTGAATAGATTGCTTCAGGCAGTTAACAATTTGATATGTTGTTGAGCTGTCCAGGCCAGTAGAGATCTCATCCATAAACAGTGCCTTGGCTGGTCCAACCAGCATTTCACCTTCAATGATTGTTGGAAATTTTCACACTCAGTTATTAATGCAAACACAGTTAGTTGCTCTTGGGTATTGGAAATGGAGTTTCACCTGTTGTAACGCGCTTCCTTTGTCCTCCAGAGATACCCCTTAGCATTGCATTTCCTACCAAAGTATCCGCGCAAATTTCCAGTCCTAATATCTGAAAATTTAAGAGAAAAAAAAAATGAAATTAAAAAAGAGAAAGGACTCCATTAGCAGTTGCAGAAATTCTTTTTAAGATATAGAAGCTGTCTCAGGTGATGATACCTTTATGACATAATCTGTGACCACACTAGTCTCTTGACCTTCTGTTGCTGCTGCCTGTGATAGATAGCAGCAATGTCAGGAAAATGAAAATCAATCTCCAAAATAGTACTTTCAATGGTGTGCTTATTGAACATGCACTAAAATGCTGCTTCATATCGATGATTAAACCAGTTTCATAAAATTTTAGTTACATAAAAGTGATGAACTGGAGCGTTCATTTGTTTGTCTTCTAAAGCTTTTTTTTTTTTTTTTTTTTTTTCTTAATAACAACAAATAAAAAATTTTTTATGACTCTGCAGATCATCTTTTGAAATAAAATAAATCCTTTGCTCACCTTCATGAAAACATCAATGTCAGGATCCGGCTTAATATTTGCTGCTTTCTCTCTTCTAGACAGCTCAGCTAATAAGTCTGCAAAATGGAAAGAGGTTAACACCACTGGTCATGACTGTCATTGAATATAGAGAAACAGGGAAGAAAAAAAAAAGAAAAGAAAAAGATAAAAGAATCCAGAATCTGACCATGTTGGGTTCCAACTCCCTGGCATCTTGCAGAAAATGCCAACGTTTCCCTTACAGTCAATTCGCCCATGTGAAGATCATGTTGACTGATGTAGGCAGCTGTTCTTTGGGGTATGAATTCATTCATGGTGTGACCATTGTAAGTCACATGACCAGAAAACTGCAAAAAAAAAAAAAAAATCAAACTCAAGTTGAAGATTAAAACCCAAAGATCAGAACAAAAGAGTTACCAACCTTCAGATTAGGGTCAAGCTTTCCAGCTAGAGCCAACAAAAGAGTGGTCTTTCCAGAACTTGGAGGACCCAGAAGCAAAGTCATTCTGCAGTATATACATACCAAAAGATTTTTGGAATTAGTGCAAATAAATGTTACAGTTTTAGATTTTCAGGTCATGTCTGTCTCACCTTGATGGCTTGATCACTCCACTAACATCCTTAAGTATGGTCAATGATCTTCTTCTACTTGGAAGAATATGAAGATAATTCAACAAACCCTTTAAAATCAAAGGAAAAAAAAAAATTAACTTACGATAACTAAACAGAAGCAACATAATTCAAAACTAATAACTAGCAAAAGGAGTCACCTCTATTATACTAAAACAAAAGTTAACAAATGAAGGCAAGGCTCTGCCTCCCACATAGGCCTCTGCTTCAACATTCAGATGCTGAAATCTAACTTCAATTGTTGGAATCTCAATGCCAACTCTACAGCACCAATCAAGAAAAAAGAAACAAAGTTGCATTATTCAATAACCAAAACAGAGTTACTCTTAATCTGACAAGAATTTTCTCAGCAACCAACAAGACTAAATAAAAAATTAGCACAAATTTTTGAGTTACCTATCGATACGGTTCTTAAGCTTCAACAAGAACTTTTCATTGTCTTCTTCAGCAACTTTGATCAATCTCTCTACCAAATTTTTCCTTTCTTGAAGTCCAAGGTTATCAATATCAATCTCACTGAATGCACCTTTAGATGCACTGAGCAATATACCTTTCCTTAAACGATCATAAGTGGGCAACTTTTCAAGTGCAGCCCATTTTAGAGCCTCTTCATCATCTTCTTCTCTTGAAGACCTTGAAAAAACATGATTTGGATTGTTTCTCCACATTGAAGAACCCCCTCTTCTTAAGCTGCTACCAGCTGCATAGAGGTCAGCACCTTCCATTTTGATAATGGATTATTAGTGCAACTGTGATTCAATATCAATAAACAAAAAGAACCCAGATTTTCTTTTGCACTAATCTTTCATGAATTCGGATATTTTCATTGAGTTGTTGAGTTTCTTGATCATTCAGAAATAACTCAAAGAGTACGAGAAAATTATATAATTATATATATATATATATACACGCAAGTGGACTTTTTTTTTTTTTTGCTTAAGCGATAAATTCTGAAAACATGTACATTTTATATTGGGACAATTTTTTTATACAACCCATGCCAATAAGAATTTCTCTCACTATTAATGTGTCAACTTTTTAAACTATTACTAATTAATAAAAGAAAATAATTTAACTTTTTTAAAATCTCTCATATACATAAAAAGATAAATCGACCCTTTACATTATCTCCTTACCTTTTTTTTAATTTTATTTTTTAAAAATTAATTTTTAAATTTTTTTGAAATCTAAAACTTAAATTTACATATGGATGAACTCGTCATACTATAATTTAAACATATATAATTGTAAAAAAAAATTTAATAATCAAATAAAAAAATTAAGAGTATAAAAATAATATGTTATAACCCGCGACGCAGTATAGTATCACATGTCGTGATAACTGTGAAATAAATTATTTACCTAAATAATATTATTGTGTATTTATAATTTTATTTGTTTAATGTACAAATTTCAAAAGAAATATAAAAAAATAATGTACAAAAGTTATTTTATCTTTTTATCTATATAAGAAATTTGAAAAAAGTTAAATTATTTTATTTTATTAATAAGTGATAGTTTAAAAAATTTAGATATTATTAGAGAAGACGAATACCTTCTCCCATTGTATAAGAAAATTGTCATTTATATTTAAATGAAATTGAAGATAACGAGACACTATTTTTTAAGAGGGGAAATGCTATAGGTGCATTGCTGATACCTGCAGCAAAATGCTTGGATTTGTTATAATTTATCTGCTGATATAATAAAAATAATATAATTTACACCAAATAAATCTAATACTCACTTCTCTATAAAATATTATATATATACTATTAATTAAAAAAATTATATTCATAAAAAAAATTATAATGTATTAAAATTTTATCATAAATTATAATTTTTTGTTGGTTATATTTTATTAATATTTTACTTTTAGAATTTTTTTATTAATAGAAAACTTATATCATTTTTCTCAAAATTAGCATGATGTTGTGCATAAAAAAAAGTAACATATCCAAAAAAAAAAAGAAAAAGGTAACTATTAAATTACTATTTCACTGGTTGCTTTTTAAAGTTTTTAATTTTTATTATTAAAGCAAAAGGCCACATAATATCAGGCTATTTTTTTGCACAACATCATGCTAATTTTAAGCACATTTCATTAATTTATTCTAAATAAAAATTTTCATTAATTCACTGTTTTATTCAATTCCTCCCTCTACGTATGAATCCAGCTTATTGACTAGTATTATATTGATGGCAACTGCTAAAATTTGAGTAATTTAATGGTATAATTTAAGGTATCAAGAAGTCAAAAATTCTATTTTTATCTCTTCTCTCCATTTAGTTTCCTTTAAGACATTAATAACTCAAAATTTAAATTTTTGTGTTCCTTCCGTTATATATATATAAATTGAACAATTTAATTATTTATTAATAAAAATAAAATATAATTAATTAAAATATAATTTTGATTTGAGAGAAAGTTTATTTTCAATTTTAATTAGATTAACTTATATTTTATCTCTAATAAAAATTAAATTAATTAAAATATAGAAAATTAATTGAAAGTATTTTTCTATTTTATTTAGGTTAACTTCTATCTTATTTCTAATAAAAATATTAATTTAATTAAAAATATATTTTCTATTCTAATTAAGTAAACTTAAAAACAACTAATTATATATATAAAAAATATTCAAATAATATTATATAATTATTCAAATAAAATATGTATGAAAATTGTAATGAATTATAACTATATTAAGTTAATATCAAATTGTTATATAAATAAATAATACTATTATTATTATTAAAAATTTTATATAATAATAATAATTATAATAATTATTATTATTATATATTAAAACTTAAATAGTTTTTTTTACGTATTAAACACATAATTATTTATATATATATATATATATACGGGGAGGGGGGTCATCCCATTCGATATCTTCCTCACATCATCCCTTACTTCATCACAATGGGATTAGATTAAAGCATTTTATTTTATATTCTGTATTTATTTTATTATTATTTTAATTTTGTCGTTTAAGGATTTGTTTTTGAGGGAGAAAGAAAAAAAGGTAATAAGGATTCGTCATAGAATGATTAAAAAACTTTCTTCCAAGCAAAGATGTCACATGCTATTTCATATGAGAATATATAAGGTTGGAAAGATTTAATAATAATAATAATAATAATAATAATAAATAATTTCCCACATGGTTGATGCACAGATTACATGGTGATTTTTTTTTTTTTTTTTTTGAGAAACAGATAACATGGTGATTCGAAAATGTAAACAGACTCAATAGTTGTAGTCAAACCAACATTTTGATGCCTTACTAATCCGGAGGTTCAAAAGCATGAGTATGAGTAGCTAAAAATAAAAGGAAAAATATAATTTTGATTTTTGTGATTTTTCATTTGTGATAAATTTATTTTGATAATTTTTCATAATATTGGATATTTTTTATTTTATATTTGAATATTGTACTAAATAGTATTGTTAAAAATTGTAATTTAATATTGCTAAAAGTTGAGTAATTTAGTAATATATTTCTTTTTAAGACATGTACAGGTCAAATGTTTGATCATTATCTCTTTCATTTTTTAATTTCAAAACAATTGTAATTTAATAATAAATTAATATGAATATTTTATAATAAAATTATTTATTAAATTATATTACGTCAACTAATTATGATGCATTCATAATAAAATAATATATTTTTAATTTTATTATAAAAAAAAGAGATAATTTTATATATAAAATAATTTTATCATTCAAATTTATTATTACTCTAACATTTCATAATTAAATCATTATAATATTAATTGATGACATACTATAAAAATACAAACATTCAGAATAAAAAGACTAAAATTGTATTTTTGAACTTTCAAAAAAATTAAATGTTTAGACACACAAGTTGGACTAAATAATATATTCCCTGTATACTTGAAACTCATAAATAACCTAAACTTTGTGGTCGTAAACATTTGGTTGATTTCTCAATTTCGTTTTTTTTTTTTTCAAGCTGTTTGCTACACCACAGTTGAACTAGTAATTTAGTCTTATCCTATGCTATGACTCCTATTAAAAAAATTAAAAATTAAAAATTAAAAATAAAAAGAAAACTTTTTTTTATAGGCATATGAATAGATCCATCTTAATATCAAAAAAAAAAATGATCCATCTTGCAGGAACTATAGAATATAATAGTCTTCTAAAAATGTTGAAATTTCAATCTCATTCAAACACGGAACAGCAAATGCTATTAAAAATTGTAGGGTCATAAAACAAAATTATTAGAAAAAGAAATAACTTATCTCTCATAAACAATAATCTTTCCGTTTGTGCTGCTTTATTTTAATGGTTAAAGTCATCACGAAGATTACATGGAAAAATTCCAAGTATCTCCCCTCCCCATCGTCCATCTGTACCGGTATATGATTATTAATTTATTGCAGTCTTTTTTGAAAAAAAATCCTTGTAAAATAAGTACAATCAATAATTAAACTAAAGGGACACCCATATTTAGAAATAACATAAAGAATTAAAAAAGCAGTAGCTGTATTTTATTGTATGATAGAGAAATTTTTTTTTTTTTTTATATCAACTAACTAATGTGAAAGAGTCCTAGAGGGTTGAATAGGATTATCGAATAAAAATAGAAAATTAAAGAAAATTTTTGTAAGAATTAAATGAGAGTTAGAGAAAGAAGAATGAAGAACACAAATATTTAAAGAGTTTGGATTCAACAATAATCCTACGTTTCCACCTAACTTATCCCCAAATTAGAATTTTTTAATCACCCACAATTTTATTAACAAGATTGAGAATACACAAGAGTTTTATGGTTCACTCTTACAACCTTACAACTTGAGTTTTCAAGGCTCATTCAAAAATTAAATTCCCAAGTGTTTTAATGGCTAAACACTTAAACCAATTCCTTTAAAATAGAATCTCACTTCCCGTTTTTTAAACCCATAAAGAATAAAAATGTCTATTCTAATCACTTACCAACTCTCACAAGAGTTATACATAAAGAATTTGTTTAAAAGAAAGTTTAAGAGCTCAATTGAATGTTTAAGAAAATAATGAATGATAAACTAGTTTTTTTAACCTTTCAATTGAATTATAAGTTGTGTTTATATAGACAAACACTTAAAATATAGTTGTTGGATGTATCAATCATGTCTCCAACGTTTAAAATTGATTTTGAATCAATTCTTGAACTTTTGGCAGCTCAAAGGATGATCACGGGCGGCTTATAAGTGAATAGTGCTCGTAAAGGGTGAAAATATATCCGTTGTTCAAAAATTCTTGTTGGAATGCTGTCAGAGATCTGCTCACGAGCAAACAGCTTGTGAGGAGCACTCGTGAGGGGTGCTGCCATTTTTTGGTAAAAACGTGATCCTAGGGCTCCATTGAAGGATAGCTCATGACCACTTCAAAAAATGCTCGCGAACGGGACTGAAGACGATCGATTCAGCCAAAACGTTCTTCATAAAAGTTGTAGATAATTTTCTTATCTTTCTATAAAACTTTGAATCATTTCAATTAGACATCTGTAGCTCAAGATATTGCTGAAATACTAAGAGCTGTGCAAATTGAAATGCAAGCTGCATATACTGACTTCGACTGAAGATTTGCATACCCAAATGAACTTGGATTTTGATAAGCAAGCACAATTTGGAAAGCTTAAGATGTCTAATTCAAAAGTGAAGCAGCTCATTTTCTCATTTAAGATCTCTAAATATGTCAAAAGTCTTCTTCAGTCTTAGAGGTTCAATCAGCCCGAACAATTACTGTTCATTCAAAATTGTATATGCTTTATATATGTTTGGTATATAATTCCCTACACACTTAATTGAAATTATTAGTATAAAAATTGTTTATCAAAGTTCAAAATTAGGAGTTTGATCATGCAAATGATCAACATAATCTGAATTCGATTTAGTAAGGACTCCAAAAGGCAGTAAAAATGTATCCTAAAAGTTTTAAAGTAACTGTCTATTTAGGGTTCGAACCCAAAACTTTTAATTAAAGTGAAAAAGTTTGAAATCAACTTATTCACACGCTTTTGAACAAATTTTTTTTTTTTTACCGAACAAACATTAGATTGATGTTATTATCAATCATTTTTGAGTTTAATGTTTTCACATAGTTATGTCCTCAATTTTAATGAGAATTAATTGTAATTGTACATCTCTATATATAGTTTATTTAATTATTTTAATATTTAAATTAAGTAAAATAATTTAATTATATTCATTAAGCAATATTTTTAATAAAATAAAAACTATAAAACTAATTATATAGTTTTCAAAATAAAATTTATTTTTAAATTTTAATTTTATATTTTAAATAATTTAGAAAGAGTATTTTTAATTTAGATTTTATAATTTTAATTATTATAGAAAGAGTAACTCCATGTCAAAGAAAAATTATATGGTAACTTCGTTTTTTTATTTACTTTTATTTTATTTTATATTTATCATCATTAAATTGTGGTTGCTAAGAAAATATATTTTATTTTATAAAGAATTAAGTAATGATAGAATACATACATGTCAAAATTGTTTATTTTTAAATGAAAAAAATAAAAGTTTTGATTTTTTTTTCATAATTTTATCCTCTTTTTTGAAATATTCAGAAATGTTTGTCCTCTACTGCCTAACAGCATTCATTTTCATCTTTCTCAAGATGTTTGAATAAGAATACCGAACAAAGATTCATTCAAATGCTTTTAGTCAGAGTTCTTCAAAACAAAAATTTATTGTTCATTCTAATTGACCATAAAAATGGTAGCATTATTGTCAATATTAAGAATTTTAGTGCAGAATTTGTCATTGTAGGACGGCTATATATGATGTAAAATATATATATATATATATATATATATATAATATGCATTGAAATTTTCACCCATCAATTTTTTTTTTTTATCTCAAAACATTAAACCTTATTAATTGATTTGTTGAGATTAATATATAATCTTTGTTTGTTTTTCCCTTCATTTGCTTGTACTTTACCTTTTTCAATGATGCAATGCAATTTTCCTGAAAGATTTTTATATTTTATTTATTTGATTTTCTCTGAAATAAAAATAAAATATGATCATTGTTGAATTAGAATTAAACAAAACTCTTATTGTTAAAAAGTTACTATAAAATAATTAATTTTTATTTTTTTTGTTTTTAATAATAATTAAATTTTTAAGTTCAAAATTGTAGTTTTTTTAAAACTGTATAAAATATGTACAAAGTCAGAAATAAGACCCACTGTTTTATAAAATCATAACAATTTTTAGAGGCTCAATATTGTGGTTAAATATAGAAATACAAATATCATTTTGTAAAGTTGCTCTTAAATCTTGAGATTCTGAATTTCTTTATAGATTATAGAAAAAAACAAAAAGGAAAATCTTCAACTTGAGGCGAGGGTTGCGGCCGGTGTTAAGAATATATAGAAATGGTCAGACGATTGAATATCAAATTATTATTTTTTAAAAACAATATTAAATTGATTTTAGAACCATTTCAATTTTGAAAAGGTCCAACAATAGAAAACAATATTTCAAACCTTTTTTTTTTTTTTGTGATTTTACACAAAACCATTTCAGTTTTAAAATGGTCCAATGATTATAAAATAATCCAATCAAACCTTTTTGTATTCTTGTGATCATAAATTTAATCTAAGTTTATTTTTTTAGTTACAATTTAGGAATAAAGGTCAATTTGCCTCTTAAATTTTTCAATCAAGGTCAAATAAGTCATTTTAAACCTTTTAGGGTCAATTTAGCCACTGAACTTTTCAATTAAGATCAATAACCCCTAATAATACAATAAGCTCCTTATTTTTGACAAAAAAGTCCCCTAACAAATTGTAAATACATCCCTAAATTTTAAATAGTTAAGAAATAAGTCCTTATTTTAGTATAAGAACTATAATTTTAAAATTTTAATTATAAGGAGCAAAAATTAAAATAAATCATTTTAATCAAAACAAATTAAAATTAATTAATTAATCATTTTAATGATTTTTCTTTTAAATTATAATTATGGACAGCTTTTATTTAGGTTGTTGCATATTCACATGGCAGCAGTTTTTGGAGGAAAGATTTGCTTTCCAAATAACACTTAGCTAATTGATGTATGAGTTTAGAATGTATATTAGCTATAATTTTCCAAAAAAATTAAAGAAAAATCATTAAATTAATTACAGAAATTGACAACCTG
The DNA here is from genome assembly GCA_947683625.1 of Mallotus nudiflorus. Classification (NCBI taxonomy): domain Eukaryota; kingdom Viridiplantae; phylum Streptophyta; class Magnoliopsida; order Malpighiales; family Euphorbiaceae; genus Mallotus; species Mallotus nudiflorus. Next base: position 884,148 of record CANTUR010000014.1, on the reverse strand, counting down.
CGACTGTGAGAATCTCCATTTTTGACAGTTTTATACTTTTATTAATTGATTAGGTGGTCTCTTTACTAATTTGTCAAGGCCTCTGGAAATTATTAATCTGGATGCTGTGAAAATGGAAAATTTATGCCATTTGAACATTAATGTGTTTATATTTATGAAGAAAATTTTTTAGCACAAAATAATTAATACTAAATATAAATACTTATATAAAATAAAATAAAATCTTTGAAAATTTTAGTAAAATATCTTATTTTCTAAGTTTTATTAATTTGTATTGTATTACTATCCAAATCGGGGAGTTATGACGGGTGCTAAGAAATGAAAATTCTCACGAATCCGGAACCCGTAACAAGCTTTAAAATAAAAATACATGCAAATATAACACAAAAATATCTAAGAATTAAAACTTTAATCAATATAAAATAAATTTTTATACCATAACATAATAAAATATCTTCATACAATATTCAAATATAGGAACACTCTCTAATATAATAACAAGTGGAACAACAAAAAATACTACTATTGCAGCATTTACTAAAATGCAAGAGAAGTAACGGTTCAATATTTACATAAATCGGACGGAAAAAAAAGAAACCGGAAGAGTTCTATTAGGGAGGTCTGAAGTAAAAGATCTTGAAAAAAATATTGAGAGGAATCAGACTTTACTAAGTGAAATTATCATAATATATATACATACAACCTAAAGATATATACACTCAAGCATTGATATAATAATATGTATATTTATTTATATATACATGCATTTCACACAGATGCTAAAAATTCACTTTTATAATAATAATAAATGCAGAAGAATTTTAGGTGGAGGATCGAAGTAAAATCTCTAAATTTTCGCAATTTCAACACTGAATATCATAAGCCATTAGACTTTCCATAACTCCAAATATATATTTTTTATCTAATTTTTAACAGTGAATTGGCCCCGAGTATACAAACAACCAAGAATCAGCAGTTATACTCATAATCCACAATTCACCAAAATCATAATTTTCACGTCTCAAATCAATCAGAATTCATAGCCTAGTATCTAGTGTACTGTTGTATAACAGTCTTAACGTGACCCGCTAGGTAGTACGTTCTATAATTATCCTCTGAAACAATATTTTGTAATAATATAATAAAAATTCAATATAAAATATGACAATATTTATTATGCAAAATAAATATTATCAATTATATATATGAAAATATATATATAACTATTAATAATAATAAATATAATTTAATAAAATGAGCATAATTAAATTCATACTTATTAAAAACATATGGATGCTCATTTCATTAAATCTACATGTAATGTATATATATTATAGTAATTCATTGTTTTATCGCGCTTCTCGACCTCGTCTCAGCTAACCCGATACAGTAGGCCTAGCAGGCAGAGCAACTAAGGAAAGTAATAAAATAATATATTAGAATTGAAAATCTTAATTTATACTTCTAGAAATTCTACAGAACAACTCAATTTAGGATACGATTCGACAACAATTCAAAATTTAGAACCGATCCGATATCACATTTTGTAAGAATTTTATTGAAAATTCGACAGAGTCTCCTCTGTAAAACGGACATCTCTCTACTAAAAGTATAATCGATCCTACACACAAACACACTTCAAATATATATAAAGCTGAACTTCTCAGATTGAACCCCTAAACTACAATTATTGCTCAACCGAGAATCAATATACACAAAAATTAATAATATAATAATAAATATTAATAATTCACCAAAACTCATAAAAATCAATAAAATACCACAACTCAACTTATTTAAATAATAAAAACATTAAATATACTTATTTTCAAAATAAATAATAAAATCCCAATATAATTAAATAATATTAATAAAAATCTATTTTTCAAATATTTGAAATTAAATAGCATACATTACCAATAATTATTTAAATTGCTCAAATATATAATAAAAATAGCTAAAATTTCATTTAATCATAAAAATAATAAATAAAACTATTATTTGAATATATTTCCGGAAATTATTATTAATTAGCTAAAAATAGTAAATAATTCATAAAAATTATTTTAATACTATTTATTACTCAAAAATTATCCAAAACATAATAATTAATAATAATTTCAATTAAAATACAAAATTTACTAATTTATACCAATTTTTTCAAAAATTTAATTTTTACATAAACATTCAAAAATTCATAATAAATAATCGGAACATAATTTCAATAAACTTTCTTAACAAAACATGCTTAAAATAGCTAATAGAATTTATTAAAAATAAAACACATTTTTGAGCCGGGACAGTTCATGTGAATAGTAACCGAGCTCAGAATAGTGCTCAAAATTCAACTATCTCAAAAATTGAATTTAAATATATTTTTAGAAAGCTTACAACTTCAATTTAACTAATCTAAAGTCAATTTAACAAGAATCAAAGCAATTGAATACAAAATCAACAATTTAAATTATGAACCCTAAAATGAAATCAACAAAATTGAAGCTGAATTCAAGGTTAATTAGATGAATTACCATGGGGGAAATGAAGCTAAAGTAACAAGCTTTCAAATGAGACCAACCTCTACCATTGTTGTTGTCGGTGCTGAGAAGAACAAGAGGGAGAGGGAAGAAAATGACAGCAAGAGGAAGAAAAAAGGAAGAGAAAGTGGTGGCAATATTGAGTAGAGGGAAATGGTGGCAAGGGGCGGCTTGGATGCTGGTGGCATGCGTTGGTTCTACATTTCACATAGTAAGGAGAAGAAGAAGGGAAAGATAAAGGAAAAGGGGAGGGAAGGAAAAAAAGGAGGAAAAGTTTTGGTTATATATATATATTTATTTATTATCAAAAAGTAGAAAAGAAAAAAATAATATAAAAATAATATTTTTAATTTAAATATCTTATTTTCTAATTAACTCACCGCAATAATTAAAATTATGCTAAAATAAATAATTTACAAATAATAATAATATTAAATAATATAAAGAAATGAATTAAAGTTTTAAATTACAATTTAATATTAATACCACAATAAAATGAAATAATTAATAGCACTTTAATTTAATTTAATTTCACAAATAATCATAATATAACAAATTAATAAAATATTTATTAACACTCAAATCCCATAATTTAATTTAATAATTTATAAAATATCATATTATATCATATTACCATAAACAAAATATAAAATAATACGATATATAAATACAATAGGAAAAAAATATTTTTTGGACGCATAATATATTAAATATTCATTAGGTAACATGGTTTTTTTTTTTTTAATCAACTATCAATTTATACGAGTTACTCTTTCATTTCTTTGAAAAATAGGAACTACATCACAAGAACACATTAATTTATATACCATAAAGTTCCCATATTAATTTACATTTCATTAAACAAATTACAGCAATTGAACTACAAATCCAATAGGCACAACATATATGAGCGATATGTTATGTGCTAATATATTTTACTATCTATATATTAAATCGAACAATTTTATTGTACTAACGGATATTACATTTTAAGTTGATCTTACTTGTATGTTGGTATTATTTGAATGATGGAAATGCGGAAACATGAAAACAAATAATTATAAGCAAGAAATACATTTATTAGAAATATAATAAATCTTTAATGTAAACAACCAATGGCTTGCACTCAAAAATGTAAAAATTTTATGAAAATTTTTGTTATAAGTTACCTATTCTAAAATTTTGCACTTGAAGATTTATCTTTCATATCTAATTAAAAGTATCTTTAATGCACTATTTATTTGATCTAAACTATTTATTATAAAGAGTGATTAGAAAAAATAGGGTTCCAACTTACTCTTTATCTCTAAATGAGAAATTAAATAATGAGTTTAACTCTCTCTATGTAGAGAGCCAAAATTCACTCTCTATATAAAGTTTAATTAATGCATCTCTATTTTCTATATATATCCTTATTTTCTATTGATTTCTTTTATTACCTAAAATTTTTTCTTTTTCTTTCCACAATATTCAAAAATTAAAATTAAATGCTTCTAAAATAAATAAAATGAAAAGTAAAATAAAAAGAATACATTAGACTTAAATAAAATTGTTTACCTTTTATACTGAAAGATTCCTTAATATGCTCTTGATTCTAAAGAGTACTATTGGAAATGCTCTAAGATCAATATTCTAAAAATTGAAATATAAATGACATATAATTGTCACTTTGTAAAATTATATATATATATATATATACACACACGGAGGGTGGAGAAACAAACAAAATTATAAAAAAATCTTTACTTGTTATTATATTAAAATTTGATAATTTAGTCACGTATTAATAAAAGTAAAATTAAATTAATTAAAATATAACAAGTAAAGATTAAACTCATATTAGGGTTTTTAAATTTTTGCAAAAATCCAAATAATCTCCAAAAATTTCAAAAAAATTCAAACATGAAGATTAAGCTACAAGGATCAACATTTGTGAAGGGAGTTTTCATGAATCAAGCAATTAGAAGCTCAAAAAAATCAAAAATCCTAATATGACCGAAATTGAAAATTCGAAACCTAAGCAAATCAAGACCAATTCAGCTCAAACCAAAGCTAGAATCACACTCATCGGAGCTCAAGGAGAAGAAAGAGACTGTCGGTGTCAAAAACGGTGGCCGGAATCGTCGTGATCGATGGTGGTTCGACTTTCGACTTCTCCGGCCAAAAATGGCTTCCAGGCGCCGGAATCAACTGCTACAGGCGGCGAGGAAGGCTGGGGAAGGTGGTCGCACACCAACGGCGAGAAATCGACAGTTGCAGGCGTCGGACGGAGGTGAGGGTGAAGATCGGGGAAGAAGGAGAAATCGGGGGCAAAATGATAATTTTTCCAAAAGTTTGATTTTTGATATATTATATGTATATATATATATACTTTATACTATATATTAAAATAATATTAAATTACACACATTAAATATACACCACACACTTAATATTTAATATTTTAAAATTTAATATTAATTAAAAATAATTAAATAACATTAAAATAAATAAACAATTAATAAAATATTAAGGTAATATTAATTAAACCCTAATTAAATAAATAAGTACACATAGGCTTTATTTAGTATTTTAAAAATACGTATGAGTTCATGCAAGTCCGAAAATATATTTAAAATAATTAATAATAAATTATTTACGTAAAAATTTCCCCGGAAATAAAAGTCTCGGGAAAATTTTACGTAAAGCACTGTAAATAATACACAATAATTAAAATAGGTTTTAAATACATATCAACTCATAAAAATATCATAATATATATACAAAAATTATTAACACTGCATATCCCGATGCAGTATTAAAATATTTAAAAAACACGGGATATTACAATTATATTAAAATTTGATAATTTAGTCACGTACTAATAAAAGTAAAATTAAATTAATTAAAATATAAGTTTAATTTAATTGAAAATCAATTTTCTATTTTAATTAGATTAACTTTTATTTTATCTCTAATAAAAATTAATTTAACTAAAATATAATTTTAATTTAATTAAAATTAGGTTAACTTCTATTTTATCTCTAACAAAAATTCTAATTTAATTGAAAGTATATTTCTATTATGATTAGGTTAACTTTTACTTTATCTATAATAAAAATTAATTTAATTAAAATATAATTCTAATATGATTGAAAGTGTGTTTCCTATTTTAATTAGGCTAACTCCTATTTTATATCTAATTAAATTAATTCAAATTTAATTAAAAATATATTTTCTATTCTAATTAGGTTAACTTCTATTTTATCTCTAATAAAAATGAAATTAATTAACATATAATTTTAATTTAATTAAAAGTATGTTTTCTATTTTAATTATGTTAATTTATATTATATCTCTAACAGAAATAAGTTATTTACAATTTTAGTGATAATTTTGTTAAAAATATATTTTTTCTATTTTAATTAGGGTTAATTTTATTTTATCTAATGTCAATCAAATTAGATAACATAATTTTATAAGTTTTTTTTTATTAAATTTAATAAGTAAATAATTAAAATCAAAATTACTAAATTTTATGAAAATAGGAAAAGTATATAATTTGTTTCAAAATTATATTTTTTAGAAATTAAAAATAAATAAAAAACATATAATTTGTTTGGAAGTATATTTTTGTAAAAAAAGTAGCATAATTATTATTTTTAGATATTTTTATAAAATTTAAGAAAAAAGAGTTGAAATTAAATTAATTAATATTTATAATTTAATTATTAGTTGAACTTAAAAAATTATAGTAAATTAATTTTTTTGTAAATAAAAATATTAATATTAAAAATATTGAAGAAATAAAGTGTCATAGCTAAAATAAAAAATTTACTAAAATTATAAGTTTAATGGAGTTGTAATATTTAAATTGTTATATAATAAATATAATTTTTATTATTTTTAAAATTTTGATTAACAAATAACTAATAATTTTTTTATTATCTCATGATTAATTATGACTATAAATTTTTTTATATGAAACCAATATAGAGTTGAGAAAAATTAATTATAAAAATATTGAAACAATATCATAAAATTATTTAAATACAAGATTTATAAAAATTGTAATGAATTATAACAATATAAAGTTAATATCAAATTGTTACATAAATAAATAACACTATTATTATTTTTAAAATTTTTATTTGATAATAATAATAGTATATTTAATCATTTATTTAGTATATATCACTAGTCAAATAATTTTTTTGTTTACGTGTGAAACACGTAATTGTTTACTAGTATGTGTGTGTATATATATATATATATATATATATATATATATATATATATATATATATATACACACACACGAAGCAAACAAAATTACCAAAAACTCTTCGCTTATTATTATATAAAAATTGGATAATTTAGTCATTTACTAATAAAGGTAAAATTAAACTAATTAAAATATAATTTAAATTTGGTTGAAAGTCTATTTTCTATTTTAATTAGGTTAACTTATATTTTATCTCTAACAAAAATTTCAATTTAATTGAAAATATGTTTCCTATTCTAATAATAAAAATAAAATTAATTAACATATAATTTAATTTAATTTAAAGTATATTTCCTATTTTAATTATATTAATTTATGTATTATCTCTAACAAAATTGAATTAATTATAATTTTAGTGATAATTTTGTAAAAAATATATATTTTTCTCTTTTAATTAGGTCTACTTGTATTTTCTCAACTATAAATCAAATTACATAAAATAATAATAATAATAATAATAATAATAATAATAATAATAATAATAATAATAATAATAATAATATGTTTACTTATTTATTTAGTACATATCATGAGTCAAAAAAAATTTTATTTACGTGTGAAACATATAGATATTTACTAGTATATATAAATGTACGAAGAAGAGAGAGAGAGGAGGGACAAGCAAAATTATAAAAAAAATTTCACTCATGATTATATAAAAATTGGATAATTTAGTCATTTACTAATATAATTTTAATTTGACAGAAAGTCTATTTCCTAAGGTTAACTTTTATTTTATCTTTAATAAAAATTAAATTAACTAAAATATAAGGATTTAATTGAAATTATGTTTTTTATTTCATTTAGTTTAACTTCTATCTTATATCTAATAAAAATTCTAATTTGATTAGAAATATTTTTTTATTCTAATTAGGTGAACTTGACAAAAAGTAACTATAAGAAATATTGAAGTAATATCATATAATTATTCAAATAAAATATTTATAAAAAATGTAATGAATTACAACTATATTAAGTTAATATCAAATTGTTATATAAATAAGTAATATTATTATTATTTTTAAAACTTTTATATAATAATAATAATAATAATAAATTTTTAATTATTTATTTAATAAATATTACGATTCAAATAAATTATTTATATATATATATATATATACTATAACCTTTAGTCTATTAGTACTTGAAGAAAACTATGTCTCAACCTTAAATAAATTAAATATTTAATTAAAAAAGAAGCAAAGTTGAACATAAAGTTTAGGGATCTAGAATAAGTTTATTAAAATAGCGTAGTTTTGGACATAGTTTTGGTTTCTGAATTATTTGAGAACAAGTCTACCCATGTAGTTGTTTTTTCTTCGATATGAAGATTCAATGCATTTATTATTAAAAAATAATCAGATGGGAAATGATATAAAACAAAGAAAGAGAAAGAGAATCTAATCTTTTGCCAAGAAATTGAAAGTCAAAATGGTTATCCTATAAAATATAATTTCAGCTTTTTTCATACCTTAATTTCTAAATAAAAACCCCATTAACAAATATTTATAGTTTTTGATTGTGCACAAGGCAATAAAATACCATTGATAAGTAATTAATTGCTTCATGTGCATCGTCTCCTTTGATACAAAATAATTAATTGTTGAGTTTTGAGTTTTAAGTCCATGGATTTGATTGTCAAAGCCCTTTTTATTTTTTTTTTGCAAAAAAATTATATTTACAGTTGCCTTAACATGTGGATATTATTATTATTATTATTATTATTATTACAACGTAAGACTATCCAATTTTAATGGACCAAAGTGTATATTTAGAGGCCTAATTAGGCCCATGAGTTCAGCCCAATATTTCTCACTAAGCCCAGCCTAAATAGCATTCAGACCACAAAGCTTTTTGCTCTTTATTGCAAGAATGTACTATATCCAATATACATATATAATAATAATAATAATAATAAAACTATTCACGTTAAATTAGTTATTAAAAAATTTTTATTATTTTTATAATTTTATCATGATCGATTTGAATAAGTTAAAATCCAATAAACTCTAAGGAGAAAAAAAAAAGTATATAGACATGTTTGATGGTATAAAATAGAAGAGAATAATTTTAAATTTAAATAATTTTGCAATTTATGGGCTTACCTATAAACTTTGCAACTTTAATACTTGCTAGCAAGCCTTAAAAGTTGATACAATACAATTACACGATACTTAAGAATCAAATATAAATTAAATGCATTGGTAAGAGAAGAAAAAAAATATACCACATGAACAAATGTTGTTTTTCTTTACTACTGCTACTACAATACAAGCACCTCATTTTGCAGACATCAAAACTTTATAGTCCATATATGTGTATTTGGATCTCTACCGCCTCTGGAAGTTCAAGGTCTTGATAGAAACAGCAAAGATAAATGCAAAGAGTGCTGGAATGCCAACAATTACAGCTGCAACCACTCCAAGAAAATCATGTTTCATACCATAATACTCCCTCACATATAGCTCTACTGATGCATAGCCTTCAATTGGGGTCTTTACGTCTCCGAATTGTGATACAATTAGTCCATACAAGGTCCATGATATCGGGCATCCCCAGTAGTACCATCTCCACCATACAGGTATTCTCTGTTTGTTACAATCAAATGAAACATTGCATGTCATGTCAGTTGACAGGATGATTATATCATATGCATACTGGACACAAAAAATAGGTTGCACAGGACTTACAGTTCGAGGCACGATGAATCCTGCAAATATATTCCAGATTGCATAGAATGCTGAGGAGACTATGGATGCAATGTGGTGGTTTGGTGTAAAGGCCACAGCCATCATTCCATAGAAGGTGAAGTACAACAATGTGAAGTACAAGAAGAAGAAATACCAGAAGAACTTGGCTACATCCCATTCAAATCCAATCATTGAATATGTTATAATGCTGTACGCAGCAGCTTGAACAAAAATGTATGGAACCTCAATCAGGGCCTGCAAGAAAACAGTTAAGAGTAAATTAGGATAAAAAGAGAAGATCGCACCAAATTTATGTGAATTGACTGTGTATTGTATCTGTAGCATTTCTAAAAGCTCTGTTATTTACCTGTGCATACGCATAAGGCATGGCAGAGTACATTCCAGCAGCTCTTTCTCTATAAAACACCGTTCTTTCAACAGCAACAACAGGCTGCACAGATGATGAATTTTGCACTCCAAGGAACAGAACAGCCGCGTACATTGATCCCATTGCATTGCCAAGATCTTGTGCCTTTTCTCTGCATTAAAGAAATGTGGATTCAGATGAGGAGGCAGAAGTAACACAAGTTGAATGTTTTCCATTGTTTTAGCACTCTCATGTGACTTACGTTTTCGAGCCAAGATCCCAGAAAATTGTTCCAAACATCAAGGCAATAAAGGTTGTGAACCAAAATCTAACTGCAGTGTATGGCGGATTCCTCCAATATGACCAATATTGCTTCCAAAAGCAAGCCAGACATTGGGTTAAGAAAGGTTGTGAGTACTGTGTAGGGAAATAGAGGTCCTTTGAACCAGGAGCTGGCTTGCTTAATTCCTGAATCATTGCCTTGTTTCTCCTGAAACATAAACCCCATGTGAGCTGATATGTCAACAAAAATTATATCTAAAATCCTTTATTATGTGGTATCAGCACTTATTGGCAGAGACATGGAAGCTTTTTCCGAAAACTAATAAATCATTTACCTGTAAAGGTCTGAATTCCTGTAAATGTTTGCAAAATCAACTCCCAAACTCAACTCTTGAGCAGAACTGGTAACTTCCAACATCCAGGTTGCTGGGTTATAACCATCAGTAATTTTACTGACTCCTTCCATGTCCTGGACAAAAAAATGGTATAAAATAAATCAGTATGAATATAATGCTAATGAAGTTTCATAAGATTTGCATTAATGGTTTCTGTTAATCATCCAAAAAATCAAATATACCTCAAAATATTTAATCAGGTGGCATGAATGGTGACCAAGTGGCCCAACATATATCTCTTCTCCTCCTCTTTTCATCAGGAACAGCTGCAATTCCATAATGAATATATTACATTTCAATGCGATGAAAAATCTACCATACAGCATGAATGACTATGATCCTCCAAGTGAATTTTTTACCTCATCAAAAGCTTCAAATATGTCAATACTTGGCTGATGGATGGTGCAGACAACTGTTCTTCCTGTGTCCACAGTGTTCCTGACAGTTCTCATAACAATTGCAGCAGCTCTTGCATCTAGCCCTGAAGTTGGCTCATCCATGAAAATGATTGAGGGGTTAGCCACCAACTCAACTGCTATAGTAAGCCTCTTCCGCTGCTCAGTTGAGAGACCATTTACACCAGGCAACCCAACTAGTGAATATTTTAATGGATTCAGCTCCACAAGCTCCATGACTTCCTCAACAAACATCTGCAACAAAAAAGTTTGGAACATTGGATGTGGCAGAATTAGAACTTATTCTATTCAATAAGTGTAGACAAATGAGCTAAACTCAAAATTTTCGATGCATATTTCCAACGTGGATGCACACCTTTCTGGTTTCAGAGTCGACTTCAGGGGGGAGACGAAGCCAAGCTGAGTAAACCAATGATTCATACACAGTAACATATGGAGAATGGATGTCATTCTGCTCGCAATATCCTGAAATTCTAGCAAAAGTTTCTTGATTCTTTGGGTACCCAGAAATTGTGATGTTTCCCTCAATATATCCTCCAGTTTTTCTACCAGCCAACACATCCATCAGAGTAGTCTTGCCAGCACCACTAACACCCATTAATGCTGTCAAAACACCAGGCCTGAAAGCACCACTTACACCCTTCAAAAGCACTAATTTATCTTCAAGGACTCCCTGATTTCTCATTTCCTGTAAAGTTCGATTAAACAAGATCAGGTCTGTTATATTTTTAACCATGCCAGAATGAAAAAAGATGTATTTTCTATTTGCTAACTTTTGATACCTGTGGCATGTCAACAGAGTATATAACATTATCAAAGGTGAGAGAATGTGGTTCAAATGGAAGAACCATTCCCTTCTTCTTGTTTTGGTTTGCCTCTTCATGCCCCGTTGTTCCAATCTCTGCAAGCAAATTGAATTTAGTTTTAATTGGAAGCTAAAGATGAACATAAGAAATGAAAAGCTGAACAAATTTTGAAAGTTTGGCTGCTACCTGTGTTGGTTCTATGACTACTTTCGACTTGTGATAGCTCAATGGCTCCTCCAGTTTTGTCACTTGATTCATGATCATCAGATATAACAGCAGTCGGCTTCTCAAATGCTGCAAAACATTAATGGCAGCAGAAGATTAAGAAAATCTCTTATTTTCAGAAATCACGAAAATCTTATAGTTAAAATACTTACTGCCCAAGACAGTGAGTGCTATGATGAAAAGGATGTTGAACAGGAACATATATCCTACTGATGCTATTACTCCTAACCAATACCATTTTGCTTCTGTGAAGAAACCGCGACTTCTCAAAACTTCGACTCCTAGCGAAGAGTTCGTGGTTGAGTTTGGTGCAGGCTGTAATTTGTAAAATAAGCTCAGGAGTCAGTTGTTTATGGAGATGAAAATGTACAAACATAAATATGGCCAGTTCAAGAAATTTACATGACTCCAACTATGGCCAAGAAACTCATTAACAAGTATGGCGTTCTGCCCATACATCAAAGGTGATACCCAGAAACCCCATATCCACCATTTCTTTATGTTCTCTGCCATGTAACAAGAACAAGAAAAATGAAATAAGTATCTCAGGTTTCATGCTAGAAAGATTCAGTTCTTAAAGCAAACTTGTATCCACAAACCATACCCCTTGATAGGATAAAACCACCCAATGCAAAAAGTGTAAGCAGCGCAAATGATCCAAAGGTATTGGCAACAATCATGTTCCTTCCAACTGATGCGATGAATCGAAAGAGACCAGAGGCCATCTGGTTGATAAGTAAGAGCAGAAAGAACTGCCTGAACAGCCTGCCGAGAACACAAAACATTAATATATTAGCAGGATCAGAGCAGAAAAATTAACTTTAGGACATGAAATGATTTTTGGTTTTTTTTTTTTTCACCTTTCAACATTGGGATCAAATCCAATGACATAATAAGTGATGAACACCCAGACACCAACTTCCAAAAATGTGATAGGAATTTTAAGGATCCATGAGGGAATAGCATACGCCCATGGTGGAAAGAACAGAAGGTCCCTTTGCTTGTAAAATACAGGAAGCTTTGCAATGGTCATTGACAACTCGGCCATACCATTGAACATGACTGTAATCAGGGAGAAGAACAAAGCACCCGTGTATATATTCCCATCATCCAAAGTGTTCCTGTGCATCTCAGTTCTAAAAAACACTGTCATGCCAATGAATGCCATCACTAAAAGCTGGGATAGCTTGAAGATGTACACAAATGAGTTCCTTCTCATAAGCAAGTATTCTCTTGAAATGCATGCTTTAAGCAGCTCCATCTTTCCAACACCGTAACGCTTGGTTGATAGAGCAGCTGGGTGGTTCTTGGTTTTATCATATGGAACTGAAAGCTCTTGTCCAATTCTTCTTCCCACTTCGTATGATTGAAATGCCTCAGCAAATTCCTTCACTGGAACAAACCTGTAAGGCTGTTCTCTTCGTGCCCAATACTGCTTTTGATCTTTCTTAGATGTCACCTGCAATTGATTCATCATTTATCAATGTTACTGAACTTCAAATGTAATGATTTCTTTGAGGACTATTCGTGCCGTAAAACCATTAGTTACTTACCTCCTGCAAGAAGTCAGCAACACCTTTTCTTTCAGGACACTTGAACCCCATGTATTCAAAAAATTCAAGGACTTGTTCTCGAGGACCCTGATACACAACCTGACCATCTGAGAGCAGAATAATGTCATCAAAGAGGTTATAAGTCTCTGGTGCAGGCTGAAGAAGGGAGATGACAGCAGTTCCATTGAGTATGTGGATAGACTGCCTTAGTGAATTCACAATTTGGTAAGTTGTTGAGCTGTCCAGACCAGTAGAAATTTCATCCATAAACAAGGCCTTAGCCGGTCCGACCAACATTTCTCCTGCAATTTACAGTTGAAGTTACTCATACACAGAATTGGAGAAGGATGACAAGTAATAGTTCTTCAACAATAGACTACTAGAAGGGTTATCTTATTTACCTGTCGTAACACGCTTCCTTTGTCCTCCAGAGATGCCCCTTATCATTTCGTTCCCTACCAGAGTATCTGCACAGACCTCTAATCCTAGAATCTGCAAATATTTAAGGATAATGGCATCAAACAACTTATGGGATTTTGTATGTGTAATTGTTGGTGCTCTTTAATGATATGAAAATAGTTGGTGTTGATACATACCTTTAGAACATAGTCTGTGACGACACTGGTCTCCTGACCTTCTGTTGCTGCTGCCTATATCAACACAGAAAATAGAAATCAATTGCCGCCAGATGCATCTAGTTCTAGCATACAAATTCTTCTAAAGTGGTAAACATCGAAGCAAAATGCAAACAGAAACAAAAATGTAAAGTGGTTGCAATATTATCATGCACTACACACTAGTATTTTTCATTAGTAAAATTTTCCCTTACCTTCATGAAGACATCAATGTCAGGATCTGGCTTAATATTTGCTGCTTTCTCTCTTCTTGATAACTCAGCTAACATTTCTGCAAATATTGACAAAAATTCATAACTCGTAATGCCTAGTTCATATTCGATCATTCGAAAGGATAAAAGAACTGAAAATTAAGTCTAGTGATCTAACCATGCTGGGTTCCAACTCCTTGGCATCTTGCAGAAAATGCCAAAGTTTCCCTTACAGTCAATTCTCCCATGTGGAGATCATGCTGGCTGATGTAGGCAGCTGTTCTCTGGGGTATGAACTCATTCATTGCATGCCCATTATAGGTTACATTACCAGTAAACTGGAAGAAAAATTCAACATCGTGAGTCAAATATGAAACATCAGAAGCTACATCCTCATTATGTGAAGATGCAACAATATTTATCAGTACCTTCAGTGCAGGATCAAGCTTTCCAGCCAATGCCAACAAGAGTGTGGTCTTTCCGGAGCTTGGAGGACCCAAAAGCAATGTCATTCTACAGGATTTGTAGTTACCAAAAATGTTAGAAATGGTTGCAAAAAACATTCAGATATTAAATAAAAAAAGGGTAAGCAACCAAATGTTAAGATCATCATTGATCATCTCTCACCTTCTTGGCTTGATGACTCCATTAACACCCTTAAGGATGGTTAATGGTCTCTTTTTATTTGGAAGGAGATGCAGTAGATTCAACACGGCCTTCAAAATCAAATGAAATAGAAATAAAATTAGCTCAAAAGAACAGCAGAACAAGTTAAACCAAAGAGGAATTATTATCATTACTGACTCTAATTGACCATATTAAAGTATTTACCTCTACAGCAGCTATAGAGAAGTTAGTGAATGTAGGCAAACCACTGGTTCCTACAAAAGCCTGTGCTTCAACATTTAGATTCTCAAATCTGACTTCAATTGTTGGGAGTTCAATGCCCACCCTGCAACACCAACGTTAAAGAAAATATATATTATTACTCTAGAACAAAGAATGATCTATAACAACTTCAACAACAGAGGTCCTCTGCTTTGAAATGGAGCAAATAAGCACCCATCTCAGTTCATTTCTCTTCAGTTGTTTTAACATTTTAAATGTCAAAAATAACAAGGGTTCCATCGATCACTTACCTATCAACACGATTCTTGAGCTTCAACAAGAACCTCTCATTATCTTCTTCAGCAACCTTGACCAACCTCTCGAGCAATGTTTTCCTTTCTTCAAATCCAAGGTTATCAACATCAATCTCATTAGCACCACCTTTGGATACACTAACCAATATACCTTTTCTCAAACGATCATAAGTAGGCAACTTCTCAAGAGCAGCCCATTTTAAAGCTTCTTCGTCGTCATCTTCTCCTCTTGAAGATCTTGAAAAAACATCAATTCCATTATTTCTCCACATTGAAGAACTCCCTCTTCGTAAACTATTACTTGCTCTAAAAATATCACCTTCCATGATGATTGAACAATTAAAAAATGCTTGCTTGCTACTTATTTACTTCAAAAAATTCACAATAAACAAAACCAACCAACCAAAACCCACTTCTTTTCTTGTTTTCTTTTCTCGAGTAAACCACCGAAACTTAGAGTTCTTTAGCTGAAAATCCACGGACACAAGAAATGGGTTTCTTTGTTTCAGCGTCTGCAAAATGAAGTGGAGAAATGAAGGTGTTTATAAACGTCTGGACGAAAGACTGGCGGCTTTTGAACGTTCAAACTTGGCTCAATTTCGATGTAACTTTTTGAAAAAAAAAAAACGAAGAAATGTTTTCCTTTGCGCAAAAGCATAGAAAAGTCAGTAGCATATTTTCAAGTCTCCACGCCACTTGGGAATTCACCGCATTGCAGCCGCCAAAATGTACACATAAAAAAAATATTAATCATTTATTATTTTTATTTTTGCTCCTGTTAATAAAATTTTTTATTTATCATAAATTACAATTTTTCCTCTTTTTTAGATTATTTGACATAAAATATGATATAGTTATATGTAAAACATTTGATTATTGGCGTAAAAGTTTTTTTGTTATTAATTGCGTTTGATTTATTTTAAAAATTTTTTATTTTTTTTATAGTCGGCTAAATTTTCAAATTTTGGGTTTTTTTAATTAGCAATTGAATTTGGACAAATTTTGCATTAAAATATAATATTAGATTAAATTATGTAAATATGCCAAGTTTGAAACGAGGGTGGCTATTGATGGGTTTTTTATATTTTAATATTATAACTTTTCTTTTTTATAAGTAAAGAAAAAATCATAAGTAAAACAACAGTTATGATATAAAAGATTATATATTGATTATTACTATAAATCTCTGGATATTTATATATTGAAAAAAATATATTCTGATACCATGGAATATGGAGAAAAGTGCATAAAATTGAATATGTAATATTAATTTATGATTAAAGTGAAAAAAATAATAAATAGTGGAAAAAATAAAATAAATTTATTGTAATTTATCGTTGAAAACTATTATTTCGTTAAATATTATACGTTTATTTTAATTTTCACATAAATTTATGTTGTAGTATTTTTATTTTCTCGTATATCACTCTATAAATAATTGACAACTTATTCAATTTAGATGTAATTTTAAGCACTGTTATCTTATTTATTTTAAGAAAATAATTTGATTATAGTCATCATATCAAGTTATTAACAACTTCTCGAAGGATTACATATATTTATAATTATATGCAATTCAACTGTATAATTTATTTATGAAATTTTTGTCAATTGCAGTTGGGCATGTTAGTATACAGTATTATTTTAAAAGTCCAAAAATTATACATAGGCTATACCAATTCTCTTGGAACAGAAGTAAGAAATGGAGTGGGAATTTTCTCCCTTTTTATTTATTTATTTATGAGAATAATGCCAGTCATTGATAAATTCAACCATCTAGAAGTTCATGAAACATATGAGTTTTTTTTAACTAATTATTTTAATGATAACATAATTTGGCTGGTGAAAAATGAATGTCAAACATGTGCATAGGAAAAATTGAGGAAAAAAAGATTAAAAATTAACAACGTAATTTTAATGATGAGTCCTGGAAATTAGGGGATGATTGGAGGTGGTGACTTCTGAGACTTTTCTTTAAAACATTTTCTTGAGTTTCTAGATATGCTGTCAATCGATGGAGACATGAACCCACCAATGTGTATGGATCAATGGATGCAAAATTTGCACCAGGGTATACCCAAAAAATCAAGGTGTAATCTGTGGTAATATAATACCTCCTTTGGATTGTCAAAAGTTCTTGGACAGCATCATTAAGGGATCTTCGTCAAGTTTGTTGAAAAAACTCCCAAAAACCAGGTAAAGTATTAATAAAAAAAAAATTAAGTTTTCTAATTTAATTTGATTTAGGTAAAATTATGAAATTGATAATAATTTAAAATAATTATATTTGGACTTCATCATTAGTAAAAATTTAAATTAAATTATTTTTAAGTTCAAGTATTAAAGTGTAAATTTTACATGACGAAAGCAACTCTAACTATTGGAATGAAAGTTTTATAAATTTTAGGTCCAGTAGTATCAAAAATTATAAGATTTATGATTTATTTAATTTTTGTAAGTGTAACAAAAAAAATTATAAATTGATTAATTATTTACAATTCTATTACAATTTACATTTTAATTACACATGTAATTATCTTTAAAAAAATCACCTTAAATATTACATGTGCGTATATCATTAATTTTATTTTTTATTTTTAAGTGGGGAGTGGGAGACCGTTCGAAACTTCATGGGTGGCAGCCACCTTACCATATATTAAAAATTATAAGTAATTGCACCAATATTTATCAAAATTTTAAATAAATCCTTTTTCTTTTTTCATTTAGAAGCTTCCTCTTTCAAAATAAATAAAAATAAAAATAAAAAGAATTATTGGAATCCAATTCTGACCCACTAGATGACTTTATCCATAAGTCCCAACAAAGTCATTGATTGTACAATTCTTTTTAATATTGTATAATTATTGTCATGGACATTATAATATATAAATGCACAGCTGGGTGTAGTATTATTGACTCCCCATATCCTAAACAAAAAAAGAAATATATATATATATATATATATATATATCAAAGTCTAGAATCAAATTTTTATTCAATAATGCTGTTACATTAGTCTGGTCTGCTTCTAGATGGAAGACCATAGTATACATATATTGACCATGGACCATGTGGAATCATCAACCACATTGAGTTGAATATATAATATAGTTTTTTTTTTTAAAATTTTTTTTCTTTCTTTGGGGGTTAATTAAGGAGGTTCATATCATACATACATATAAATATATATGAGAGTTGGGTATCTTCATCTGATTTTTCTTTCAATTGCTTGCTACCTAATTAACATCAAAGACCAAGGTGAGAGGCCACTATTGCTTCCTCTTCTTCTTCTATCACCTGTATATATATTTAGTGTTTCTTTTTATTATCATTTTTTATATTTGTTGCTAAAATTAATATATATGTGTGTGCACACCGGTCTAAATATAGTATAAAAATATAGCATGTAACAACAATATTTTCTAGTTGGTGATAGAAATGCTATCATGGTGCATTTGAATTATTTTTAGTGGCAAATAACAGGATAGATAATGTTTTTTCTTATTAAAAAAATAGAATATTTAACGACATTAGATCTATTATATTCTTATATAATAAATGTTAGCATATTTAAATAACTGGCATTTTTAAGTATTTTATACTTTTTTTGAAGTGAAATATTTTATACTTAAATATTATAATCAACATCCACTCTAATTATTAAAAATTAATTGTTATATATCAAATTTTTCGGATTGAGCAACTAAGATAAAATACACTTAGTAAGTATTTATATATATATATATATGTATATATCTTAAAATCGTAACTCAATTTACATTATATTTACCCTAGAAAGTGTGATAAATGGACGTCCAAATTTTTTCTAGATATTATTTTTTTTTAAAATTTAGCAATGAATTTCATATCCATCAGTAACTAATTTATATTTCTATTACTAAATTTCAATTTTTTTTTTGTGGTAGTGGGCTATAGAAATAAACATCAAAATTTAAAATAATTAAATCTTCTTCCCCTAATACTAAAAAAAAAAAAATAATAAACAAACAATGCTCTAACAATCTAAAAATACATGCATTCCTTAATTTTATTAGATACATATTTAATGCAATATGTATGTAAAGTATGAAGTTCGAATCTCACATTTTATGAAACTAAACATGATTGTGTGCAGTTTTGATATGAATGTATCTAATATGAGATATGATTATGTGTAGTTTTGATATGATTGTATCCATGAGCAAATAGAGTTCAGAATAATAGATATACATAACTATACTTCTTTTCGACACAATTGTATATTGCAAATAGTTATGTTTAATTTTGAATTTATTTGTTTATTTTATTATTTGAAATAATTATTTAATTAGTGATCATTTTATATTTCTTTAGGTAAAATTTTATTTATAACTATATATTTTATAATTTAAATATCGATAGACTGTATAAGAGTAAGTAATTCTTTTTATCGATTACAATTGAAATTGAACGATATATTTTAAAATACTTTAAAGATAAATTATCATTTAATTATTTCTTATTTGCTGCATTGTATTTTCATCGTCACAAGAGATATTTTTTACAGCGGAACTAAGAATAATTTATATTTTATGTTGGATGTGGTTTTCTGGCCCTTTTCTTTTGGAATCGTTGCTTTATAATTGAGAATTTTCCACACAAGTAGCTTTCTGCACAGTAAAATGATTGATTGGAATTATCAAATGTAGGAATTAATATTTCCACGCAACTTGCAGATTATAGTGAAAAAAAAATTCTATGCACCTAAATAAGTATGTTAATTAATTATATTTCATATCCATTACTAATTTTTTTTTATTATTTGGGGAGGTTTGGGGGCGGATTTGAACAGCCAACCTTCAACCCCACCCCCCAACACCTTTCGGTCACCAGATTTCAATATCTTTTTAGTGAGATATGGAAATTAACATCAAAGTTTAAACCTCAACAAGTGTAAATTAAACCTTCTTCCCCCTCATACCTAAATAATAATAATAAACAAACAATGTTCTAACAATCTAAAAACACATGCATCCCTTACTTTAATTAGATTAAATAATTAGTAAAAAAAATCTAGAAATTATACATACTTATATATTAGTTTATACATTTTTTTTAATAAAGAAATCATATAACCTAAGCAATATTTAATGCAATATATACATTCAAATCTAACACCAAAACAACAAATTTGTTGTGTGGTTAGAGATTACCTTAGAACATGGATTCATTAGGAGATGAGAATGGTATAATTTGCATTATTAGAAAACTGATTTATTTCCAAAAAAAAAAAAAGAAAACTGATTTTCTTGCTCTGCCTGTCTCGTTTGTCTTTGATCAGTACAGTGGAGGTGGCTGCTACTGCTGCTATTGGGCTGCGTTCATAAAATAATTAAAAATAATTACAGTATGTTTTTATATTTTAATTTATTATATATTTTTTTTAATATTTAAAAAAATATTTATTTATTTTTAATATTTATAAAATTATATATTATTTTATTTTTTTAAAAAAATTAATAAATATTAATTATTATAAATATTAAAAATAAAATAATATAATATATCAAAATAATAATTAAATATGGCTATTATTTGTTATAATATTATATAGCCATTTGGCCAATAATTAGTATTCTCTGTATTTGAGCTGCTTTTTTTGTTTTATTTGTTGAAGCCTGTTTTTAAGATATTTTCTTTGGATAATGATTTGTATGGCACATCGCAACGTCAATGAAGTTGCAAGACACACGACTTTATCTTTAAGCTCCTTAGATTTTTTTATAGTTATATTATTAGAAAAATAATTAAAAATTATATATATTTAAATTATTGTACGAACAATTTATTTTAATAAAATTATCAGTAATTTTTTTTTTTTGATCTTTTTGTTCGTGGCCGACATATGCATCCACATCCCTTTTCTTTTAGTGTAACGAAGAATAGTTTATATTTTAACTTGGATGGAGTTTTCTCATCTGTCCCTTTTCTTATCTAATTGCTGCCTCATAAATTGACAATTTTCCAGGCAAATAGCTTTTCTACAGTGTAAAATGATTAATTGGAGTTTTAATTAATATTTCCACACAACTCGCAACTTGCAGTGAAAAGATTTTTCCGAGTACCTAAATAACCAATTTTATATTTCAATTTCTTATAATATTGTAAAATATAGGTTGTTACTGTATTACACATATGGGTACAATTCAAATAAAATTATATATATATATATGTGGATTTTTTTTTTCATGGATAATTTGAGAGGATCAATTCCGTCACTGGATCGAATCAATTTTAAATGAATAATTTTTAAATTTTTTTTTTTTCATATATATATATATTTTTTTTCTTTTACGAGATCTAATTTAATAATTTTTAATTATATTTGATATAAATATACATAAAGTAAAGTTTTTTTCTTCCGAACTGCTCAACTTTCAACAATATCTTTATATAATTAGTTGTTAAATTTATACATGCTTTTATGAAAATAATTTCTAAATTATAAAATAATGTAAATCATTTTTCTTTTTTTTAATAATCATTTTTTATTAATATAAAATAAAGTTAATGCTCTCTTTTCAGAGTAGAAAAACTGGAATGATTCGGTTAACAAATCAACATCAAAATTCAAATATCACAAGATATTAAATGAACTTCAGCATCACAATTTATGTCTATTGACACCAAGATAAGATTTCTTAACTTTGGTAGTAAACAACTATTAAATTGTGCAATTGGCCTAGCTTTAAACTCCCATCAATTCCTCTTTCCCTTCGATAAACTAACATATGGTTACTAAAAAAAAAATTACGTCTCCTGACTGATATGACAAGGCAATGACATTGTTTGGTGGATTATGGGAAATATGAATGGTCAAATTTGAGGTACTACACTATACAATAATTAATAAATATTTCTTGGTAGAAAATGTTATATTCATAATATAACTATGACAAAAATTTGAGCCATTCACTAAGGAAAACCTGTCAATTGATCTGGATAGGAAATTGTTGTCCTCAACTTGGTCAGTGCATGGCTCGTCAATTTTGATTTTTGTTTTTTGTTTGTTTTAATACAGCACATTAAACAAAATCCATTGAAAATATGCTTAAGCTGGGATTAGTTATGGAGATTTTAGGACCTTGGCGTCCTAGTTCACAAAAAAATGCAACTTTTTCCTTGTACAGTTTACATGTTTTTTTGGCCTTTAATATTTATTTATTGTACATTTTGGATTGATAATTACTTTGATTGTTTGCTATGATGCGCATATGATACTTATATAAATAAAATAAAAACGGTTAGATAAATTTTTATTTTATTACAATTGTTGATTAATCCTTTTATTTATATATATATATATATATATATATACTTTTTTTTTTCGAATAATAACATAGTTTCATTTATTAAAAAAAAAGGAGATATAAGAGATATACAGTAGTATTGTCACGACCCGAACCCAGAGTACATGACCGGTACTAGGGAATGAAAAACTATAAAGTTATCGAATTCTGCAATAAGCCTTAAAAGAAAATACGGAATTTAAAAACTTTGAACCCTTACAATAAATAATTAAATTACAATGCACATTATCAAATTGATTTTTCTCAATATAATTTAAACCATAATATCATAGTGCATAAAATATATAAACTTTAGTTATACAATAATGTCTCAGTACACAATATTATAAATACATGATATCCCAAATAAAATATTCAGTTATATAATTTTTTCTACTGCAGTACACAAAAATAAATTTAACACAACTAAGTAGACCTACCTAGAATAGTCGGTGAAAAAACTACACGGTGAAGAGAAGTAGGCCTAACAGAAAAGTCTCAAACTCTTAAAAAAAATAAATTGAGAGGAGTCAAACTTCACTGAGTAAGTTAATAAAAGAGCTGTACGGTTTGAAAACCGTATAGGTATAGTGAAAATAATTTACAATATATATATAGCTTTTGAAAAATCTCGGTAGAACCATAAATCCAATTGTAAATGGCCAACTAAACCCACTTAATCCAAATGGATTGCTGGTCCCCAAGAGCAGAGGCATCAACCAAGGCACCAAGCCGTAGTCATCCACTTAATCCAAGCATATGGCACTGGCGGTCCCAGAGAGCTAAGACATCCATCAAGGCACCCATCCCAGTCCAGTCTTAACTTTCCATATCATTGGCGGTCCCCGAGAGCAGAGGCTTCCATCGAGGTACTCATCCTAGTTTATAACCACAAGTTATACATATTTTGGATCCATCTCTCAATCTCCACCATGTGCACACGGTCCTGGTGAAATTCAACAGGTAGCCCGTTCTACCAAAATTTCTCAAAACTAATTTTTTTTCAATAAATAAATAAAATTCTCGATAGCAACATTTACTTCCAATCGATAATGTAAATAATACTAAAAATATGAGCGCACGTAATTTAAAGAAAACACACACAGATAAATTTATTAACTTATAGGATGAGCGAGATAACTGACGACCGCGCATCTGCCTCAAACCAAAAGCTCCCGCTCCGGTACTCTTTAAAAAAAATAACATATTTATTTTTAAAATCATACTTATAGAATAAGAAGGGAAATTAATAAAATTATGAGACTCTAGAATGACTCGGGAAAAACTGGATAGGACTCGATAGATTGGAATACCCTAATTTATGCTAGAAAATTACAGAAGATGTCACATTTTACGAGAAAATCTATCGAAATTTCGGCAGAGTCTCTCCTGTAAAACGAACATCTCTCTACCGTAAGTAGAGTCATTCTTGCACAGAAAAACGCACTCAACCATACTCGGGTCGGCTCTCCAATACTGCATTTAGCCCGACTGAATTCACAACCCAACCAAACAACACAACTTAATTCTAATTAATAAAATTCACATTTAATTGCTTAAATAGTTTAATTATATAATAAAATTAGTTTAAAACTCATTTTATTACCAAAATAATATATAATATATTATTTGAAAATAAGTTTTGAAAGTTAGTATTTATTAGTTAAAAATAGTAAATAATTGTAAAAATCATTTTAATTCCTCAAATAATATTAAAACCAACTAAAATGTATTATTTAGCTATAACTAGCATAAAATTACATTTTTACCCCTATAATACAAAAATATACATAATATCCTATTATTACTCAAAAACTCCATAAAAATTATATAAATGCATTAAAATTATTTTCTCAACATATATATTATTAATGTTAACTAAAACACATATTTAAACCAATATTTCAACAAAAATCCAACTCTAACCTAATTATTCAATTTTAACATAAACTATAAAAATTCATAAAAATTATATAATATTCTCAAAAATTAATTTCTCAATACTAAAATTAATAACAATATATAATATCACTAAATAATAATAAAATATTCAAAAATTCACAAAAATCAAAATAAATTTCAAAAATCATATAAAAATTCATAGAGGTAGATTAAACTACTAGGAATCACATTTGTAAAGGGAGTTTGCAAGATTTAAACTAGATCAAGTTGAAAAAAATTTGAAACCCTAAAACTCCATAAACAAAAATCAACAAAAAACTCAATCAAATGGAGATTAAAGCTTAAACTAAGCTTGGATTAGTGCTCACCAGTGCAATAGGAAGAGAAAGACACTGAAATCGAAGAAAATGATGACCGAAAGTGATAGAGGCACAATGACAGGGGAAGAATTGGACGGTGCAGGGAGGATGAGCTCTGTGTGTTTCTAAGTTGGTTTATTGCTTCTTCCCATTTTTTGGTCCATCACGTTTTTTTTTTCTATGTTATGTTGTGTGTGATGTTTTAGTATATGGGTATGCATGCATGTATGTGTTCATACATGGCATGCATGTGTATATATATATATATATTCACACATATAATAATAAACACACACATATGCAAATTAAACTCACATAAAATAACACTTAATAATAATGATAATTCTAATAAAATAAATAATAGAATTTGATAAAACAATAATAGAATTAACAATGCTCTAAATTAAATATTATTAAAATAGTTCTATCTAAAATAATAATTGTAAATAATGCAAATTAAATGTCCAAAATAATAAGTTTCAAAATAAAATATTTATGTATAAAAATATAATTAAACATAAATTAATAAATATTAACCACAAAATAATTAAATATAACTTTTAAATTTATTAATACTGCATATCTCACTTTAAAATAAATTAATTTAAAAAATAAGGTTATTACAGTCTCCCCTCCTTATAAGAATTCGTTCCCAAATTCAAGAAAAGAATAATTACAAAGTTCTAGGGGGAAAGAGATACGGGAAAGAAGCTCATATCTCAGCTTCAATCTCCCAAGTACAGTCCTCAACAATATGATTTCTCCATAACACTTTCACCATTGGTATCTCCTTAGTTCGCAACTGTTGAATTTGACGATCCACAAATAGCCACCGGATACTCTTCGTAGGTAAAATCATCACTAAGCTCTACGGCTTGAGGTTTTAAAATTTGAGATGGGTCGGGAATGTATTTCCTCAGCATAGATACATGAAATACGAGGTGGATTCTCGATAATTCTGGTGGCAACACCAACCTATACGCTACTTCACCCACTCTTGACCGAATCTCAAACGGTCTAATGTATTTAGGAGCTAGCTTACCCTTTTTTCCAAATCTCATTACTCTTTTAATTAGAGACACTTTCAGGAACACCATGTCTCTAACCATAAAGGATATATCCTTTCTCCTAGGGTCAGCATAACTCTTCTGTCTGCTGAAGGCTGTTTTCAATCTTTGCTATATGATGGAAACTTTTTTTGAAGTCACCTGTACCAACTCTGGACCTGTCAGTTGCCTCTCACCAATCTCCCAACATAATGGTGATTTGCACTTTCTACAGTACAGTGCCTCATATGGAGCCATTTCAATACTAGTATGATAGCTATTGTTATAGGCAAACTCAATCAATGGCAAGTGTGAATCCCACTGTCCTCCAAAATCCATCACACACATCCTCAGTATATCTTCTAACATCTAGATGGTCCTCTTTAACTGGCCATCTGTCTAAGGATGAAAGGTTGTACTGAAATCCAGTCTAGTGCCCAAAGCATTGTGTAATTCTTGCCAAAAGACTGAAGTGAATGTGGCTCCTCTATTCGACACTATACTTAATGGTACCCCATGTAAACAAATAATCCTGTTGACATAAAGTCTTGCCATTCTATCAGTAGAGTACGTCTTCTTCACTGGTAGAAAGTGTGCTAACTTAGTTAGCCTATCAATAATCACCCAAATAACATCATAGCCTCTTGTAGTCCGAGGTAATCCAGTCACAAAGTCCATAGCTATCATGTCCCATTTCCATTCGAGAATTGGCATAGGTTGCAACAATCCCGAAGGTCTCTGATGTTCAAGCTTTACTTGCTGACAAGTCAGGCATCTAGATACAAACTCTGCAATATCCTTCTTTATTTCATTCCACCAATATATATCTTTTAAGTCATGATATATCTTGGTAGAACCTGGATGGATACTATAAGCAGAAAAATATATCTCTTCCATAATTTCTTTCCTCAAGTTATCAACATCCGACACACAAATCCTAGTACCCAAACGCAACACACCTTCTCTGTCAATCACAAAATCTCTTGACTGCACTTGTTACACTTCATATATAATCCTTTGTAACTGCGGGTCTCTATTCTGAGCTGCCTTAACTCGATCCGAGTATATTGATCGTACCCTAAATTGAGTTTAAAGGCACTTTTTAGTAACTTTCAACTGCAACCCTTGATTAATCAATTCATGCATCTCCTTGATAATGAGCCTCCTATCTGAGCTGATGTGGGCAAGACTGCCTGCTGACTTCCTACTCAAGGCATCGGTAACAACATTTGCCTTGCTTGGATGGTACAAAATGGAATAGTCATAGTCTTTAAGGAGTTCCATCCATCTTCTATGCCACAAGTTCAAGTCCCTTTACTGGGAGATATTGTAATATCCCGTGTTTTTAAAATATTTTTACACTGTACCGGGATATGCAGTGTCAATAATTTTGAATATATATGTGATATTTTTATGAGTTAATACGTATTTTAAACCTATTTTAATTACTGTCTATTATTTTCAGTATTTTACGTAAAATTTTCCCGGGACTTTCATTTTCGGGGAAATTTCCACGTAAACAATGTATTATTAATTATTCTAAATGTATTTACGGGTTTGCATGAACTCATACATATTTTTAAATTATTAAATAAAGTCGGTGTGTGCATATTTATTTAATTAGGGTTTATTATTACCCTAATATTTTATTATTTATTTATTATTATTTGATTATTTTATTTATTATTAAATTATTAAAATTTATTATTTTATTATTATTTATTTATTAATATTTAATTATTTTAATTTATTTTATTTATTTTTCTTCTTTTTCTTTTTTTTTTCTTTTCCTTTTTCTTTCTTTTTCTTTTTCTTTCTCTTTCCTTTTCTTTCTTTTTCTTTTTCTTCTTCTTCTTCTTCTTCTCCCGTGGGTGCCCGACGCCACCACCATTCTTCTCACCGTCGTTTCTCCCTCCTCCGGCCACCGTTTTCGACACCGCCGGTCTCTATCTTCTCCTTGAGCTCCGGTGAGTGTTATTCTAGCTTTGGTTTGAGCTAAAATGGTCTAGAATTGCTTAGGTTTTGATTTGAATATTTCGGCCACTTTTGGTTTTCGATTTTTTTGAGCTTCAATTTGGATGATTCATGGAAACTTCCTTCACAAATGTTGTTCCTGGTAGTTTAATCTTCATGTATGAATTTTTACAGAATTTTTGGAGGTTGTTTGGATTTTTGGGTATTTTTGAATATTTTAATATTATTTTCTAATTTTCGGAAATTAATTATTTAAATTATGAAATTGGAGTTTATGGTTGAATTAGGTGTTGAAATGAATTATATAAATTTATTTGGAATTTTTATGAATTTCTAAGTATTTATTTTTAATTATTGAAGTTTATGTGATTTTGTAAAATTAAGTTAATTGTGTTTTAAATTGAATTTAATTGGTTAATTGAGTTTAATTATTAATATTATTGATAAATATGTTGAGAAAATTAATTTTGGATAATTGTATGATTTTTGGTGAATTTTTGAAGTAATTTAGGTATATATATATATAGGGGTATTTTGGTAATTTTACCCTAAATTGTCTAAAAATGTAATTTAATTGGTTTTAATATTTATTTAAGGTATAAAAATGATTTCTACAAAATATGTAGTATTTTTAACTAATTAAAACTATTTTTCGGGAATTATTTTCAATTATATATATAATATACGGTTTTTCAAATAAAATGAGTTTTAATCGGTTTTTATAGTGTTTCAAGGTTAATTATGTAATTTTTACCTATAAAATGTATTTTTATGATTTAAGGATATTTTTGGTATATTTGAATATATATTCTGTGTTTGTGGACCCCGGTCGGTGGACTGTAGTTTGGAGTCCGACCGAGGGGTTGTGATAGATTGTGGTGTTATTTTTGAAGTGTATTTTCTTTGCAGGGTCGGCTCTACTCTTTTGAGTAGAGAGATGTCCGTTTTACAGGGGAGGTTCTGCTGGATTTCCGGTAGAATTCTCGTAAAACGTGATATCCAGTCGAACCCTAATTTTGTTTCCGTATTTTGATACTCTAGATTGAATTCTAGGATTTCTGTTAGGGTTATTCTGATGTCGATTAATTATTTCTTATTTAGTTGCGCCGAGACCGAGGGTTAGTGGACCAGGCCCGTCGGACCCGTCTCGTGGAGCGCATTAGGTGAGTTACTATATTATATATATATGCTTAGGATGCATGATTTAGAAAATGCATGTTTTATTTTGACTAAATATGCATAAATAACATGATTTATATTCAAGTATATTTTTGGTATATTTTTGGTATATAATAAATTATATACATGTTTTAATAATAAAATATATTTAAAATGTTTTTAAATATATTTTTAGTTTAATTCATGATTTGATTGGATTTATTTGATATATATATACTCAAAATATACCTGGTTTATGTTTGGTATATTTTCGGTATATATATGGTTTATATTGCTATTTCATTTATATTCATGCATCATGTATTTGTGAATGAATGTTTTATTATTTATTAATGAAGGATATCAATAGAACGTGCTACCTAGTGGGCAGCACTAGGACCGAGTACGTACCGGTACGCCTATAGCTTTAGGCTATATTACTAACTTATTTGTGGATATCGATTTGATTATGATTATTTGATATATGTGTGAGATGTGGTTTGGGTGTGATTGCTGGAGCTCGGTTGACTAAGTGTCTCGGGGCCAATCACACTGGCAGTCAGACTGCTGGAGCTCGGTTGACTTAGTGTCTCGGGGCCAGTCTACTGTCCATATGGATTAAGTGGATATATTTGGAATAAGTGAGACTGTATGGCCAGAGTGTTGTTTAACACTATTTTCTGAGGTTGCGATATTCTAGGGTTCTATGTGATCCTTCATAAAAAATTGATTTTCAGACAAAATATATAAAATGATTTTTCTGCATTTGTATGAACTTGCCTGTATATATACATATTACTCATATACTGTTGACTGTATGCATTATCACTTAGAGTGTATGTATATATACTATAGTAATTCACTCAGTGAGGTCTGACTCCCCTCCGTTGACTATTTTTCAGGAGAGTCAACTTCCTCAGACCTCAGTAGCAGGTCGATACGCCGGATTTCTTCCGCCCCGGCTTCTTTATGTAAATTATATACTTGAGTCTTATTTATTTTATCTAGACACTGCAGTAGTTGTGATTTTCAGTAGTTGTGAATTAAAGTATTTGTTTTAAAGAGATGTATTATAGTAAAACTGGATTTGTATAAAGATTATACATTTATGAGATTATATATGTGATGTGATGAGTTTTGAATTGAATCCAGTTGATATGGATGATATTGTAATATTTATGATTTTATTTTCCGCTGCATATTATATTTTTATTGTTATTATTGCATATTTATTTTATTTTTAGGCTTGCTACGGGTTCCGGATTCGAAAGAATTCCCGTTCCCTAGCGCCGGTCATGGCCCCTGTTTTGGGTCGTGACAAAGTTGGTATCAGAGCGTGGTTCGTTTCAGAGTGGAGTTCTGTGTCAGGGCTTAGTTATGTGAGTTGTGGCCCTAGTTTTAAAGTTGTGTTTTCTGTTGGACTACTGCAGTGTATTAGGTTCGAGTATGTCTTGATGAGTATTCCTTGCTGTAGTTTTCAGCGTTATTCCTCCGTTGTCTATTTTGTCTGAATCTTTCCGTTTGTCTTTTCAGAATGAGGAGGCGAGCGCGTGTCACTCCACCGGTCGTTGAGGCCGAGGATGATGAGTCTTTTCAGGACGAGGTTTTACCTCATGAGCAGCCAGTTAGACGTAGAGGTCGTGGCAGGGGTAGACCTCGAGGAGCGGCAGGTCGCCGTAGGCAGAGAGAGTTACAGGACGAGGAGCCTGTTGAGCCTGAGTTTGATGTTCCTGTTCCTCCAGTTGTTCAGCCTGTTCAGCCTGCCTATCAGCAGGGTATGTCTGACCCTGAGGCAGCTTTGTTCTATGCCCGAGTTGGCAGGATTGCTTTTGATGGGACTTCTGATCCTTTAGATTTTCTGCATGCGATTGAGACTAGGACTCGGACTGCTCATACCGAGTACCAGAGGATCATGATCGTTGAGTTGTCTGTCGAGGGACCAGCCTTGGATTGGTTCATTCAGATGATCTAGCCTTATATGATGACGATGACCTGGGTTCAGTTTCGAGAGCGATTCATGAGGAGATTCTGTCCAGAGCCTCTTCGTTTGAGCTATCGTCTTCGTTTGACTAGTATTTCTCGTGGAGATCGATCAGTAGAGGAGTATACCCGAGAGTTCCTTCGTCTGGGTAGATATGCTGAGGATCTGATGCGAGATCAGTATTTCGCTGTTACTACGTATGTTACTGGTTTGGGTTCAGCTTTTGCTGGTATGCCTACAACAGGTCTTACTTTGGAGTCGGTGATTGAGCTAGCTAAGGAGATCGAGCTGAGGTTAGTTAGGCAGGGAGCGATGCCTGATTATTACCAGTTAGGAGTTCAGTCGAGTGGATCGCAGGCTACTCCATATTCGAGTTTTCATGTTGGTTCGAGTAGTCAGCAGCGAGGTTCGACTCAGCAGAGTCAGAGACAGCAGCAGCGAGTGCATCGGAGCAGTAGACATGGTCGTGGAGGTCAGCGTAGATCGTTTAGATTTGGGTCAGGTGCTTCGAGCAGCAGCAGTGGTCGTAGTTCTGGATCAGCGGCCAGTGTTTGTCAGACTTGTGGTAGAGTCCATCAGGGACCGTGTTATCTGACACCACTGACATGTTTCAGATGCGGACAGACAGGACATTTTGCCAGATCGTGTCCTTACCCCGGGTATCAGCAGCAGCAGATTCCACGATTCCTACAACAATCGATTGCTAGTGCAGCACCCGTGCCATTTTAGTTACCACCAGCTCAGCATCAGAGTTCTACTCAGTTTATTCCACAGCAGAGTCGTGGTAGAGGTACGAGAGGAGGTACCCGAGGTGTTGGCCAGGCTTCTACCAGTCAGCAGGGAGGTCGAGGTCAGGCCAGAGTTTTTCATCTGACTCAGCAGGATGCTCAGGCATCTAATGCAGTCGTGGCAGGTATTCTTTCTGTTTGTTACCTGGATGCTTTGGTTTTGTTTGATCCGGGTGCCACGCATTCATTTGTTTCTCCCATTTTTGCTTCTAAATCTTGTTGGCAAGCTTCGAGGATGGCTTTTCCTTTGTCTGTTGCCACTCCTCTGAGTGATTCTTTGGACGCCGATATTGTTCTTTCTGGTTGTCCAGTTCTCGTGGGAGATAGAGAATTACCCGCTGATTTGATTTTGTTGGATGTGATGGAGTTCGATGTTATTTTGGGAATGGATTGGTTATCTCAGCACTTTGCCGTGGTTGATTGCAGGAATAAGGAGGTGACTTTTAGAATTCCTGGTGAAGTAGAATTTAAGTTTGTTGGTGATAGGAGTTCAGCACCTCAGAATCTTATTTCTGTTATTTCAGCTAGGAAGTTGTTGAGGAAAGGTTGTCAGGGGTTTTTGGCATTGGTTAGGGATACGTCAGTGGAGAAGTTGTCACTCACAGATGTTCCTGTTGCTTGTGAGTTTCCTGATGTTTTTCCCGAGGAGTTGCCAGGTTTACCACCTCATAGAGAGATTGAGTTCTGTATAGATGTGGTTCCAGGTATTACTCCTATATCTATGCCACCCTATCGTATGGCTCCTGCAGAGTTGAGAGAGTTAAAGGAGCAATTGCAAGAGTTGTTGGATAAAGGTTTTATCAGACCTAGTGTTTCTCCTTGGGGTGCACCAGTCTTGTTTGTGAAGAAGAAGGATGGTACCCTGAGACTGTGCATTGACTACAGAGAGCTGAATAAGGTGACAGTGAAGAACAAGTATCCTCTCCCGAGGATAGATGATTTATTTGATCAGCTCCAGGGTGCACAATTCTTTTCTAAGGTTGACTTGAGGTTGGGTTATCATCAGCTGCGGATTAGTGAAGCTGATATTCCTAAGACAGCTTTCCGCACTAGATATGGCCATTATGAGTTTCTGGTGATGTCTTTTGGTTTGACTAATGCACCAGCAGCTTTTATGGACCTGATGAACAGAGTATTCCGACCGTATGTGGATCAGTTTGTGGTAGTCTTCATTGATGATATACTGGTATATTCGAGGAGTATGGAAGAGCATGTATATCATTTGAGGATTGTACTACAGACACTGAGAGATCATCAGCTTTATGCTAAATTCTCGAAGTGTGATTTCTGGATGGAGAGTGTTTCTTTTCTTGGACACGTAGTGTCTAAAGAAGGTATTCAGGTTGATCCACAGAAGATTGAAGCAGTATCTGAGTGGCCTAGACCTACTTCAGTTACTGAGATTCGGAGTTTTCTGGGTTTAGCCGGGTATTATAGGCGGTTTGTGCAGGATTTTTCCAGGATTGCAGCCCCTATGACTCGCTTGACTCAGAAGAATGTTAGATTTGAGTGGTCAGAAGCTTGTGAGAATAGTTTTCAGTTGTTGAAGGAGAAGTTGACCACAGCGCCAGTATTAGCTTTGCCTAATAGTGTGGATAAGTTCACAGTTTACTGTGATGCCTCTAGAATTGGTCTTGGTTGTGTGTTGATGCAGAATGGAAGGGTGATAGCCTATGCTTCGAGGCAGTTGAAGAAGCATGAGCAGAACTATCCTACACATGATCTTGAGATGGCTGCAGTGATCTTTGCTTTGAAGATTTGGAGACATTATTTGTACGGGGTGACTTGTGAGATATTTACTGATCACAAGAGCCTTAAGTACATTTTCCAGCAGAGAGATTTGAATTTGAGGCAGAGAAGATGGTTGGAATTGTTGAAGGATTATGATTGCGAGATTCTTTACCATCCGGGTAAAGCTAATGTGGTAGCAGATGCCTTGAGTAGGAAGTCCTCAGGTAGTCTTGCTCACATCGGTGTGGAGAGGAGACCATTGATCCAGGAATTGCATCTGATGGTGGATCAAGGTCTGATGATGAAGATCAGTAGATCAGGTGGACTGTTAGCTCAGTTTAAAGTACGATCTGTACTAAGGGATAGGATTAAAGCAGCTCAGAGCCGAGATCCTATTCTGGAAGAGCTTGCAGAGAATGTCAGAGCAGGGAAGTTCACTGATTTCACACTCGATGATGATGGTGTGTTGTGGATCAGTGGTAGATTGTGTGTTCCTGATGTGGATGATTTGAGAGAAGAGATCCTAGAGGAAGCACATTCTACAGCTTACAGCGTTCATCATGGTGTTACTAAGATGTACCACAGTATCAGAGATCTATACTGGTGGGATGGATTGAAGAAGGATGTTGCCGATTATGTTGCTAAGTGCTTGACGTGTCAGCAAGTGAAAGCCGAACATCAGAAGCCTTCTGGGAAGCTTCAGCCTCTTCCTATTCCCGAGTGGAAGTGGGAAAGGATAGCTATGGATTTTGTGGTTGGTTTGCCTCGTTCGAAGGATGGATACGATTCCATCTGGGTGATTGTAGACAGATTGACGAAGTCTGCACATTTCTTGCCTGTGAAAGCCACATATTCAGTTGCTAGATTGGCGAAGTTGTATGTGAACCATATTGTGTGTCTTCATGGAGTACCTGTGTCCATTGTGTCAGATAGAGGTTCAGTGTTCACTTCTCGTTTTTGGCAGAAGTTGCAGGAAGCGATGGGCACTAGGTTGGATTTCAGTACTGCTTTTCATCCTCAGACAGATGGTCAGTCTGAGAGGACGATCCAGACATTGGAAGATATGTTGAGGATGTGTGTCTTGGATTTGGGAGGTAGCTGGGATGATCATTTGTCGCTTGTTGAGTTTGCATATAATAACAGCTACCATAGCAGTATTGGTATGGCACCATATGAGGCGTTGTATGGAAGGAAGTGTAGATCCCCTTTGAGTTGGGATGAGATTGGTGAGAGAGCTTTGACTGGACCAGAGATGGTTCAAGATGCTGCAGAGAAAGTCGCCGTGATCAAGCGCAGGTTAGAGACCGCAGTTAGCAGACAGAAGAGTTATGCGGATCCTAGGCGCAGAGATGTGGAGTTTCAGGTTGGAGATTTCATTTTTCTGAAGGTATCTCTAATGAAGGGTGTGATGAGATTTGGCAGGAAGGGTAAGTTAGCACCGAGATATATTGGACCGTTTGAGATTCTGAAGAGAGTTGGCACTGTTGCATATCGGTTGGATTTGCCTCCGAGTATGTCACAGGTGCATCCAGTATTTCATATCTCGATGTTGAGGAAGTATATCTCAGATCCTTCACATGTGTTAGAAGGTCCAGGGCCAGGGCCAGTCTAGAGCTCGATCGACTTAGTGTCTCAGGGCCAGTCTACTGACTAAATGGATTAAGTGGATATATTTGGATTAAGTAAGCCTGTATGGTTAGAGTGTTGTCTAACACTGATTGAGGTTTCGATATCATAGGGTTCTATTTGATCCTTCATAAAAGATGATTTTCAATGAAATATATATAAAATGATTTTATTGCATCTGTGTGTATTTGCCTGTATATATACATATTAGATATATACTGTTGACTGTATGCATTGTCATTTAGTGTGTATGTATATATATTATAGTAATTCACTCAGTGAGGTCTGACTCCCCTCCGTTGATAATTTTTCAGGAGAGTCAACATCTTCAGACCTCAGTAGCAGGCCCATACGCCGGATTTCTTCCGCCCCGGCTTCTTTATGTAAACTGCTTACTTGAGTCTTATTTTTATATAATCTATACACTGCAGTAGTTGTAAATTAATTATGGGATTTTATGTATTATATTTATGCGAGATATTGTATTATACTTGAACTGGATTTGTATTGAAAGATTTATATATGGGAGATGGATATTATTTTGGATATTTATGATTTTTATTTCCGTTGCATTATATATTATTATTACTATTGCATGTTTTATATTTTTATTTTTAGGCTTGCTACGGGTTCCGGATTCGAAAGAATTTCCGTTCCCTAGCATCGGTTATGGCCCCTGTTTTGGGTCGTGACAGGAGCACCCCAAGGCAATGTACTGGGCCTTATGAAACCCTTATCGAGCAACTCTTGTAACTGCTCCTTCAGATCCTACAATTCAGCTGGTGCCATTCTGTAGGGTGGTATAGAAATAGAATCTATACCAGGTATAACATTGATACATAACTCTATCTCCCTGTCTGGTGGTAATCCCGGTAATTCTTCAGGGAAGACATCCAAAAATTCACGCACCATTGGCACTTGTTCAATTACCCTCTTTCTCTGTCTCAACATCTCTTACTACTGCTAAGCAGCCTTAACAACCCCTTCTAAGCATCTTTTGGGCTATAATGGCAGAAATGAGATTGCGAGGCATGGAGCTCTTTTCACCTTTAAAACATAACTCTTCTTCATTTGAGATTTTGAATACCACTTTTTTTTTCTAACAATTCACATAAGCATAATATCTCGACAACCAATCTATACCTAAGATGACGTCAAATTCCAATACATCAAGCAACACCAAATCCGCCAAAAATTCTCTACCTTCAATTAACACTGGACAAGAATGAAAGAAAATATCTATCTCTAACTCATCACTAAGAGGAGTCAATACAGATAGAGGAAAAGACAACCTGGAAGGCTGCCACTCGATTCTCAAAGCAAACACGGGGGATATGAAAGAATGCGAAGCGCCAGAGTCAAATAATACTTTAGCATCATAAGAACAAACTGAGAGAATACCTACGACTACTGCATTAGAAGTTTGAGCATCCTGTGGTGTTAGAGTGAAAACTCATGCCTAGCCATGACCTACCTACTGAGATGTCAAAGGCTGCACAAAACCACGACCACTAGGTCTACTAACTGAACCTTGGCCCTGCTAGCTTATAAACTGTGGTGGTCTCTGCTGTGGCTGTACTGGTGCTCTGTACTACTATGGCATCAAATAGAAAGGCTGAGCCACTGATGAAGATGAACCCTGAGCATACTATGGCTAATATATAGAGTGAGGACAAGCTCTGGCAAGATGACCAACCTGCCCATATCTAAAATAAGCACCTGATAACAGATGACATGGGCCTTGATGAAATTGGCCACAACTAACACATGCACTTGCTCCAGACCTAGAACTACTTTATCTGGAGCTCTGCCCACTACTACTGCTACTAACTCTAGTACCGAATCTGTGACCTCTGCCACTTCTTCTATTCATGGTATAACCATGTTGACCCACTCTGTGTGTTCTGGACCTTCTACCACCATGTTGTGAACTACCCTCAACTTGTTGACTCATGCTACCAACCTGAAATACTGGTTGCTGGTGCCCAGGAGCTACACCATATCCATTACCACCAACCATGTAAGGATCTATCATGGTACCCTAACAGATGTGTCACCTCTTAATCAGATGGGCCTCTTTTATCACACTCTCTAGGGTGCGATCCTCGGTACACATACTAACAAAAGTTGGCCCCAAACTAGTAACATGCAACTCGACTGCTCTATAGAGATCTCTCTTTATATCCTCTGCGTGTTAGGACAACCTGTTAAACTCCCTGGTGTAGTCCTCAATAGACCTATCCCCTCTGGTGATATGAAGCAACTGCCACCTATAGGCATCCCTGGTGGCTGAAGGATAGAAAAATCTCAGAAAGTGGTCCTTAAACTCTAACCAAGTCAACTCATGCATGAATGGTTGAATCGATTGTATAAACCAATCTTAGGCTACCGTCGGGACTGACAACTCAACAATAATGGTCCGTTGGTAGTCTGTATGTCCTGTCCTGGTACGTGCCTCAATAGCATTAATGAAGTCTGAGGCGTTACCAGTACCATTAAAAGAAACTCTACCAATTCGGGAGTAGAGAAGTACTGCATCAATGTCTGACATCTCTTGATTTCTCTGTTGTAACATCTGCCGCACTGAGGGCATTGCTTGATTCAAAGCTGCAAGACCCTAATTAATTCTTGCTAGACCAGCTGTAAAAGCCGTGGGGCCTACAGTTGGAGCTTCAGGCTCTACTGGTGGTTGATCATGAACCTTAACTACAGTTGCCCTAACTCTACCTCTACCTCTGCCCTTACGACGTGGAGCAGGAGGAAGAGCCTCATCAGGTACAGACTGCTCATCAAGCCCAAATGTCGCATCGGCAGTGGGGTCTGTTCGCACATGTCTCATTCTGAAAAAGATAGAAAATTGAATTCAAAATAAGACAAGAGTATTTAACACATATGCAAAATTTAGAAACAAGGATATCATAAAGACAATTATCAACTTAATGTACTGTAGTAGTTACATGGAAAGACAAACATAGACAATTAATCGAACCGCGCTCTGATACCAACTTTGTCATGACCCGAACCCAGGGCACATGATCGACACTAGGGAATGGGAAAGCATAAAGCTACTGAATCCCATAGTAGGCCTTAAAAGAAAATGCGGAATTTAAAAACTTTGAACCCTTATAATAAATAATTAAATTATAATACACATTATCAAACTAATTTTTCTCAATATAATTTAAACCATAATATCATATTGCATAAAATATATAAACTTTAGTTATACAATAATATCTCAGTACACAATATTATAAATAGATGATATCCTTAATAAAATATTCAGTTATACAGTTTTCTCTACTGCAGTACACGAAAATAAATTTAACATAACTAAGTAGACCTATGTAGAATAGCCAGTGAAGAAACTACACAGTGAATAGAAGTAGGCCTAACAGAAATTCCTAAACTCTTAAAAAAAATAAATTGAGGGGAGTTAGACCTCACTGAGTAAGTTAATAAAAGAGTTATACAATTTGAAAACCTTTTTGAAAACCGTATAGGTATAGTGAAAATAATTTACAACATATATATATATATATATATATATATATATATATATATATATAGCTTTTGAAAAATCTCGGTAGAACCCTAAACCCAATTCTAAATGGCCAACTGGGCCCACTTAATCCAAATGGACTGTCAGTCCCCTAAAGCAGAGGCATCAGCCGAGGCACCAAGTCGCAATCATCCACTTAATCCAAGCAAATGACATTGATAATCCTCGAGAGCTAAGGCATCCACCGAGGCACCCATCCCAGTCCAATATTAACTTTCCACATCACTGGTGGTCCTTGAGAGCAGAGGCTTCCATTGAGGCACTCGTCCCAGTTTATAACCATAAGTCATACATATTTTGGATCCATCTCTCAATCTCCACCATGTGCACACAGTCCTGATGAAACCCACCAGGTAGTATGTTCTACCAAAATTTCTCAAAACTAGTTTTTTTAAATAAATAAATAAATAAAATTCTCAATAGCAGCATTTACTTTCAATCGATAATGTAAATAATATTAAAAATATGAGCGCACACAATTTAAAGAAAACACATGCACAAATCAATTTATTAACTTACAGAATGAGTGAGATGGCTGACGACTGCGCGTCTGCCTCAAACCAGAAGCTCTCGCTCTGGTACTCTCTAAAAAAATAACATATTTATTTTTAAAATCATACTTATGGAATAAGAAGGGAAATTAATAAAATTATGAGACTTTAGAATGACTCGAAAAAAATTTAATAAGACTCTATAGATTGGAATACTCTAATTTATGTTAGGAAATTACGGAAGATGTCACGTTTTATGAGAAAATCTACCGAAATTTTAGAAGAGTCTCTCCTGTAAAATGGATATCTCTCTACTGTAGGTAGAGTCATTCCTGCACAGAAAAACGCACTCAACCATACTCATATCGGCTCTCCAATACTACATTTAGCCCGACCGAGTTCACATCCTAACCAAACAACACAACTTAATTCTAATTGATAAAATCACATTTAATTGTTTAAATAGTTTAATTATATAATAAAATTAGTTTAAAACCCATTTTATTACCAAAATAATATATAATATATTATTTGAAAATAATTTTCGAAAGTTAGTATTTATTAGTTAAAAATAGTAAATAATTGTAAAAATCATTTTAATTCCTCAAATAATATTAAAACCAACTAAAATGTATTATTTAGCTATAATTAGCACAAAATTACATTTTTACCCCTATAATACTAAAATATAAATAATATCCTATTATTACTCAAAAATTTCATAAAAATTATATAAATACATTAAAATTATTTTCTCAACATATATATTATTAATATTAACTAAAACACATATTTAAACCAATATTTCAACAAAAATCCAACTCTAACCTAATTATTCAATTTTGACATAAACTATAAAAATTCATAAAAATTATATAATATTCTCAAAAATTAATTTCTCAACACTAAAATTAATAAAAATATATAATATCACTAAATTAACCAATTTTATAATTTAATAAATTAATTTACAAAAATTAATAAAATAATAATAAAATATTCAAAAATTCACAAAAATCAAAATAAATTCCAAAAATCATACAAAAATTCATAGAGGTAGATTAAGCTACTAGGAATCACATTTGTAAAGGGAGTTTGCAACATTTAAGCTAGATCAAGCTAAAAAAAATTTGAAACTGTAGAACTCCATAAACAAAAATCAATAAAAACTCAATCAAATAAAGATTAAAGCTTAAACTAAGCTTGGATTAGTGCTCACCGATGCAAGAGGAAGTGAAAGACACTGGAATCGAAGAAAATAGTGATCGGAGTGATGGAGGCATAGTAACAGGGGAAGAATTGGACGGTGCAGGGAGGATGAGCTTTGTGTGTTTCTAATTTGGTTTCTTGCTTCTTCCTGTTTTTTGGTCCATCACATTTTCTTCTTTTTTTTTCTATGTTATGTTGTGTGTGTAATGTTTTAGTATATGGGTATGCATGCATGTATGTGTTCATACATGGCATGCATGTGTGTGTG
Organism: Mallotus nudiflorus; assembly: GCA_947683625.1. Taxonomy (NCBI): domain Eukaryota; kingdom Viridiplantae; phylum Streptophyta; class Magnoliopsida; order Malpighiales; family Euphorbiaceae; genus Mallotus; species Mallotus nudiflorus. The sequence goes on along the minus strand of CANTUR010000014.1, from coordinate 843,222 downwards.
TATATATATATATATATATATATATATTCACGCATATAATAACAAACACACACATATGCAAATTAAACTCACATAAAATAAAACTTAATAATAATGATAATTCTAATAAAATAAATAATAGAATTTGATAAAACAATAATAGAATTAACAATGCTCTAAATTAAATATTATTAAAATAGTTCTATCCAGAATAATAATTGTAAATAATGCAAGTTAAATGTCCAAAATAATAGGTTTCAAAATAAAATATTTACGTAGAAAAATATAATTAAACATAAAATAATAAATATTAACCACAAAATAATTAAATATAACTTTTAAATTTATTAATACTGCATATCTCACTTTAAAATAAATTAATTTAAAAACTAGGGTTATTACAAGTATATCATTAAACATCAATAAAAATTCACTCAAATCATCTAAAGATAAAATATAAACAAGAAAACACAAAACTCAATATTACAAACTAAATGCGGTACATCCATTAACCTTGTGGGTGCTCAGTTTCATAAGGAAATTTACAGTTGAACTTCTAGATTTGAGAAGGAAGAGGTACCTAAAATTGAAAACTATATCATCAAACTTGAATATTGAGCAAATATGGGTCTTTAGATTATCTTCTTAGATATTAAGCTAGGAAAACCACCATATTATCACCAAAATATCATCATATTATCACCAAAATGGGAAAACCCATACTAGTTTGAGTTATAAATCATATCATATTTATTTATACACAAAAACACAAAGAAAGTCTAGTAATTAAATAATTTTTTAGCTAAAAAAGGCCAATAAATCATTCAAACAAGTAATAAAAAAAGTGAAGAAGACAATCAACAATAGAGTATAGGAGAGAAAAATGTGTGGTTGGGAGAGAGACAATAGTACTTTTTTTTTTGAATCCTAGTTTAATGGTCAAGTCTTATAACTTAGTATGAAAGAATTAGGAGAAATTAGAGGATTAAACTATATTCTTTATTAAATATTTTGGCCTGTAACAGAATGTTTTATAGAAGTACTTTGACCCTTAATTAAGCAAAATAAAAAAAATTAATTGTAAATACTTTTAAGCTAGGCCATGGTAAGGAGACATGAAGACTTCGGCCTCCTTGTTCACCAAAATTGCAACTTTTTCCTTATAAAGTTAAATATTTTTATTTTGGCCCTCTAATATTTATTTCTTTATGTTTATTGTACTTTTTCCTCATCTCTAGACTTTTCCTTGCACTGTTCATCTTCTTCCTTATTTCTAGTTAACAGGCCAATTTTTGGCCTTTTCTAGCTAGAAATTGGTATTTTTCTTTTCTTTGTCTCTGTTTTTTCTTTTTTTTTTTTTGCTTGCTTTGCTTATATACTAGGTGTTTCCTTATAATAACTTATAGTTCTTTGAAATCTAGGGTTAAAAATCCTTTTTCATCTCTTCTTTTTGTTGATTTTGCTATCATTTTATGGAGAATTTATGGGCTAAAAAGGAAGTTCTTTAAGTCTTGTATCTAGCTTTAGTTCACCAAATTTGACTCAACTTCTTTGATGATCAAGATGCAAAATCAAAGCCTAGAAATCCATATGCAATTGATGCTTGGAAACAATGTAAGGATATTCTAGTCTCAGTAAAAGGAAAAATCGCTCCTTTGGTTGGCAAAGATCAATATGTTGTTTGGAATGCTCCTTCCCTAGGTTTTATCAAGTTTAAGTCAGGTGCTGATTTTGATAAGTGTCTTCCATAGCAACTATTAAGGAGGAATTCATGCAAGCAGACTATGGTCACCTACCCCATCGATGTTGTGGTACAAGATATTCTCAAATTGGTGGTAGGTTAATATAAGAATTTTAGCTTTTGTTATGTAAAATCATATGCAAATTAGCGATGTTTGCAATATTTATCTGATTGCATTGTAAATCCTTAAAAGAATAGGGTCCTCGTTATACTCTGATGCCAGGTCGACTTTTGAGTTTGAATGAAATGCATGTTAAGTTCAAAAAAAAAAAAGAGGTAAAACTCTTTATTGAAGTCCTTAAATTTATTGACTTTTTAACATTAGATCCATAAATTTTCATTTTATATATTTATGCTCTTAAATTTTAATAATTTGAAGTTTTAACATTTTATCAGTTTTTTAACATAAATTATTTCCTTTTGATTACTGAAGTTTTATATTTTTAATATTCATACAATTTTTACTTTTTAACATTTATATCATTTTTAAAAATTTTTCATCGGTAAAAAATAAATTTACTTTTTTAAATTTTTAATATTTTAAATTATTACATATGTATTTAAATAATTTTAAATTTTAAAAATAAACAAACAAGTTAATATTATGCTAAGTTTTAATAATAATAATAATAATAATAATAATAATAACAACTGTAGACACCCGGTTCGATCAACCCGTGTTAGGGGATGAATTAGGGGCGCTTAGTTTGATCAGCCCATTGTCAAGCCCGATGATGAGAACGTGGAACTTGGACATGAGAATGAAGCCTGAATCTCTAGTGGAAAGTGGACTTGAAAAACCAAAGCCTGAAAAACCCAAAATCGAGCCCAACTATCAAAATTTGGCCCAAGCCCCCCAGGCCCGGGCCAAAGGAGCATCTCCTCAACGATGAGGCGCCGCCCCTATGGCAATCCACTTGCAGCTGCATTTAATGCAGTTGCAATCATGACGGCCAAGTGGTGCGGGCCCCACTCTCCAGACCTCTTTCTTGCATGAGGAAAAGATTTTGGGGAAAGAAAAAAGGCTATGAGAGCTTATGATGGGCTAGGAGGCTAGGGGCATGGGAAAGCTAAGGAATAAAAGAAAAAAAGAGAAAAAAAGAGGGAGGTTGGTGAGAAAATGAGGGGGGAGCTCTGAAGAAAAAAAAGACAGAGAGAAAAGAAAAGAAAAAATGTCCTCAAGAAAGGGGGGGAGAGATTGAAGCAAAGAGGTCCACTTTCTCCATAAGAGAAGAAGGAAGAAACTTATGTCAAAGGGAGATATCACATCCTAGCAAGGATCTCAATCAAAACATCTCTGAGGGCCTTTCATTTTGGTATAAAACCTGCACTCAAACTCAACATGTTCATCATTTTGTGTGTTCTTGCTTGTGTGCAACTAAATCATTAGTATATTTTAGGTATATCCCACTTTATTGATGTGATCTCTGAACACTTTTGCATGTAGTTGTATTTTGATGATTATATAGTGTGTATATGCATGTTTTGTTACTTAGAGTAGAAGTCTAAGTGTGTGAGAGTCGGCTTCAGCCTTCTGACCAGGCAGCGCCTCTTCACAGAGGTGTTGCCTCTTGTCCATAAGGCGATTGCCTTATTAATGAGGCGATTGCCCCATTGACAAGCCTTTAGGGAGTCTATCTTTTATGTGTGTGTTACCTTTTTTGCCTCGGAATTGTAAGAGCCCCTGTTGATGAGGCATCGCCTCATCAATGAGGTGACCGCCTTATTGACAGGGTTAACCTGCTTCCTGCTTCATTTTTTATTAACGTTTATCGTGATGTCAGCTTCGGTATGTCCCTTTTTAACCTTAAATATGTCTGTATGATTGCATGATGGTGATTATCTTGATTATTTGATGGTTTCTTTAGTCCATAATGTGAAAACCCCTTTTTTTATATAGAGTCTCCTTGTAAGTATCGTTATATGTGATTTTATTTTTTTTTAAAGGAAGGACTAACTGTGTGTTATTTGCAGGAATTACTTGATGATTTCCATCATTGAGTAGTCACCTTTGTTAGTTATCCATTTTATATTACCGCATTTATATTACTTTATCGGTTTATTTTCAGTATATATTTAGTCTATTTTTTGTATATTATTCTTTTATTTAGCCTAAAAAATGTTGTAATCCTTAATCCCTTTCCCTTTTAATTTTGAATGTATGGTTGTAAATTATTATTTATTTTATTTACTACATTTTTTGAATGTTGGGACTTAAAGGCATGAAATTGGACTAATGTGCAAACTCGGACTTAATTATAAAATCTGACAATTATCCGAAGGTAATTTCATTACGTGTGGTAAATGAGGAAATAATTAAATAGTTAAATGGTAATAAAATGCAAAACACAAACGGAGGCCAACCGTAAGGTTGGGTGAGCATTCAAACGCTCATACCCAATTTCCTAACCCGATCTCTGATGACGGCTTCTAGGAACCTTAGTGGGATCCAGTTGCTGTACAGTGTGTCCCAACTTTTATCCCGGTGGCGACTCCATCTTCGAATAGGCCCAAGACCTATATCATATTTCTTAGTGGGCCTTAAGCCCACACAGTGCCGTGGTCGCTAAACACTTGGGCGTGCACTAAACCTCGTTGCCTATAGTGGCAACTCCACTAGGGATAGGGAAACTGATTCCAGTATTTTGTATTTTATCATATTTTATTATTTTCTTATTTCTTCCTGCATTTATGCATTCACTACACATTTTGCACATAATGAGCACTTCAGTCCTGAATAAACCCGACAATAGTCAGTACTTCGCTACCTACGTTTCACTCAAACCTGGTGGTGGAATATTTGATTATTGTCACTCACGACATGTACTAATCCACGTTATTTGACCCTTGAGTGGGGAGACATATATGGATGTATATCGTTGTGGGAGCTGAAGCCTTTTTACCTAAGACTCAAGCCCATGTAATGACTTAGCAACTATCCTTAGGAATTTTTCCACATGTATGTGTATTATGCCATATAATGGACCCTTAAAATAAATCTCGAGCCCATCAATAAGCAGTCTAAAATAAAATGAGCCCACGTGTCCGACCAAAGCCCATTATAAATAAGCTAGTCAACAAAGGCCTCTTATGCCTACTCATAACCCATTTCAAATGGGCCTTGACAAATAAGTTTATGGTGCTAAGGATCTTGGCTCATAGAAAGTGGACTCAGGCTTTATTTAAAGGACCCATTACTTATCTGAATCATTTTAAGAGTTTTCTTGCATACGTCGATTTTATTATCCCCCGTTGATAATTAAAACCCAGGCTAAAAATCCTAGGACAAGATACTCACCATTGAATACATGTGTGGGAGAAATAAGGGCGGAAGTTTGCATGTTTAAGCTTTATGTTTTGGTATTGTGTATCTTTTTTGTGTGATTATTTATTTTTTAAATTTTCTTAAAAAAAAATCCTTCATTTCATACATACATGACATTCATTGGAACTTTCAAAAATACATTTTTTTTAGCCATAAACCTCTTCTTATTTGGAAGTAGATCAAAGGAATTTGGCCCATTAATATCAAGGATTCAGTTAGACAGTTGGGACCACTTAACAAAGGGGCAAAATGGCAGGACTCTCTAATTTTGATGTTGAAGCTTTCAAGAAAGAACTGTTAAAAGAGATCAAGGATGAGATGCGATAAATAGTTAAGGACATGGTTGTTGAGATTAAAGGAAAGATGCTCTCTAATGAAGACAATTCTGAAACCAGAACTGTTTTGGGTGAACAATTAAAAGAAAAAGCACCAGTGGATTCTACCGAGACCGAATGGATGAAAGACCTGACAAAACAGATGAATCAACTACAGACCGCATTGAAGAACCACGGGCTCAGTTTGAACTTTGCTAATGTTGACTTGGATTTGGGTTCTAGAGAACCACTGCCCCTGAAATATAAATTCCCAAATATGAAAAAATACTCTGGTATTGATGACCCTTACTTGTATCTAAAGCATTATGTCACTTACATGAAGGCCACTGAGTTGTTAGAAACTCAAACTGTCAAGCAATTTCCATTATCCTTAGAAGGAGCTGCTATCAATTGGTACTACACTTTGGATGCATATGTCCAGTAAGACTGAAAGGAGTTGTGTTTAGTCTTTATCAAACAATATGGGTTAAACTTTCAGTTTGAAGTTTCTCTTCAAGAGCTACAAAATACAGTGACCTAACGAGCCCTTCGTGAGCTTCTTAGATAGGTGGAGAGGAAAGTTAGCTCAGATGAAGCATAGACCTGCAAAGTTAGACCAGTTAATTATAGCCATAAAAGCTTGCATCCCTCCTCTAGCAGATAAGTTGAAAGACATGGGCATAAGGGACTTTAAAGAGTTGTATCGTTTTGGCGTGGAAGTTGAAACTGACTTGGATTTGGACACTCAAGAATAATTATTGTCGGTTGTAATGGTTTCAAATAATGTTTTGCTGTAATATTTTCTTTTATGCTCATGAATGTTTGGTTGTCTAATTTGCATGAGTATTAATTTGTTATAATTGTGCATGCAATCTTATGCTTGAATGAGAGAGAGATTTGAAAAAGAAAAAAAAGAAAAAAGAAAACCCAAAAAAAAATGAGAGGATTAAAATATCAGAATTGACTTTCAAACTTTTCTTTGGGCACATTTAACTTTAAGTTTTTTCCTAAAATAAATTCCTCATATTCGTAAAAAAAAATAAATAAATAAAATAAAAAGCAAAAAAAAAACATAAAAGAAAAAAAGAAAAAAAAGAAGAAAAAAAGAAAAAAGGAAAGAAAAAGAAAATGAAAAGGGAAAAAAGCATGGGAAAAAAGCGAAACCTTTGTTTGTGCCACCAACATTTGAAAAGTCAATTTTGAGCAATCCTTGAAAAATCCTTATCTTTTTTTTAACAAAACTCCCACTAATTGTGAGCTAAAAAATGGTTGGTCAGAAAACCCACAAAGGGTTGATCAATAACAAGCATAATGTGGCATGCCTGATTATAATAGAGAAGTAATCATGTGAAGATAGTTATAACTGACATGTTGTTAGCACGTGAAGTGTCAGACATGGACTCATTAGTTTTGCAGCAATCAACAACATCAGTAACATCAATGTCCGATGATCAGTAGCAAGAGCAGTCAGCAGCTAAAGTGACAACATGAACATCAAGTGCAACAAAAGTGATTGACCATCACCATGAATTTGCAACCACCCAGTTAGGTTCGAAAACTCTTATAAAATGAGCGACCTAGGCAAAAAAGGGAAAGTAAAAAAAATGAAAAAAAATGAAAGACCCAGCTAGGTTCGAAAACTCTTAGAAAAGGAGCGACATAGGCAAAAGAGGGAATATAAAATAAAATTGGTTGCATTTTCATTCTGAGAAAAGACTTCAAAAGATCATAAGATTCTACTTGGTGGTGTGAAAGTAGGAGAGTCTATCAAGTCCTTGGCCGGGGGCCAGTTTTTGAGATGAGTTGAGCCTCATGAGTAATGGAGTCTCTTCCACACTAAGGGTTAAGCGCAACTATCATATGACAATAAAGCATTCTAAGGAAGCAACTAAGCTAAGGGTGTGAATCATTATCATCATCCCGATTTGATCATGAGGGGGTCTTAAATTCTGCTTCATTTGGATAAGCTGGTCTTAATAGATTTAAATTCAGATTCTTTGATATGATGAGGACCAGTTCTTGAAGATTAATCTTAAGTAGGAAGGACATTTGGCTATTAAATGTTTTCTTAATTATTCATGCATACACAAAATTATTTTGCGAAAATCATTTTCAGGTTTTATGCTTAGGCGCATTAGAATAATGCATGTTTTCTATAAGCATTGCACACACCACACAAGCATGTGTTGTCAAAATAACTTTTGAGAGATTCCAGAAATCACATCCTTGCATACATCGATTTTGGATTCTTTTTGGATGTGTAATATAATAAGCTAACTCAAATGCTTGAGATGCAGTTTTCTTGTTTGGTTTCGCCTGATGCCTCATGGGGCTATACAGTTTATTTTGATTTACTTGTTTAGTTTGATTTCGTTTGATGCTTGTGAGGCTACATTATTTATTTATCTTCGCCTAACGCCTCAGAGGTTATATGGCACTTTTGTTTGTCTTTATTTGATTCACATTTTATTTGTTATTTGTTTAGCCTGATGCCTCAGAGGCTACATGGCTTATTTTAGTTGATTTTGCCTGATACCAGTGCGACTATATTGCCTGATGTGATTTTCATCCGCCTGACACCTCAGAGGTTACATGGTGCTTTCTGTTTGATCTTATTTTATGCATGTTTTTATCTATTTATTGGTCTTACCTGATTCCCCTGAGGCTATATGGTATTCATTATTGTTCCCGCCTGATGCTTGTATGGCTATATGGTTTCCATGTTTATTCTCTTCGTTTGTTCTATTTACTGATCGAAGTATCAGTGTTCACAAGCGTTCATTTCCCAGTTCGATCGGCCTGTAGCTGAGGGTGAGCTGTGGATTTTCTTTGATCAAAGTATCAAGATTAAGGAATTACCTCTCGGGCCAGGAAAACCCAAGGATGACGATGTGAGCTTCCTATTATTGTTAAGGAACTACCTTTCAGACCAGAAAAACCCGAGGATGACGGCGTGAGCTTCCTATTATTGTTGAGGAGCTGCCCCTCGGGTTAGGAAAACCCAAGGATTATGTCTCGCGAAGAGAGGGCTGTTCGGGTTTGATTCCCCGAAGCTCGAAGAGAAGGACTGTTCGGGTTTGAATCCCTGAAGCTCAAAGAAAGGGTTGTTCGGGTTTGAATCCCTGAAGCTCAAGGACAGGGTTGTTCGGGTTTGAATCCCCGAAGCTCAAAGGATCAAGATGACTGTTCGGGTTGTATCCTCGAAGTCAGAAGTGAAGGACAATTGGGCCAGGAAAACCCAAAAAGTTTATGTCCCCAAAGGAGTGATAATCAGACCAGGAAAATCCGAAAACCACATCCCTAATGGTGATCAGACCAGGAAAATCTGAAAACCACATCCCCAATAGTGATCGGGCCAGGAAAACCCGAGAATTAAGTTTCAGTATTATGATGATCGGGCTAGGAAAACTCAAGAATCAAGTTGTAGTATTGTGATGATCGGGCCAGAAAAACCCGAGAATCAAGTTGCAGTATTGTGAAGATCAGGCCAGGAAAACTCAGGAATCAAGTTGCAGTATTATGAGGATCGGGCTAAGAAAACCCGAGAATCATGTTTCTGGCGATTGATGGTTGGGCCAGGAAAACCCATAAATCTATGTCCCCAGTAAAACTGTAATCGGGCCAAGAAAACTCGAGGTTAACAGTCTTTAAATACCTTTGTCAAATATTAATGAGTGGCTGATTGAGCCAAAAAAACCCGAGGATCATGGTCACGTTTTAGAATTGAAGAATTTATCTCTCAGGTGAGACCCGAGAGTCAGGTATGTTTCTTATCTTATTGTTTGTTTATTGTTGTGCATGTGATCTTTCAAAAAATTATCATTGCATGCATTTGATTTTTCCAAAAATTAGGGGGCAAACTGTAAACACTCAGTTCGGTCGGCCCGTGTTAGGGGATGAATTAGGGGCGCTTGGTTTGATCGGCCCATTGTCAAGCCCGATGATGAGAACGTGGAACTTAGACATGAGAATGAAGCCTGAATCTCTAGTGGAAAGTGGTCTTGAAAACCCAAAGCCTGAAAAATCCAAAATCGAGCCCAACTATCAAAATTTGGCCCAAGCCCGCCAGGCCCAGCGCAGGCCCGGGCTAAAGGGGCATCGCCTCAGTGTAATGAGGTGATCGCCTCATCACAGAGGCGATCGCCTTATCGATGAGGTGACGCCCCTATGGCAGCCCACTTGTAGTTGCATTTAATGCAGCTATAATCATGACGGCCAAGTGGTGCCGACCCCACTCTCTAGACCTTTTTCTTGCGTGAGGAAAAGATTTTTGGGAAAAAAAAAGGCTATGAGAGCTCATGATGGGCTAGAAGGCTTAGGGGCATGGGAAAGCTAAGGAATAAAAGAAAAAAAAAGAGAAAAAAAGAGGGAGGTTGGTGAGAAAATGAGGGGGAAGCTCTGAAGAAAAAAAAGACAGAGAGAAAAGAAAAGAAAAAACGTCCTCAAGAAAGGGGGGGAGAGATTGAAGCAAAGAGGTCCACTTTCTCCATAAGAGAATAAGGAAGAAACTTGTGTCAAAGGGAGATATCACATCCTAGCAAGGATCTTAATCAAAACATCTCTAAGGGCCTCTCATTTTGGTATAAAAGCTGCACTCAAACTCAACATGTTCATCATTTTGTGTGTTCTTGCTTGTGTGCAACTAAATCATTAGTATATTTTAGGTATGTCCCACTTTATTGATGTTATATCTGAACACTTTTGCATGTAGTTGTAGTTGATGATTATAGAGTGTGTATATGCATGTTTTGTTACTTAGAGTAGAAGTCTAAGCGTGTGAGAGTTGGCTTCAGCCTTCTGACCAGGCGATGCCTCTTCACAGAGGCGTCGCCTTTTATCCATGAGGCGATCGCCCTATTGACAGGCCTTTAGGGAGTTTATCTTTTGTGTGTGTGTTACCTTTTTTGCCTCGAAATTGTAAGAGCCCCTGTTGATGAGGCGTTGCCTTATTGATGGGGTTAACCTGCTTCTTGCTTCGTTTTTTATTAACGTTTGTCATGATGTCTGCTTCGGTATGTCCCCTTTTGACCTTAAATATGTCTGTATGATTGCATGATGGTGATTATCTTGATTATTTAATGGTTTCTTTAGTCCATAATGTGAAAACCCCTTTTTTTATATAAAGTCTCCTTGTAAGTATCGTTACATGTGATTTCATTTTTTTTAAAGGAAGGACTAACTATGTGTTATTTGCAGGAATTACTTGATGATTTCCATCATTGAGTAGTCACCTTTGTTAGTTATCCATTTTATATTACCGCATTTATGTTACTTTATCGGTTTATTTTCGATATATGTTTAGTCTATTTTCTATATATTATTCTTTTATTTAGCCTAAAAAACATTGTAATCCTTAATCCCTTTCCCTTTTAATTTTGAATGTATGGTTGTAAATTATTATTTATTTTATTTACTGCATTTTTTGAATGTTGGGACTTAAAGGCATAAAATTGGACTAATGTGCAAACTCGAACTTAATTATAAAATTTGACAATTATCCGAAGGTAATTTCATTATGTGTGGTAAATGAGGAAATAATTAAATAATTAAATGGTAATAAAAAACAAAACATAAACGGAGGCCAACCACAAGGTTGGGTGAGCATTCAAATGCTCATACCCAGTTTCCGAATCCGATAACTGATGACGACTTCTGGGAACCTCTATGGGATCTAGTTGCTGTGCAGTGTGTCTTGGCTTTTATCCGAGTGGCGACTCCATCTCTGAATAGACCTAAGACCTATATCGTATTTCCTAGTGGGCCTTGAGCCCACACAGTATCGTGGTAGCCAAACACTTGGGCGTACGCTAAACCCCGCCGCCTACAATAATGTTTTCATTATATTTTAAATTATTATTTTATAATATAAACTTTTTTCATATACCCAAAAAGCATGATAAAAAAAATAAAGGTTAAAATAACGGTTATAAAAATTTAAGTTGGTTAGAAAATCTATCACCATTTTTTTGGTGATGCACAGACATGTATTGTTATCTATTATTTATAAAAGTTATATTATAAAAAAATTTTCACAATAATTTAATTAAAATTTTGTACAAAAAAACTAAAAAATGTATTGAAAATATAGAATTTAAATTTTGAAGAATTATAAATTTTTTTTATCATAATCTCTTTTAATTATGGTGTTCTTTTTCATCATAATATCTTATTTTGAAAAATAGTAGTTTTATTATAATTTTTTTAATCTTAACATTAACTTATTTATTTATTTTTAAAATTTAAGTGTTAATAGGTAAAAATGTTAGAAATATAAAATTTTAAGGACCAAAAAGAAATAATTTTTATTAAAAAATTGATATAAGATTTTAAAACTTTAAATCTATAAAATTTGAGAGCTTAAATATACAAAATAAAACTTTAAGGGTCTAAAGATAAAAAATTAATAAATTTAAAGGTCTCAATATGAATTTTACCCAAAAAAAGTTAATTGTACTTTTAGCCTAGGATTGATACTTGCTTTGACCCCTTAATAAAATTTCCAAGTCCCTGTAATTAAGCCAAAAAAAAAAAAGTTATTTCATCATATTATAGACTAGTAAATTCTACATTGGCCACCTTGTTGACTTATTTTTCTCATTGGAAATGCCCGATGTAAAGTTTAATTTTTTTTAACAACCATTTTGTTAGTTTGTTAGTATGTTAATAAGGGTAGAGTGAGAATTTAAACTGCCCCATATTCACTGAGGCAATCAACGCCCTTCCCACCACAGCCAAACATGGTGCTTATATAAAGTCTAATTTATGACTCCTATATCGGAATAACAAAAAAAAAAAAAAAACTTTAACTGTGAAAATGGCACATGGCTGTCTCTAGAAAGCATAAGAAATTTCAAGGAGACTTTGGGTTTCAAAGATCAGACCAAAGGCCATCATGAATCAACACCTTATTGCTTCTAACAAGATTATTGATTCATGCACAGCACAAGGCAATACGGAATGGGAATCAGATAACCAACCAACCATTCAGAGTCTCGAAGAAAATGATGTCCGATGCATCAGAGGCCCTGTTCTTCCAACCTCATAATGGGGGAGCCAGTTAGTCAATTTTTCATTTAAGGGTGTCCTTTTACTAGCTTTTCTCGCGAAGACCGCAACCATTAGCGTATTGGATTTACCTTGAACATAATCTAAAAAATCTCCACTAAACACTTAGCATTATGTTACGCTAACAGTTATAGCCACTCGACCAAAACATTATTGGCAATCGATCAATTTTCCTTTATTTTTTTAAGAGGATGATGGATATAATAGTTAGGGGTGTAATCGAAGCGAGCTCAGCTCAACTTGACTTGCTATTCTATATGGTATTTGTGAACTGTTCGTAAGTTTAAAAAAATTTTAAAAAATATAAATTATAAATTAAAATTATATATTCAAAAATTAAAAATAAATTATTTATTAAATAAATTACAATATATTTAATAAAAATTATGATTTCATTCTAATAACATATTTTTAACAACATAAATTTATATACTATATATCCAAAATCAAATTATTAAATATTAAAATTACGAGTCGGTTTACGATTTTCTATTCGAGCTTGTTCGAGAACTTCATAAATGGAACTTTATATAACTTGAGCTCGACTCATTTATTAAACGAACTTCAATATATGAGTTCGAATGAATTTTTATCAAATTGAATACCGAACTGCTCGTGAGCCGTTCGTTTACGCTCATAGTCATTGTCTTATCACTTGTCATACTAAATTTCTACCAATACTTATCCCCCGAATGGGCTCAAACTCGAGACTCAATTTTAGGCATATATATTTTTATCCACATTTTTACCATAGCCTCAATGTAGTTCCTTTCCAACTTAAATCAATAGGAACCAATAATCTATCTTCACGCTTATCACTTTATCAAGGCAAGTTGAGAAAAAATGCCAACCTTCTCTTTGTTTGCCAAAACGAGGAAGGTTATGACATGACAAAGTAAATAAAATTCAAAGGTGGATGCACAATTTGATACATAAACATGCACAGGTGCCCACCACACTCACACACAAAAAAATAAGTTGCTTAGTCTTAGCATATATTTTCAGTAATCTGAGATTGAGAAAGCAAAAAAAATTATGCATGCAATGAACACTCGCATCGTTCAAACGTTAAATGCTTTATCTATTAAATTCACGGAGAGCATACTATACAGAGAAAAAAAAAAAGATTAATAGAATTATTGACATAAATTCAAAAGCTATGTAAAATTCAATCATACTAATGTCAAGGGCTCCAAAAAGCTAGCCTTTGCAGACTAAACATCCATGACGCATGAAAAAGCTTATTTGATTATCGGTAGGAACAAAACTGCATGGTGGGATGATTTTCCTCAGCGACGGCCTTGAAAACACCATTCCTGCTATAATATCAACTTTCACATTATTACACCACTTCAAATTTATCTCCCTCAATCTCGTACAGTTTTGCACCACTTCATTCACCCCTTTTGCTGTCACATTCAAGCAACCCTCCAAGTCCAAATGCAACAGCATCTGGCAGCTCTTCGCAATAACAGCCAATGCTTCATCATCAATTCCTGGTCCTTGAACTCGCAAAAGCTCCAATTTAGGAAGTTCAAATTCTATATCAAGATTCTTTATCCCTATGCATCTGTTCATTCTCAACTCCCTAATGCCAATGCAATTTCTAAGCACTTCTTTTATCCCTTCTTCTGTGATAGCAAAACAGCAGCTAATATCTAGCACTTGCAAACTTGGGCAACACACTGCAACTTTTGTAAGACATTCATCACTCAAACTACTATTCCCAGCCAATATGAGTGACTTGATTCGAGGATTAGTAACTAAATCTACCATAAACTCCTCAACCCCCAAGTTTGTTTTCTCCATTTTGATAGCTTCCAACAAGGGACAATTTCTTATAAGGACAAAGAATGTCGAACTCGTGAGTTTAGAACATAAGGTAAGGTTTATATAGGATAAGTTGCAAAGAAAATCCGACAACTCAACCATAGATTCATCAGTGAGAAAATTTGCCCCTTCAAAATCTAAATACACAAGAAACCGATACCTATACAACAAAGAAGAGATTCCAACACACGAGAAATTGTAACAATTAGAGATAGTCAATTTCTTTAGCGGAAGACGAGATTCAGCTACCAAATAGAGCAACTCATCAGAGATGAACGAATTCGAAAGATGAAGCTCACATAAAGTTTTAGCATAAGTAAAGGATTCTTGAAAGAAAGAATCTATAGCAGGAATTCCAACACCATCTAACGAAATAGAAGCCAAATTAGCACAATCACGCATAACCAAACCAATACCATTCTGGGTTATGAAATCACAGTCATGAACCTCAATCTTACTTAGCAACAAGCAATTTAACGCTAAAAAGTGAAGAGACTTATCAGTAATGAAATGATTACCAGAAAGATCAATCCTTTTTAGCTTACTGAGCTTCATTGCCAAATCAAGAATTCCTTCATCACTCACAATCCCAGAAAAAGATAGCAAATCCAAGGACCCATTTAGATTAAAACGAGAATTATAAACGGGAAAACTAATATCAAGATCTTCAAGCAAAGGAAACAAAGACCCAATTAAAAATAAATCTTTATTCTGCAAACCAGAAATTCTGGAGCAATTCAATCTCCTCAAATTCGTCATTCTCAACCCTAATTCTTTCAAACCAAGATAGGGAAATCGGGTTTGGTTCTCGAAATTGAGAGATTGGAGGTCCAATTCAGATTTGGAAAGTTGAAACAGGAGATAATCGAGGTCCGCATCGAATAATTGAGAGATTTTGATCGATGTCAGATTGGGGAAACGGGTAAGAAGATGGGGAAGAAAAGGAAGTAAATGGGAAGAGATCGTTAGTATTCGGCGAAGATGATTGGTGATAGAGAGGAAACGAGTGGAGACTAAGGAGAGAGATTCGAAGTGACGATGGTGATCGAGCGAATTCAAGATTAATTCCCAACATTCTTGTGGCAAATCAACGCAATTCTCACCCATTTTCAAAAATTTTTTAGGATTTTTGTTCGTTGTAATTGGGATCGTGAAGGTGGAATTGAATTTACAGAGAAACAAAAAGAATGATAAGAAATTGGGCTCTACAGCCTAACGGCTCTAACTTTGATAAGAAATTGGGCTCTACACTAACCGCTCTAACTTTGTTTAATTTGAATTGATTCATTTTTTTTTTTCCAATTATTTTGAAATTTGAATTTTTTTTTCACACATTACTTTACTCTGAATTCAAATGGAGGAAACAATTTATTTGAAACATATTATATTTTGAGATAAATTTATGTTTAAAATGAAAATATTAATAAAATCATTTTCAATTGAATTATGGTTCAAAATTTTATTAATTAACTTTAACATATTTTAAAATTTAATTAAATTATAAGATTATAAAATTTTGCAGATTTTATTAATAACAATGGGATTAGTTGGCACTGGTAATGGCTATCTTTTTTCTTTTTTTTTTTTTTTAATTTGATTCGTGTTGTATATAGTAAATATTAAGTTAGTATTTCTATTCTTAGTTAAAATTTAGTAAATTTTAAATTAACTAATTTTTTTTTTTACCTATTGGTTTCCTTCTAACAGTTAATTTTGGCCTTTTAATTTTTAAAAGCTCTTCATTATATATACTTAATGAAATAAATAAATAATAATAAAATAAAATAAAATAAAATCAATTTAATTAATGAATCAATTTACAAATTTATTTGCGAGTTTAATATTTATAAGTTTGAATTCTATGTATTTATTACTTAAAGAAAGTATAAGATAAAGTTGGAACTCAACTAAATTAAAATGGTGAACAAAAAAAAAAAATTTTGAGACGATCTCCAAATATCTCTTTAATCACTTTATTTAATTGTCGAGCTACTAGTTTTGTGAGCCATTTTTTTAATAGGAAAAAAAAAGATATATATATATATTAGTAAATAATCATATGTTTTACATGTAAATAAAAATTTTATTTCACTCGTGATATACAGAAAATAAATAATTAAACATATTTTTATTATTATTATTAACATAAAAGTTTTAAAAATAATACTAATGTTATTTATTTATATAACAATTTAATATTAACTTAATATAATTATAATTCATTACAATTTTTATAAATATTTTATTTGAATAATTATATGATATTTCTTTGATATTTCTTATAATTAGTTTTTCTCAAGTTCACTTAATTAGAATAGAAAACGTACTTTCAATTAAATTAAAAGTTAATCTAAATAAAATAGAAAATATACTTTCAATTAAATCCCTATATTTTAGTTAATTTAACTTTTATTAGAGATAAAATAGAAGTTAACCTAATCAAAATAGGAAATAGACTTTCTATTAAATTAAAATTATATTTCAATTAATTTAATTCTACTTTTATTAGTAAATGATGAAATTATCTAATTTATATATAATAATGAGTGAAGATATTTCTATAATTTTGTCTATCACCATTCGTAGAATTATATATATATAAATTGGATAATTTCGTCATTTACTAATAAAAGTAAAATTAAATTAATTGAAATATAATTTTAATTTGATAAAAAGTCTATTTTCTATTTTAACTAGATTAACTTCTATATTTATCTATAATAAAAATTAAATTAACTAAAATATAATTATAATTTAATTGAAAGTATATTTCCTATTTTAATTAGGTTAACTTCTATTTAATCTCTAATAAAACTAAATTGAATTAAAATGTAATTCTAATTTAATTGTAATTATAATTTAATTAAAAATATATTTCCTATTCTAATTAGGTTAATTTCTATTTTATCTCTAATTAAAATGAAATTGTTGACCATTTGCATGATCAAACTCCTAATTTTGGACTTTGACAAAAAATTTTGATTTTAATGATTTCAACAAAATGTGTAGGAAGTATATACCAAAAATATACATTTTTGGATATACAGTAGTCATTTGGGATAATTTCATCTCTGAAATTTAAGGAGTCTTTTTGACATTCTTAGAGCTCTATAATGAGTAAATGATCTTCATCACTTTTGAATTAGACATTTTAAGCTTTTTGAATTCAGCTTACTTGTCAAAATCTGAGCTCATTTAGGTGTGAAAATCTTGAGTCAAAGTCAGCATATGTAGCTTTTATTTCAAATTACGTAGCTCTTAGTATTTTAGTAATATCTTGAGCTATAGAGGTTTGATTGAGGTGATTCAAAATGATATGTAAAGATAAGACAATTATCTACAACTTTTATAAGAAAGTTAAGACTGATTCAATCGTCTTCAGTCTCAAAAGGATATCACAAAGCACTATCTCGAACAGACTCAACAAAGGGACTAAATTGCATAAAAAATTACAATTTTGGTTGAAGTCCTGATCGGGACCAAAATAGTCATGAGCAGAGCAGGACCAAAGTGAGTAAAATTTGGCAAAAGAGGTAGAAATTATCTCAATTGAGTGTCTTGATCGGGACATGGCTCGGGACAGGGCAGTCTCGATTGAGACATGCCCATCTCAATCAAGATTAAGGCAAGATTTCAAATGTAACGACTTGAAATAACTATTTCAGACTAGTCCCAACAGGGACTAAAGAAATCTCGATCGAGATCTAAGAAAATGTAGCTCAAAAGTCAAAAATGTTCATTCAAATGAACTTGGACAATAATGAGAATGAAATCATTGCTTCCAATAGCTATAATTGGATTGCTAAAGTATAAATAAGACCTCTAAAGATTGTTTTGAGGTTGAGAAACTTGCTCATTTATTTTATATATTCAAATCATTCAATTAAAAGCTCTCAAAATCTTTTTTTAATATTTATTGTATTTGTGTAACTCTTGTGAGAGTTGGTTGTGTGCTAGAAATAAAATTTCTCTTCATCTTGAATCTTGGGATAGATTAAAAGGGAGGTGAAATTTATTTCTAAAGGAATTGATTTAAGTGTTATCCATTGAAACACTTAGGATTTGGTTTTTAAGTGAGCCTTGAAATCTCAAGTTGTAATGTTATAAGAGTGAGCCACAAAACTCTTGTGTAATCTCAGTCTTATGAATAGGATTGTGGGTGATTGAAAATCCTAACTTAGGGATAAGTTAGGTGGAGAAATAGGATTATTGTTCAATTTGAACTCCTTAAATCTTCATTTTCTTTATTTTTCCTTCATAATTTTTATTCAATTCTTATAAAGAATTCCTTTAATTTCTCATTTTTATTTGATAGTCCTATTCACCGCCCCTCTAGGACTCTTTCAATTGGTATCAGAGCTTGAATTCTAGGAACTTTATTACTAGAATACAAGATCAATGGGGAGTGAATCTCAAATCATTTCTTCACTTAGACCATTCTTTAATGGTAGTAACTATCCTTACTGGAAATTTAAGATGGTGTTATACGTTGATTATGATTCTATTAAACTTTGGGCCATTGTCCTAAAAGGTTGGGAACCACCTGTAACCATCATTGATGGTGTGGTAATTACTCGTGTAAGAAATCAATGGAGTATAAACCAAAAGGAAGAAAATCACAAAAATAAAAAGGCTATGATTACTCTAGTCTCTTTTATGATAAGAGAAGGAGGCAAACTTCAACATTATATGTCGACTATAGAAATGTGAGAGACCTTGAAAAGGAACTATTAGGGAAACATACAAGTGAGAAGCAAGAAAGTTCAACTTCACATGTATGAATATGAACTTTTCAAGATGATGCCTTAAGAATCAATCATGGAGATGACTAACTAACTCAATGCTCTTCTTACAACCCTTAAGAAACTTGGTAAACATTTTACTAAAGAAGAGGTAAATAATAAGATTCTAAGAATCACACCTAAGAGGGATTGAGAATCTCGAGTTACTTCAATTGAGGAAACTCAAGACTTCTCCACTCTATCAACTGATGTACTTATTGATAAGTTCTTAACATAAAAACTCACCATTAAGTAAAGAAGTGAAGAACAAGAAGAGAAAAAAGAAAAGAAAAAGAGCATAGCTCTAAAAGCTCTTTAAGAAGATAGTGAAGAGGAAAATATCAAAGATTCTAGTGATGAAGATGTTGACATTGCCTTGCTCATTAGGAACTTCAAGAAGTTTTTGAGAAAGAAAAACTTCTTAAGAATAAAGGACTTCAACAAAAAGTTTGAAGGAGATGGGAAGAAGAAAATAAAAGAGGTTACTTACTATAAATGCAAGAAACTAGGACACATTAGAAGTGAGTGCCCCAAACTCAAATTCAAGAATAAGGGAGCAAAAGATACAAAAAAGGCATTCAAAGCTACTTAGAATGATTCCTCCGAATCCAAAGAGGAAGAGGAACAACAAGAAGTGGCTAATCCTTACTTTATAGCCTTTGAAAATGAAAATAAGATACCATCTATTTCTTATTCTTCCTTTGATGATTATGATGATTATTATGATGATGATAATGATGATGATGATGAGAGCTCTATTGTGAGCAAATTATTAGTTAAATGCAAAAGTTTATTATCTAAGAAGAAATATTATAAGAATGAAGCATGAATTAGGTAACTTAACTAAAGAATTTGAAAGTTTAAAAAATAATTTTGCTAAACTTATTGAATTAAATGAAAAACTTATTAGTAATGCAAAATCTTTTAATTCTTTGAAAGATCAACTTCATAAAGAAAATGATGAAAATCACAAGCTTTCTAAAGAGATCTTAGAATTAAAGAATTCCATTGCTAAATTTAAAAAAGGAAATGAAACTTTAGATAGTCTTCTTAACTCTCAAAAATTTCATGGAGATACCCATGAAATTAGATATAAAAATGGAATGTCTTCATCATCTTCATCACACATTAATTTTGTAAAAGCTTCACATAATTCTACTCATTCAACCTCTAAAACAAATGAGACTCAAGCTTTCAAAGCTAAAAGGTCTCATGTGCTAAATAACAAGGGAAAGTCTCATAAGACTCACCCTTCATTAACACAAAGAGGTAAGGCTTAAACTAGAGCACCTCAACCCAAGCATGCATTTATATACACTAGACACAATTATAGTAGGCATGCTACATAACATAATGCACATAAACATGTTACATAAACTTATCAAAATACACATTGTCATTATAAATGTTTGACTCACACAAAACAATAGAAGATACACACAACACTAAAGATATGTTGCACACATTAGGAAAGTATTTCATTATAGGAGGAATAAATTTGAAAATATTATATATTCATATTGTATGATCAAAGTACATACTAGTAATGTGTGCTTCTATAAAAGATTGCACATGAATTTACTTCCTTTGTACTATCTCAAAACTAACCAACCTAGACTAAGAAAGGTTTGGGTTCAAAAGATCACTTAAATTATTTTGTTTAGGTGTGCTTAAAATCCACAAGAACAAAAAGCAAGTGGTATCTCAATAGTGGATGTGCAAGGCATATGACGGGAGACAATAAGTAATTTAACAAATTTGATGCTAAGGATGGAGGACATGTTACATTCAGAGATAATGCAAAAGGAAAAATTATTAGTATTAGAGAAATAGATAATGTGACATAATGTGACTCAGTCTTTATCTACACATAATGTGTTGTTTGTTAATGGTCTTAAACATAATTTGCTAAGTATAAGTCAATTATGTGACATGGATAATAAGGTAACTTTCTATCCTAAAAATTTCTTTGTTAGTAGTCTTGATGAAAAAAAAGTTATTTTTTACGGAGAAAGAGTATATAATGTCTATGTCATTGATTTGAATATAATTGATAATAAAGACATCAAATGCTTAATGCCTATTTCCCATTACACATGGACATGGCATAAAAGGTTAAGACATGCAAACTTTGAGCTTTTGTAAACATGAGCTTGTGATTGGTTTATCTAAGTTGGAATTCACTAAGGATAAACCTTATGATACTTGTCAAAAAGGAAAATAATCTAAGTCCTCATTCAAACTTAAAAATGTAGCGTCCACTTCTATACCACTTGAACTTATACATATGGATTTGTTTGGACCAACCAGAGTTGCTAGTCTCGGTGGAATGCACTATGTATATGTATTGGTTGATGATTACTCTAAGTTTACATTAGTGTGTTTTCTTGCTCATAAGAATGATGCTTTTTAAACTTTTGAAAATTTTGCAAAAAGAGTTAAAAAAGAAAAAGGTTTTTATATTTCATCCATTAAAAGTGATCATAGATTGAATTGAAAATGAATTTTTCAAAAACTATTGTAATGAAAATGGCATTTCTTATACATTTTCATCTCCTATAACTCCTCAACAAAATGGGGTAGTTGAAAGAAAAAATAGAACTCTTATGGAAATGATTAGAATAATGCTTTATGAATATAACTTAGCTTCATACTTTTAGGCAGCAACCATTAACACATCTTGTTATATTTCAAACCAAGTTTTCAAAAGATCAATTTTAGATAAAACATCTTATAAGCTATGGAATAACAGAAAACCAAAAATTTCATATCTAAGAGTATTTGGTTGCAAGTGCTTTCTATTGAATACTAAGGACAATCTTGGAAAATTTGACTCTAAAGCTGATGAAGGAATTTTCCTAGGCTACTCCATTTTTAGTAAAGTATATAGAGTATTTAATAAAAGAACTCTAGTAGTTAAAGAGTCAATGCATGCTTGTAGTGTTGATAATCTTGTAGGTGAAAATGAGACTGTAAATACATAAGAAGAAGTTGCAAGTAAACCTTTGAAACTTAAAAGACTAAATAAGGAAGATAATGAGGAGACATCTCAACCTACCTTGAAGAATGAACTTCCAAAGGATTGGTAATTTAAGAAAGTTCATCCATAATACCTTATTATAGGTAACACTACAAAAGGAGTAACTACTAGATCTAAATTCAAGTCTATTGTTAATCTAGCTTTCATTTCTCAAATTGAACTTAAAAATATTGATGATGCTTTGTGTGATGAATTTTAGGTCCTTGCTATGCAAAAAGAGTAAAATGAATTTAAGAGAAACAATGTTTGGATTTTAGTTCCTAGACATAAACATCATTCCATTATAAGCACCAAATGGGTGTTTAGAAATAAAATGAATGAACAAGGTATCATAACTAGGAACAAAGCTAGACTAGTAGCTATAATCCAAAGGAAGACATTGATTATGATGAAACCTTTGCCTCTATTGCAAGGTTAGAACCTATTAGAATGCTACTTGAATTTGCATCATTCGTGGATTTTAACTTTATTAAATGGATGTTAAAAGTGCATTTTTAAATGGTTTTATTAAAGAGGAAGTATATGTTGAGCAACCTCTGGGTTTTGAAAATTTTAAGTCTCCAAATCATGTGTTTAAACTTTCAAAATCCTTATATGGATTGCAATAAGCTCCAAGAGCTTGGTATGAAAGATTGAGTAACTTTTTACTAGAGAAAGGTTTCTTTAAAGGAAAAGTTAACATAACTTTTTTTTATAAAGAAATCCAAAATTAATTTATTAATTGTACAATATATGTTGATGATATCATTTTTGGTGCTACTAACCATTGCATATGTGAGGAATTCTCCAAATTAATGCAAGGAGAATTTGAAATGAGTATGATGAGAGAACTTAAATTCTTTCTCGGATTATAAATCTAGTAATGCAAAGATGGGATTTTTATTATTCAAACAAAATATACAAGGGCCATTCTTAAGAAGTTTGGAATGGATGGAACTAAAATAAGAAAAACTCCAATGAGCACTACAATCAAACTAAACAAAGATAAGAATGACAAACCAGTTGAGGAAAAGCGATTTAAAGGTATGATCAGATCTCTTTTTTATTTAACTACTAGTAGACCCGACATTAGTTTGCTACTTGCTTATGTGCTAGATTTCAATCTAGTCCTAGAGAGTCTCATTAGAATGCTATTAAAAGAATTTTCAAATATTTTTATGGTATAATGCATTTAGGACTTTGATATCCTAGGAGTTCTTCCTTTAACTTGGATAATTATTCAGATGCACACTTTGTCAATAGTTTACTAGATAGAAAAAGCACTTCCAGAACTTGTCAATTTTTAGGACAATGTTTAGTTTCTTGGTTTAGCAAGAAACAAGTTTTGGTTGCCTTATCCACTACTGAAGCTGAATATATTGCAGTAAGTCTTTGTTGTTCACAAGTTTTGTGGCAAAAATAATAATTTTTGGACTATGGTATTAAACTTGATCACATTCTAATCAAATGTGACAATACAATTACTATTAACCTTAGAAAGAATCATATTGAACATTCTAGAACTAAGTATATAGACATTAAACATCATTTCTTATGTGATTATGTTCAAATTGGTGATATCTCACTTGAATTTATTGATACAAATGATCAACTTGCAGATATCTTCACTAAATCTCTCAATGAAGAGAGATTGAATTTTATTAAGCATGAACTTGGTATGATTGATGGTTCTAGTTTGTCTTAAATTTTATGATTAATTGATGGTTGGACTATTTTCATGTGAAATCATGTTGTGCTTATTCAATACTTTGATTGTTAAATGTTTTGATCTTAAAAATTTTATAATTTTTTTAAAATTTTCATGCATTTATTATATATGTTTAAATATGCATCATATATTTTTTAATTCCTCATACTCCTCATTAAGACTAGTTTCTTTTTATATGTTTTTGTTAATTTTGTCGTCAGTTTCTGTTTGGTTTATTTTCAATATATTTTCTGTATCTAAGCTTTAAGTTGATAGTTTGTTTTTATGATTATTTTATGTCAGTTTAGGTTTGGTTTATTTTCTGGATATAAGCCATGAGTTTTTAGTTTTATGTCTTGTTGTGTTTTTCTTCAGTTTTCAATTGGTTTTTTTAATATCATTATAACTCTATCCTTTTCATTAATGCTTTTTTATTTTCTTTTAAATTTCCTTCTGCATTTTGACAAAAGACGAGAAATAATTAAGTTTGCATGCATATTTAATTAATTTCTTTTAAGAGAGAAAATTATTTTTACCAAAAGATGTGTTTATGTTAGTGACATCACTATATGAGAGTGTGTCCTTGATATTAATTTTTTTTCTTCCAAATCTTATTCTAATTTACTATTTTTTAGTAGGGGGAGACAATTGTCTAAATTTTTTCCATAATTTTGTTTATGCATACATAGTAACAATGTAAGTGTGGTTAGTTTTGTCCTTGTGTTGAAAAGTCTTATTTTGCTTACTTTGTTTATATATGACATGAATTTTATAAAGATTTATTTTCATTGTTTTGGTTTGTGATATTTTATTCCCTCTAGAATTTTTTGTTCCTTTAGATTCATTTCCCTTTATATTTCTTTCTTTTCTTTTTATCTTTGACAAAGGAGGAGAAGAAGCTATATGTGTTTGTAATTTTTTTTGTGATGCATTATTGCCACATGATTATTAACTAGTTAAACTCTATATGATAATGTGATAGTGAGTGTTATATGTACTATTTTGTGATGCATTCTAGTAGCACCGCATACACATATGCTTGAAATTATTTTCTTCAAATTGCCTAATAATTTGTATTAATGATCATGTTATCATGTTTTTAACACATTTGTTATGTTAGGCCATGTTCTTGATAACATGATTATGTTGTCTTTATTTTTGACAAAAGGTAGGAATAAACTAAATTTATATTTTTTATCATATCTATAAAAGCTAGTAACAAAGAAATATATAAGAAACATTTGTTATCCCTTACATATGCCCTAATACATGGTGTATTTTATGCATATATTAAGGGGGAGGAAATTTGTTCATATAATGCATAAATTTAATTTGAGAGGGGGAGCTATTCAATATAATGCATACTTATTCATGAAATTTATTTTGACACTCACACATATTATTCATTATTTTTTCAAATTGGTTGTCAAAGTAAAAAATGGGGAGATTGTTGATGATTTGCATGATCAAACTCATAATTTTGGACTTTGACAAATAATTTTGATTCTAATGATTTCAATTAAGTATGTAGGAATTATATACCAAAAATATATTTTTGGATATATAGTGGTCTTTTAGGATAATTTGATCTCTGAGATTCAAGGAGATTTTTGACATCCTTAGAGTTCTATAATGAGAAAATAATCTTCATCACTTTTAGACACCTTAAGCTTTTTGAATTGAGCTTACTTATCAAAATCCAAACTCATTTGGGTATGCAAATCTTGAGTTAAAGTCAGCATATGCAACTTTCATTTTAGATTGTGCAGCTCTCAGTATTTTAGTAATATCTTGAGCTACAGAGGTTTGATTAAGGTAATTCAAAATGATATGGAAATATAAGACAATTATCTACAACTTTTATGAAGAAAGTTATGGTTGGTTTGATAATCTTAAGTCTAAAAAATATATCAGAAAGCACTATCTCAAACAGACTTAGCAAAGGGACTAAATTTCACAAAAAGTAATAATTTTGGTGGAAGTCTCGATCAAGACCAAAGTAGTAATGAACAAGACCAAAGTGAGCAAAATTTGGCAAAAGTGGTAGAACTTATCTCGATTGAGTGTTCCGATCGGGATCAAGGCAGGATTTCAAATGTAACGGCTTGAAACAGTTATTTGGGACTAGTCTCGACTGGGACTGAGGATATCTTAACCAAGACCTGATAAAATGCAGCTCAAAAGTCTAAATTTTCATTCAAATGAACTTGGACAATAATGGGAACAAATCATTGCTTCCAACAGCTATAATTGGATTGCTCAAGTATAAATAAGACCTCTGAATATTCTTTTAAGGTTGAGAAACTTGCTCATTCATTTTATACATTCAAAGCATTCAATTAAAAGCTCTCAAAATCTTTTTAAAAATTTATTGTATTTGTGTAACTCTTGTGAGAGTTAGTTGTGTGTTAGAAATAAAATTTCTCTTCATCTTGAATCTTGGGATAAATTAGAAGGGAAGTAAGATTTATTTCTAAAGGAATTAGTTTAAGTGTTGTCCATTGAAACAATTGAGATTTGGTCTTTGAGTGAGTCTTGAAAACTCAAGTTGTAAGTGTGAGCCACACAATTTTTGTGTAATTTCAATCTTATGAATAAGATTATGGGTGATTGAAAATTCTAACTTAAGGATAAGTTAGGTGGAGACGTAGGATTGTTGTTAAAAATGAACTCCTTAAATCTTTTTGTTCTTTATTCTTCCTTCTCAACTCTTATTCAATTTTTGCAAAGAATTTCTTTAATTTCTTATTTTTATTCGATAGTCCTATTCACCTCCCTCTAGGATTCTTTCAGAAATTAATTAACATATAATTCTAATTTAATTAAAAGTATGTTTTTTATTTTAATTATGTTAGTTTCTATTTTATGTCAAAGAAAATTAAATTAATTAAAATTTTAGTGATAACTTTGTTATATATATATATATATATATATATATATATATATATATATATATATATATATATATATATATATATATATATATATTTATTTATTTATTTATATTTATATTTATATTTATATATTTCTATTTTAATTAGGTCTACTATTTTATATAAATCAAATTAGATTATATAATTTTTTTAAGTTTTGTTATACTAATTTTAATAAGTAAATAATTAAAATCAAAATTAATAAAAATTATGAAAATAGAGAAGTATATAATTTATTTTAAAAGCAGATATGTTTATAAATTAAAAATTAATTAATAAAAATAGAAAATATAATTTGTTTGAAAATTTATTTGTAATAAAAGTAGTATAATTATAGTTTTTAGATGTTTTTGTAAAATTTAACAAAAAAGAGTGAAAATTAAATTAATTAATATTTATCATTTAATTATTAGTTAAATTTAAAAAATTGCATTAAATTCATTTTTGTGTAAATAAAAGTATTAAAGAAATAAAATATTATAGCTAAAATAAAAAATTTACAAAATTGTAATAAATTATAAGTTTAATGGGTTGTAATATTTAAATTGTTATATAAAGAAAATATAACTTTTATTATTTTTAAATTTTTTATTAACAAATAACTAATAATTTTTTTTTATTTTATGATTAATTATGATCATAATATTTTTTTTTTATGAAATCAATTCTAGAGTTCAGAAAAATTAATTTATAAAAATTGTAATGAATTATAATTATATTAAGTTAATATTAAATTGTTACATAAATAAATAATGTTGTTATTATTTTTAAAATTTTTATTTAATAATAATAATAATAATAATAATAATAATAATAATAATAATAATATGTTTAATTGTTTATTTATATATCACGAGGCAACTAAATTTTTTTGTTCACGTGTAATACACGTATTTATTTACTATATATATATATATACACACACCTTTTTATTCATTTACTATATATTAATTTTAAACTTTAACTGAAATAAATTAATAAACTATTAGGTCCATTATTTAATTGTATTATTATAAACAATTTGATTAATTTTTAATTTATTAAAATTATTTAATTATTTATTTTAAAAAATGCATATTATTTGTAATCCATGTGCGAATAGGTGACTAGTTAATTTATAAATAAAGAGAAAAATTGTAAAAAAAAAAATGATATATAGCTTAATAAACAATAATATTAAATAATATATAAATATAACTCAAATTATATATATATATCTAGAAAAAAAGTGCATCTGAGCCCTTAATGTTTGGGCCATGGACCAGTTGGCCCCCTAAAATTTTTGGAACCAAAAACTCTCCTAACATTACAATAGTTAGCCCAAATACACATAAATTAACCTAATTGTTAATTTACGCCGTTTAGGTTTAATCCCTTACTTCTTTTTTGTTTTTTTTAATGAAAATCCCTTGCTTCTAATTTGGGGTGAGCACAATCAATTTTAGTTCAGTTTGATTTTTATATTTTTTTAAATTATCAAAACCGAATAGAATACCAAAGAAACAACACAGTTTCGGTCGGTTAACCGAAAATGGTATATGTAATAGTACATATGAAAGAAACATAAGTAAAAAAAACTTTTGGTGGTTTAAATGTTATTGGCTCGTGTCCTTTCCCTAAACCACCTCGTTTCAAATCGCACTCATGCCTTTTTTCAAGTACATGTTTTCTAGTAACATTAGCCTTTTTTCAAGTTTTTTAATTGATTTTTCAATATGGGCCTTTTCCTTGGTTGAAAAAAAATGTTGTGGGTTGTAGGATTTGATTGCAATTGACGTACACGAATTACTATCTCATCCATACATGACTTCCAGTAACATTTTATTTAAAATATGTAAATTGATCATAAGATTCAGTTTTTCGGTCAGTTGCAAACCTTCAAAAATAAGAACCGATAAAAATAAGAACCAATCCAACGATTGGTTTGGTTTCGGTTCAATTTTTTTGATTCAGTTGGTTTTTACTCACCTTAACACCATAAACACTGTCGCTTCAGGCTCTTTACCATTTTAGGGGACTTTTTTTTATTTCCCAAATTATAGTGATTTTGAAACTTATTATCATTTTATGGTACTTTTTTTTGAATTAAAAAACACAAAACGTTACTTGAAGTAACATTTTGCTTCTGTTCACCTAGAGAATGCTACTCTAAGTAGCATTTTGATACTGTTCACCTGTGACTACAATTATTAAAAAAAATGATTCTTATTTATATTTTAATTAAATATTTTTAATACATTAATTACTAATAACAAATTTTTTTATTTAATTATTTTCACAAATTAGCTACTCTTATTATTATTCATCCAAATTCATAATAAGTTTTATATAATTTTAATATGTAAATCTATGTAATTATTATTATTTTTATTTTAAATTTTTTTAATTATATAGAATATTTCAATAAAATAACTACAACTATTGACTATTATTGTTGCTAATAAAATATATTATTATTATTAAATTAACAATCATTACACAATGATTAGTCTCTAAATATTATTAAAATTAACATAATCATAAATCAATAATTAGATACTATTTATAATATTTAAAAAGTTAACATAATCATTGCACAATTATATATATATATATATATATATATATATATATATATATATATATATATATATATATATATATATATATATATATATATATATATATACAATTATTGAGGCGTAGTAGGCCATGTGACTACAATTATTAAACAAAATTGAAAAAACAAAACACTATTTGGAGTAACTTTTTACACGTTATGCTTAGTGTTTTATGTACAGTTTATTAGGCTGTCAACTCAGCTAAAATCACTATAAAATGAGAAATATTTTTCCATTTCACCATATAAATGAGAATAAGTTCTAATAATTTGGGAAATAAATTTTTTCCCCTAAAATGGTAAGTAGCCCCCATCGCTTCTCACCTCTCCTGTCTTCCCTTATCCCACCCTAACTCCCCTCCTTCATTCCTCTCCCCTTCTTGCTCCTCCCCTAATTTCTCCTTCTTTAACATTGACTCCTCCCCGACCTCCTCTCCCTTAACAAGCACTCTGCCATTGTCTTGGTCACTATTGCCAAAATTGGCACCCTCTCTAAAGTTGTTGCTTTTGCTAGGCTCAAAGCTGAGAGGAGGGTCAAGGAGGTCGCTTTCGTTAAGAAAAAGGCTTGACATGCTCTTCAAACCCACACCTTTCTCTTTGCTAAAGAGAAGAAACAGATTAAGGATCCTGATTCTGCATCCAACCATGAGCTTTTTAACTCCAATAGAAATAGTAAGTGCAACATTATTAATAACTTTGAATTGATATTTTTACTTATGGAACCTGTATCGATGAAGAGAACGGGTAGAGGGGCGGGATTTTCCCCATAAATACTTCAAAGCTTAAGTCAGTAATGGTATGATGAAAAATATAATAAAGCAAATAAACATAATAGAATAGAGAATAAAGAGTGATTGCTTAGATGATGTGATGATGGAGTGATGGAATAATGTCTTGGTGATATTGTATGATGAGAATGGGGAGATGAGAATAAGAATGTGAGAATAGAATGAATGACATGAGATGTATTTATAGGAGAAGGTATTGCTCAAAACTCTTAGGAATATAATTCCTTAGTCATGTAGGATTGCCTTGTTTAGGAGAGAAGTAGATTTCCTTTGTAGTTAATCTTCCTAATTGAAATAGACTTCTTTATTAAGATTTCTTCTTATTCAAGTAATCCTCCTCTTTGGGGGAATATAACCCTTATTAGAATAAGATACTGATATGGGATATTAAGAGTTCCCCATGAAAGTTTATTCGGATATTTATGTTTGATGTATTCGGGTCTATAAGGTAATGGAAATGTCATTCTTCTGCCTAAAGAGAGAATGCTTGAATCATTGCATCTAATATGGAAGGGTGAGCTGAGGTGGCCAGCCTTAGTCATAGAAAAAGATGAAGCTTGATACCGAATCTTGAAATCATCGTATAAGAACATATTGAAAGTGCTAACTGGACTTAGACGCATAAAACCTGCAATAAAAAAATATATGTGAGGGATTAACTTGCTAGTATAGAGACAACATAATGGAACTAGTCATCACTGGAGTTTTGATGCTCAGTGCATTAAAAGTACGACCCGAGTGCTAAACCTTAGTACTATAGAAGTGACATGAGGGTGCTAGTTTCCAGATACTAGTCTTAGATGCTTGAGGCTTAGATGCTCAGTGCAAGGTTGCGAGACTTATTTGCTCAGAACCTCAATACTATAGAAGTGACCTGAGGGTAACAGTTTCCAAATACTAAACTTATTCTTGGTGCATTAGAAGTGTAACCCAAGTGTCGTATATTCTCGGTGTATTAAAAGCACGGCCCGAGTGTCGAACCTCATTACTATAGAAGCGACCTGAGGGTGCCAGTTTTTAGTTACTGGACATTAAGGTTGTAGCTTTAGATGCTCAGCGTAGAGGGACATCTAGCAGTGATGTGCATGGGGGTGATAACCGCTATGTCATTTTGATGCCTTTTTGACAATTTCTGCATGTTAATGCCGAGTGAGGTATCAAATTGTCTTATTGCTTAGATCGATTGGTGCTTATAGTAGTGTCTTCAGTAAATACATTTTCCCTATCTTTTGTCCCTCCTTTAAGTTTAATGAATATTTATATTCGTTGTTTACTTTAATTGTTGCCTGAATGACCTTGTCCTTGAAAATGCTGCCATGACTTTTGCTTTATATAATGTTGAATGTCTGAGTTTTTAATTGGCTTTAATTTGGTGCCATGTACTGTCTAAGTTTGTGTGCGTACAATTTATTGGCATTTTGTGTATATTCAGCTTCATGAAAATATACCGTTCGAATATACTGCTCTGAGATTATTAATTGGATCAAGTTCCTAAAGGCCATGATTATTTTTTTTATTGATACTCATGGGTATTGACGTTGAGGTATTCATGGTAACATCTACACTTATATTATTTTATAGTAATAATAAATAATAAAAGAACGAGAATCTTGGGATCACTTAATCCATCTCAATTAATGATCAATTCAAGTGATAATAATTTAAGAAAAATGGATATGAAAATAAATAATTAGAAATAAACTTATTTTGGTTGTAGTGCTCTTGTTCCTTCTCTTAAAGTAACGAATATTTATGTTCGTTGACATTATCTAGTTGTTGTTAAGTATTTGAAGGTCTCTCCATAATCTGTGTTATTGATGTAATTTGACCTTTAACCATACGGTCGTGGTTGATAACTCCAATGGCACCACTTGATAACTCTTAATTGATATTTTTGCTTGTAGAACCTGCATCGAAGCAAAGAACGAGTAAAAACACACGAAAGCTTAAGTCAGTAATGGTATGAGGAAAAATATAATAAAGCAAATAGGTATAATAGAATACAGAATAAAGAGTGAATGCTTGAATGATGTGATGATGGAGTGATGGAATAATGTCTTGGTAATGTTGTATGATGAGAATGGGGAGATGAGAATGAGAATGTGAGAATAGAATGAATGACATGAGATGTCATAAGATGTATTTATAGGGGAAGGTATTGCTCAAACTTCTTAGGAATATGATTCCTTCGTCTTGTAGGATTGCCTTATTAACGAGAGAAGTAGATTTCCTTTGTAGTTAATCTGTCACGACCTGAATCCAAGGACACGTGATCGGCACTAGGGAAAGGGAAAGCTTAAAGCTACCGAAACCTGTAGTAAGCCTTAAAAGAAAAATACGGAATATTACACTTTAAAACCTTATAATAAAATAATTTAATCATGATGCACACTATCAAACTGATTTTTTCTCAATTTAATCAAACCATGCCATCGTCATGTATAAATAAACATCATTAGTTATACAAAATAGTATCTTAGTATATAAATCTCAATACATTATATCCAAATTAAAATATGCAATTATACAGTTTCTCTATTGTGGTACCCAAATACTAATACAAACACAACTATATAGACCTACATAAGATAGATGATGAAGAAGCTACTCGATGTAGAGAAGTAGGTCTAACAGAAGACTCCTAAATTCCTAAAAAAAATTGAGGGGAGTCATATCTCACTGAGTAAGTTAATAAAAGAAATAAATGCGGTTTGAAAATCCCCTTTAGAATAGGTTTTTATGAAAATAATACATTTATAATTTTTATTCAAATTCCTTGATATACATATACATATATATATATATATATATATATATATATATATATATATATATATATATATAATCCATATTTCAAAGAAGGAATAAATTTTAAATGTTTTTAAAACATTTAAGTATAAAAAATACAGTAGAACCCTAGTCCTCAATTTTAACAACCAAACGGCTCACTTATATCTAAAATTGTTGGATCCTGAGAGCAAAGCATCACCAAGATACACAGCCGCAGTCACATCATTTAATCCAATATCATTGGTAGTGTCTGAGAGCAAAGCATCACCAGACCTTCGGCCCCAGTGATTTAATAAATATTAATCCAACTATACTGGCGATGTCCGAAAGCAAAGCATCACAAAACCTTCGACCCCAGTATTGATTCAATAAATCACATATCATATTACTAGCGGTGTCCGAGACTAAAGTATCACTAGACCTACGACCCCAGTTATATAATTAATATTATCAAATATTTTACCAGTGCGCACACGGTCCTGATGAAACCCATCAGGTAACTCGTTCTATCATAGTTATTTAAAATAAATGAAATTAAATAAAACAATGAAAATTACAGTAATTAAAAATAAAATAAATCAACTACAAATTAAACCATGCAACATTATTTAAAGAATATTGACTAGAATCTCATAAAATTAAATTCATAAGAATTTAATATGTTTTAATTCAAAAAACCCGACATACAAATCAAATATTAACTTACAAGATAAATGCGCTCCTCTGATACGTCGTGTCCGACCTTGACTGGTAGACGGGACTGGAGGGGT
Organism: Mallotus nudiflorus; assembly: GCA_947683625.1. Lineage (NCBI taxonomy): Eukaryota > Viridiplantae > Streptophyta > Magnoliopsida > Malpighiales > Euphorbiaceae > Mallotus > Mallotus nudiflorus. The sequence goes on along the minus strand of CANTUR010000014.1, from coordinate 809,580 downwards.
AGCTAAAAGATAGAAATTAAAACTACTATCAGAAAATAGAAACCCTAACTTCTAGAATTTCTAAAGAAGACTCGACTCATAATTCAAAAATTAGGATTGATCCAATATCACGTTTTACAAGAATCTATTGAAAATTCAGTAGAGTCTCATATGTAGAACGAACATCCCTCTATCGAAGTATAGTCAACCTTACAAGCAAACACACTTCTAAACTTCACAATAACTCAACACCTCATATTGGGACCCCATACTATACAATTCCCAATCGAGGTTCACAATACATAATAAAATAAATATTAAATAATATTATATTAAAATCACTAAAAATCCACAAATTCAATAATAAATCACAATATAATTTATTCAAACATCAAAACACTAAATGTAAATATTTTTCACAATAAATAATAAAATCTCAAATAATTATTATAATTATATAAAAATTCAATTTTTTCAAATATTCAATATAAAATAGTCACTTTCACATTTAATTATTCAAATAGCTTAATTATATAAAAAATGTAATTTAAAATCTATTTAATTACCAAAATAGTAAATAATATATTATTTGAATATAATTTTTGAAAATTAGTATTAATTAGCTAAAAATAATAAATAATTTATAAAAATTAATTTAATACCCTATAAAATTCTAAAACCATTAAAAATGTAATATTTAACTATATTTTCAACAAAATCTTACAATGAACCTATAATTCCAAAAATCACATAATAATAATAATTTCTCAAAAGTTATATAAATATTAATACTAAAATTACTAACTTAAATTACTAACACTAATTACTCAAATTTCCAACCAAAAATAATTAATTAACATAATTAACAAAAATTCAATTATATTATTAAAATATTCAAAACAATACCCATAATTAAAATTGACTAAAATAATTTAAAATCAACTAAGTACATATATAGATCAACTTAAAAATTAACCAAATATTAAAATAAACACAATAACTAACAAACAACTTCAAACTAACTAAGAATCAACCTAAAACTAACTAACTACTAACCCACATAACTCACCTAAATTGGAAACCAGGTGCAGGGAAGGTTTGCTGAATGAACCACCATCACCTGTAGCTAAAGCTGAAGTTGTCACCAGAGTTGCAGGTGGTGCTGGGTGCAGGGCGTCGCACGACAGCAACTGGAAGTGTTGTCTTCGCGCGAAGGAGAGGGTTAGAGGCTGGGTCGAGAGGCTTTTCAGGGAAAGCAAGAAGAAAAAGCAACAGACGGTGGCTATGGCGTCCGATGTGGGTAGTTGGAGGCTGCTGGGTGCTACGCGAGGAAGAAGAAAAGAAAATAGTATGGGAAAAAAAAAGAAAGAAAGGAAGGAAATAGGTAGAGTAAAAGAGGTTTGATTGGGTCCTTTTATGTATTAACCTATATTATAATATATATATCTAATACATAGCAATCATAAAATAGCCCGAGTTTAAAATAATTATATATAACACTAAAGATAATAATAAGAATGCTATTTAAAAATAATGACAATTAAATTAAAATAATGTACATGCATGCTAATAATAATGAAATAATAATAAAAATAATAATAATAATGACAATAGTATTATTAATAGTTTTAGTATTTTAAATAATAGAGTTCCCAAAATAAATGTTTAAATTTGATAACTAGATATAACAATTCAATACAATAAAATAATAATAATATAAGATAGAAATAATTAATAACACCGAAAATTCTTGATATTTAATTATATAAAATTGTTTAAAAATATTCGGGTTATTATAGTCTTTCCCCCTTACAGAAATTCGTCCTCGAATTTCAAAGAAAAGCGAGGAAATACAAGGTTTATTGATGAAAAAGATAGGGATAAGCGACTTGCATCTTAGATTCTATTTCTCACATACAATCTTCTATTCTGTGATTACTCTAAAGCACTTTTACCAGCAGAATCTCCCTGAAGCAAAGCTGATGAACCTGGCGAACTACAATCGCCACTGGATACTCCTCGTAAGGTAGATCTTTGCTGAGCTCCACTACTTGAGGCTAAAGTATGTGAGAAGGATCAAAAATATACTTTCTCAGCATAGACATATGGAACACTAGGTGGATTCGAGATAACTTAGATGGCAACACCAGTTTATAGGCCACTTCTCCAACTCGTGATCGTATCTCGAAAGATCCAATGTACCTAGGAGCAAACTTACCCTTCTTACCGAACCTCATAACTCTTTTCATTGGAGATAACTTTAGAAACACCATATCTCCAACTAGAAAGGAAATATCTTTCCTTCTAGGATCAACATAACTCTTTTACCTACTGAAAGCTGTCCTCAACCTCTGCCGAATGATAGGAACTTTCTCAAAAGTAATTTACACTAACTCTGGACCTGATAGCTGTCTCTCACCAATTTCCCAACATAAAGATGATTTACAATTCCTACCATATAATGCTTCATGCGGAGCCATTTCAATACTTGCATGATAACTATTGTTATATGCAAATTCAATCAGTGGCAAGTGGTTATCCCATTAACCTCTATAATTTATCACACACATTTTGAGCATATCCTCTAAAGTCTGTATGCTCCTTTCAAACTGACCATCAGTTTAAGTATGGAATGTTATATTGAAGTCTAACCTTATACCCAAGGCTTTATGTAACTCTTGCTAGAAAAATGATGTAAAAGTGGCTCCTTTATCAGATATTATGCTTACTGGAACTCCATGAAGACAAACAATTCTACTGACATACAGCCATGCCAACTTATCCATGGAGTATGTCTTCTTTATCAATAGAAGTGAGCTGACTTAGTTAGCCTGTCAACTATCACCCAGGTTACATCAAATCCACCTGTCATCCGAGGCAAACTAGTTACAAAATCCATGGCAATCATATCCCATTTCCACTCTGGGATAGGTATGGGTTTTAATAATCCTGAGGGCCTCGGATGCTCTAGTTTCACCTGCTGACATGTGAGACACATGGATACAAATTCTGCAACATCCTTCTTCATTCCATTCCACCAGTATGTATCCTTTAAACTATAATACATTTTGGTGGAACCTGGATGAATACTGTAAGCAGAAAAATGTGCCTCTTCTAAAATCTCTTTCCTCAAATCATCAACATCCAACACACACAACTGAGTACCCAAGCGTAGAATACCCTCATTGTTATTAAAAAACTCTCTACCCTGATGCACTTCAAATATGATTCTTTATAGCTGTGGGTCCCTCCTTTGAGTTGCCTTAACTCTGTCCAAATACACTTATCGTACACTAAATTGAGCTAAAAGGCATTTCTTAGTCATTTTCCACTGCAAACCCTGCGCAATCAGCTCATGCAACTCCTAAATAATCAGCCTCCTCTCAGTACTGATAAGGGCAATATTGCCTGCTAATTTTCTACTCAAAGCATCTGCTACTATGTTTGCCTTGCCTGGGTGGTAATGAATCGAACAATCATAGTCCTTAAGAAGTTCCATCCATCTTCTTTGCCTTAGGTCCAAATCCCTTTGCTCAAAGATATACTTCAAGCTCTTATGGTTAGTGTATATTTCACAAGTGACATCATAAAAGTAATGCCTCCAAATCTTCAGTGTGAATACAACTGTTGCCATCTCCAGATCATGAGTGAGATAATTCTGCTCGTGCTTCTTTAACTACCTTAAAGCATAAGCAACCACTCTACTATTTTGCATTAGCACACAACCCAAACCTACATGGGAAGCATCACAATACACCGTGTATCCATCGTCACTAGAAGGCAAAGTCAGCACTACAGTCGAAGTCAATAAATCCTTAAGCAACTAGAAATGCTCCTCACATCTGTTAGTCCACACAAATTTAACATTCTTTTAGGTTAGTCTAGTCAAAGGCACGATAATCTTGGGAAAGTCCTTCACAAATCTCCTGTAATAGCCCGCTAAACCCATAAAACTTTGCACTTTTATGACCGTTGTGGGTCTTGGCCACTCAGTGATTGCCTCTATCTTCCTAGGATCTACCTGAATGCCATCTTTAGATACCATATGGCCTAAGAATGCCACTTGGTCTAACCAGAATTCAAATTTTAAAAACTTGGCATACAACTGGTGCTCTCTCAAAGTTTGCAGCACCAATCTTAAATGCATCACATGATCTAATTTATTCTTCGAATAGACCAAAATGTCATCAATAAACATGATCATAAATCAGTCCAAGAATGGCCTAAACACCCTATTCATCAAGTCCATAAAGGCTGTTGGGGCGTTGGTCAACATAAAGGATATCACTAGGAACTCATAGTGGCCATACCTAGTATAAAATACCGACTTGGGTATATCTTCACTTATAATCCTCAGCTAATGATACCCAGATCTTAAGTCAATCTTGGAGAAATACCGAGCTCCTTGCAACTGATCAAGCAAATCATCAATCCTAGGGAGTGGATACTTGTTCTTAATGGTAACCTTATTCAATTGTCTGTAGTCAATATAAAGTCGAAGACTACCATCCTTCTTCTTTACAAAAAGAACTGGAGCACCCTAAGGAGATGTGCTAGGCTGAATAAACCCCTTATCCAATAATTCATGCAATTGCTCTTTTAGCTCCTTCAGTTCCACAGGTGCCATCCTATAAGGTGGCATAGAGAAAGGATCTGTACTAGGCACAACATCAATACAAAATTCTATCTCCCTATCCGACAGTAATCTAGGTAACTCCTTTAGAAAAACATCCAAGAATTCACGTACTATTAGTACCCTATCCACTGATCCTATTTTTGCTTGAACATCGCTAACTATAGCTAGATAGCCTTGACACCCTCTACTAAGTATCTTCTTAGCTGTAATAGCATAAATAAGATTACGAGGCACAAAACTCTCACTACCTCTAAATCTAAATTCCTCTTCACCTGGAATTTTGAAAATTACTTCTTTTCCTCAACATTCCATAAAAGCATAATACTAGGACAACCAATCCATTCCCAAAATCGCATCAAACTCAATCACATCCAAAAGGACCAAGTTTGCCAATAATTCTCTACCTTTAACCAACACAGGACAAAATGGAAAAAAGATGTCTGTCTTTAACTCATCACTAAGCAGAGTTGAAATAAACAAAGGAAAACTCATATTAGAAGGAAGACAAGCCACTTTAGAAGCAAACAAAGGAGATACAAATGAACACATAGCACCTAGATCAAATAAGACTCTAACCTCAGAGTAATAGACTGGAATAGTACCTGCTACCACTATGTTGGATGCCTGTGCATCCTGAGGAGTCAAGGTAAAGACCCTAACTTGTCCACATCCTAGCTACTATGAGCTGAATGGCTGACTATATCCTTTGCCTCAGCCTTGCTGACTCATAAATTGAGCAGTCATTGTTGAGAGTACATGGGTGTTTGATACTATTAAGGAACCTACTGCAAAGGCTGGACAACAGAAGGTAAAGATCCTTGAGCCAAGGATGATTGGAATCCATAGTTCAGACAAGCTCTAGCAAGGTGTCCAAACTGACCACACCTAAAACATGCTCTTGGCATCAAATGATAAGGACCCTGATGCACTCGTCCACATGTGGCACACATATTAGCTCCAGACCTAGAACTGCCATGTTCGGAGCTCTGTCCATAGCTACTGCTAGCACTACCACCAAATCTAATAGCCCTACTACTCCTACGATCTTGAGCAAAATGGTGCCTACCAGTCCGATATGCTCTGAACTGTCTGCTCTATTGAGAAGGACTTACTGATTGAGCACTTGTGCTGCCTATCTGAAACACTGGCTATTCCACCCTCTGAATAGGTCTGACAATGCCATTATCATACGAGTCAAGTATGGTGCCGTGTTGGATATGTCTCCGCTCTAGCTATCTTGCCTCCTTCACAAAACTCTCTAAACTATGACTCTTTGGTCAAATGCCAATATAAACTAGGCCTAACCTAATCATATACAACTCAACTACTCTGGCAACATCCTGTCTCACATCCTCAACATGTCTCATCAATTTGTAGAACTCCTAAGTATAGTCCTCAACTAATCGATGTCTCAGGTCGATATTAAGCAGCTACCATCTATAGTTCTCTTTTATAGATGAAGGATAAAAGAATCTTATAAACTGCTCCTTAAAACCTAACCAAGTCATTATGGTCATGAAAGGCTAAATGGACTGTATAAACCAGTCTTGAGTCGCCGCTAAGATGAATAACTCTATAATTATGATCCTCTAATAATCAGAATACCCAGATCTGGTCCTAGACTCAATGGTGTTAATGAAATCTAATGCTTCTTTAGTACCATCAAAATAACCTCGACCTACTCTGGAATATAACAATGCAGCATCTGCATCTGACATCCCCTGATTTTATCGCTAAAGCATTTGTTGCACTATAGGCATCACCTGATTAAGAGCTGCTAAGCCCTGATTAATACCCGCCATACCAGTTGTAAAAACTGCAGGATCCTCTACTGGAATTTGGGGCTCTACCTGAGGCTAATCCTGCCTCTGAGCTGATGATACTCTAGCTCTACCCCTACCTTTACCTCTACCCCTACCTCTAAGTCGAAGGGCAGGAGGAAGAATCTTATCCTGAAATGACTGTTCACCATCATCATGCTTTGCATCAGCAGTAGGGGCATTCTGAGCATGCCTCATTCTAAAAAGATAAGAAACCCTAAATTCAAAACCAAATAAGAACACAGACATATACGTAGAATCCTAAGGATAAAAAAATCTATAAATAACAGTGTCACGACCCAAAATAGGGGCCATGATCGGCGCTAGGGAACGGGAATTCTTTCGAATCCGGAACCCGTAGCAAGCCTAAAAATAAAATAAAACATGCAATAATAACAATAACAGTAATATATATGCAGCGAAAATAAAAATCATAAATATAATAATATCATTTTCCCCAACTGGATTTAAATCAAATCTCATCTCATATATATATAAATCTTTCAGTACAAATCCAGTTTCAATATAATACATCTCTTTAAATAAAATACATGAAATCGCACACTTTAATTCACAATTACTGCAGTGTCTAGATTATAAAAATAAGACTCAAGTAAATAATTTACACAAAGAAGTCGGGGTGGAAGAAATCCGGCGTATCGGCCTGCTACTGAGGTCTGAAGATGTTGACTCTCCTGAAAAATAGTTAACAGAGGGGAGTCAGACCTCACTGGGTGAATTACTATAATATATATACATACACACTAAGTGATAATGCATACAGTCAACAGTATATATGTAATATGTAAATATATACATGCAAATTCACACAGATGCAAAAAAATCATTTTTATATATTTGTATTGAAAATCATCTTTTATAAAGGATCACATAGAACCCTAGAATATCGCAACCTCAAAAACAATGTTAGACAACACTCTAGCCACACAGGCTCACTGAATCCAAATATATCCACTTAATCCATTTAGACAGTAGACTGGCCCCGAGACACTAAGTCAACCGAGCTCCAGTAGTCTGACTGCCAGTGTGATTGGCCCCGAGACACTTGGTCAACCGACCTCCAACAATCACACCTCCAAACCATATCTCACACATATCAAATAATCATATTCAATCAATATCCATAAATAGTTAGTAATATAGCCTAAAGCTATAGGCGTACCGGTACGTACTCGGTCCTAGTGCTGCCTACTAGGTAGCACGTTCTATCGATATCCTTCATCATTAATAATGTAAAACATTCATTCACAAAAATAAATGATGCATGAAGTTCAATAAAATATCAACATAAACCATATATATACTAGAAATATACCAAAAGTAAACCAGGTATATTTCGAGTATATATACGTCAAATAAATCCAATCAAATCATAAATTAAACTAAAAATATATTTAAAAACATTTTAAATATATTTTATTTACAAAACATGCATATAATTTAATATATACCAAAAATATACTTAAATACAAATCATATTATTTATGCATTTTAATCGAAATAGAATATATATTTCTAAATCATGCATCCTAAGCATATATATATAGTATAGTAACTCACCTAGTGCGCTCCACGAGACGGGTCCGACGGGCCTGGTCCACTAGCCCTCGGTCTCGACGCAACTAAACAAGCAAATAACGACAGACATCAGAATAAACCTAACAGAAATCCTAGAATTCGATCTAGAGTATTAAATACGGAAATAGAATTAGGGTTCTACTGGACATCACGTTTTACGAGAATTCTATCAAAAATTCGACAGAACCTTCCCTGTAAAACGGACATCTCCCTACTCAAAAGAGTAGAGCCGACCCTGCAAGGAAATACACTTTGAAAATAAACACCACATCTCATTCACAACCCCTCGGTCGGACTCCAGACTATAATCTACTGACTGGGGTCCACAAACACAGAATAATTCTGAAAATACCAAAAATACCCTTATAACATAGAAATTCATTTTATACGTAGAAATTACATAATTAACCTTAAAACACAGTAAAACCGATAAAAACCCATTTTATTAGAAAAACCGTATATTATATATATAATTGAAAATAATTCACGAAAAATAGTTTTAATTAGTTAAAAATACTAAATAATTTGTAGAAATCATTTTTATACCTTAAATAACTATTAAAACCAATTAAATTCCATTTTTAGCCAATTTAGGGTAAAATTACCAAAATACCCCTATATATATAAATATATTTAAATTACTTCAAAAATTCACCAAAAATTATAAAATTATCCAAAATTAATTTTCTCAACATATTTATCAATAATATTAATAATTAAACTCAATTAACCAATTAAATTCAATTAAAAACACATTTAACCTAATTTTCCCCAAAATTCCATAAACTTCAATAATTCAAAATAAATACTTAGAAATTCATAAAAATTCCAAATAAATTCCTATAATTCATTTCAACACCTAATTTAACCATAAACCCCAATTTCATAATTTAAATAATTAATTTCCGAAAATTAGAAAATAATATTAAAATATTCAAAAATACCCAAAAATCCAAAAAAACTCCAAAAATTCCACAAAAATTCATACATGTATATTAAGCTACTAGGAACAACATTTGTGAAGAGAGTTTTCATGAATCAAACAATTAGGAGCTCAAAAAAATCAAAAACCCTAATATGACCGAATTGAGTTTTAGCTCAAACCTCAAAATCCACTTGATTTCAGGCCGAAAGGAGCTTAGAATTGGAATCACTGGAGCTCAAGGAGTCGATGAAGACCGGTCGTGCATGAAATGGTGGCCGGAATCATCGTCGACGGTGAGAAGCTCAACTTGCTGCCATAGCGGATTTCAGGCATTCCACCGGGCTTCCGACAGCCTGGTCACGTCGGAGAGGAAGAGGAAGGAAGGGGAAGGAGGTTGGCAGCAGTTGGTGGTGGCGAAGGGCGGTTCGGCGTGCTGGAACGGGAGGCGCAGTGAAGGTAGACGATCGGGAGAGAAGAAGGAGAGGGAGGGGCTAAACGGTAATTTGGCAAATCCTTTTGATTTTTAATGTATATATGTATATATATATACTTTACACTATATAATAAAATAATATTATATTATACACATTAAATATACACCACACACATAAAATTTAATATTTTAATAATTTATACTAAATAAATAAAAATAATTAAATAACAATAAAACTAATAAATAATTAATAAAATATTAGGGTAATACTAAACCCTAATTAAATAAATATTGCACACATAGACTTTATTTAGTATTTTAAAAATACGTATGAGTTCATGCAAGTCCGAAAATATATTTAAAATAATTAATAATAAATTATTTACGTGAAAATTTTCTCGAAAATGCAAGTCCCGGGAAAATTTTACGTAAAGGACTGTAAATAATACACAATAATTAAAATAGGTTTTAAAAACTTATCAACCCGTAAAAGTATCATAATATATATACAAAAATTATTAACACTGTATATCCCGGTACAGTATAAAAATATTTTAAAAACACGGGATATTACAAACAGATAACAACCTAAACACTATAGTAATATGAGAAAAGACACACATCGACAGTTAAAAGCATGAAAAACGAGCCAAAGCTCTAATACTAACTTTGTCACGACCCGAACCTAGGGACACGTGATCGACATTAGAGAATGGAAAAGCTTAAAGCTATTGAAACCCGTAGTAAGCCCTAAAATAAAAAATGGAATATTACACTTTAAAACCTTACAATAAAATAATTTAATCATGATGCACATTATCAAACTGATTTTTCTCAATTTAAACAAACCATGCCATCATCATGTATAAATAAACATCATCAGTTATACAAAATAATATCTCAGTACATAAATCTCAAGACATTATATCCAAATTAAAATGTGCAATTATATAGTTTCTCTAATATGGTACACGAATACTAATACAAACACAACTATATAGACCTACATAAGATAGCTGATGAAGAAGCTACTCGGCGTAGAGAAGTAGGTCTAACAGAAGACTTCCAAACTTCTGAAAAAAATAAATAAATTGAGGGGAGTCAGACCTCACTGAGTAAGCTAATAAAATAAATAAATGTGGTTTGAAAATCTCATTTAGAATAGGTTTTTATTAAAATAATATATTTTTAATTTTTATTCAAATTTCTTGATATATATATATATATATATATATATATATATATATAAGAAACCCATATTTCAAAGAATGAATAAATTTTAAATGCTTTTAAAACATTTCAGTATAAAAAATTAGGTAGAACCCTAGTCCTCAATTTTAACAACCAAACAGCTCACTTATATCTAAGATTGTTGGATCCTGAGAGAAAAGTATCACCAGGATATATAGTCACAGTCACATCACTTAATCCAATATCACTGGCAGTTTCCTAGAGCAAAGCATCACCAGACCTTCGGCCCCAGTGATTTAATAAATATTAATCCAATTGTATTAGTGATGTTTGAGAGAAAAACATCATTAGACCTTTGGCCCCAGTATTTATTAAATAAATCACATATCATATTATTGGCGGCGTTCGAGAGCAAAGCATCACCAGATCTACAACCCTAGTAATATAGTTAATATTATTAAATATTTTATCGGTGCACACACAGTCCTGATAAAACCCATTAGGTAGTTCGTTCTACCGTAGTTATTTAAAATAAATGAAATTAAATAAAATAATGAAAATTACAGTAATTAAAAATAAAATAAATCAACTATAAATTAAACCATGCAACATTATTTAAAGAATACTGACTAGAATCTTATAAAATCAAATTCATCAGAATTTAATATATTTTAATTCAAAAAACCTGTAAGCATATAATTTTGGGAGGCAATTGTGTACAATTGCGACGTAAGCCCATATGATGAAATTCATTCAAAAATTGAACTTGGTTGTCGATTTTCTGGACTTTAAGGACTAAATTGTAATATTTTTTTAGGGTTTGTTTGCAAATAAGTCATTTTTTCAGGGTCTTTTGGTAATTAAAAGTAAAAAAAATTTAGAATTTGGAGCAGTGGAATTTGGAGTTTCCAGATGAGAACTTAGTAGTTGTAGAGCACTGGGAGTGGAAAATTTACTTTGATGGAGCTGTAAATAACAAAGGAGCTGGATTGGGAGTGATTCTTATTACACCAGAAGGAGAAACCATACTAATGGCAAAAAAACTGGATTTCAAGGTCACAAACAATATGGCCGAGTATGAAGCATGGATCTGTGGGATTGAGGTGGTTGTGGCAGTTGGAGCAAAATATTTGTTGGTTTATGAAGATTCAATGTTAGTCATCAATCAGGCTAATGAAGAATGAGAGGTAAAAGAGGAAAAGCTGAAGCCTTATATCTGCTATTTGGAAGCCTTAATGAAGAATTTCACCAAATGTCTCTTTATCCATCTATCCAAAGATGATAATTAGATGGCGGATGCACTTGCAACACTCTCTTCAATGTGAGATAGTGCAACTGGGTTGGCTATGAAACCTTTAGTGATAATGAAGTCTAAAGCACCGTGTTATGGGGGTGAGCAGATTATGAATGTTCAAATGGGGCTTGAAGAAAAGCCTTGGTTTTATGATGTCCAGAGGTTTATTGAAAAGAGAATTTATCCAGATGAAGTGACCTCAAAAGAAATATTTGCTCTTCATGTTCTTGCACATAACTATGCAAGTCATGATGGGTTATTATATAAAAGAATTTCGAACGGGATGTAGCTCAGGTGTCTCAAAAAGGATGAAGCTGTAGAGGTGATGCAAGAGATTCATGCAGGGGCTTGTGGTTCTCATATGAATGGGATAATTCTAGCTAAGAAGATACTCATACAAGGGTATTACTGGATGACTATAGAAAAGGATTGTATTAAGATAGTAAGATAATTCCATCAGTGTTAGATCCATGGGAATCTTAGTCATATGCCTCTAACAGTGCTGAATAGTTTATCATCCCCTTGGCCCTTTGCAATATAGGGAATTGATATCATAAGAGAAATAAGACTGACAGCATCAAATGGGCATAAATACATAGTGGTGGCAATCGATTACTTTTTGAGATGGGTAGAGGCAGAATATTTCAACACTATGAAAGTAAAACAGATGGCATGGTTCATTGAGAAGAGCTTGATTTCCAGATATGGGGTTCCACATCATATTATGACAGATAACGGGGTTCAATTTCAAGCAAAAACAACAGAGTTGTTACAAAAGTATGGGATTGAGCACCATAAATCTTTAAATTATCGCCCTCAAGCTAATGGAGCAGTGAAAGCGGCTAATAAAAATGTCAAAAAAATCCTTTCTAAGATGGTTAAAACCTACAAGGATTGGTCTGAATATCTTCCTTTTGCCTTATGGGGATATAGGACTACAGCTAAAACCACCACAGGCCAAACACCATTCTCATTAGTATATGGTTGTGAGGCAGTTTTGCCCATAGAAATTGAGATTAAGTCCTTGAGAGTAGTCATGGAGGCTAAAATAACTGAGAATAAATGGGCGTAGAAAAGATATGATCATCTAGTATCTCTAGATGAGAAAAGGATGGATGCTTTATTCCATAATCAGATATATTAGAAAAGGATAGCAAGGTCGTTTAACAAGAAGGTTAAGCCTGGGAAGATCAAAGCTGGAGATATGGTGCTGAAATAGTTTAGAGCCGTAGTGTTTGATCCGAGAGGTAAATTTAAACCAAATTGGGAAGGACCGTACTTGGTCAAATTGGTCTTACCTAAAGGAGCTTCTAAGATATTAGATCTTGAAGGGAATGAGTTTATGGAACCTGTTAATCTGGATCACCTCAAGAAGTACTACCTGTAAAAAATATGAATAAAAGTAGAATAAAGAAAATAAAGTCTGCTAGCTAGAAAACCTGAAAAGGCTAGTCAGGCAAAAGTTAGGACATTCCTGCTGTTTAGAAAACCCATAAAGCACTGACATGCAAAAGTTAGGAAATAAATAAAAAATAATGGTCCCGTTGATTAGAAAACCCGTAAAGGGCTAGTCATGCAAAAATTAGGGAAATAAAATGTGAGCAAAAAATATTCAGTTAGAAAATCCATGAGGACTAGCTGAGAATAGGAGTTATGTCATGTGATGTATTAAATGTACTCATTTTGGCCCTAATTAATGAATGAAATTGAAATCGAAGTTTTATTAAACTTTGCATATCTTTCTTTATTATAAAGCATAAGTAATTGAAAGGATGACAAAACATAAGAAAGCCTAAAACTAGCTCTATGAGACCATTCTATTTAGTGATGTCTTTGTTTCTTCCTTTATGACTCATCATACAAAGTTTGAGTTCTCTTGTACCTAGCAAAGCCTGGTGGTTCCGTCTTTTAGATAACAACCCAATTTTTGTAATCGTCGTCAGTAATAACATCAGCATCCAATTGTATGTTTTGTTCAAGGGCTCTACAAGGCCGCAAGCTCCTAATCTTATCTAAAGAATCTTGTCTTAAAGGAAAGCCTTCAAAGTCGGTCAAAATAGTAATGATGAACTGTGGGCGACCATATTGATGACAAAGGCGTAAAGGGGTAAAAAAAGGTAGAGAAGTGCAGCCTTGTAATAGGAACACAGTGATCATACAACTCAATAGTCATGAACTTCAATCTCCACCAAGGGCAGACCCATGTGATCTCAGTATCTGAAATCTTCTTTAACCAGTTAACCCATTGGTCCATAGAACATTTGTCTTTCATTTTCAGAGGATGAGATTGTAGCTGATGAGGTTGATAAGTCAAAGGATTGAGGGGTACATTAAGCAAGCTCAACTTTTCCTGTAACCTAAAAAAAATGGTATAAGAATAATAAAATAAAAGCTCACTAAGTTAAAAACCCAAAAGGGCAGCTTAGGCAAAAGTTAGGGCAAGCCTACTAAGCTAAAAACCTAAAAAGGCAGCTTAGGCAAAAATTAGGGTAAAAATAAAATAAAAATAAAAGTTTTGGTTGCACACCTGAAGAAGAAGTAAACTGCTTAATAAACGGTTGTGAGTCTTGAAACTGTCAAGCCCAATGATGGTCTCAGTAAGGATAATTGGCATAAGATTAGCTCCAACGTCCACCTATTCCAAAATACTAACAATGCGTGTATCGGCATCGCCATGATGAGAAACTAGCAAAAATTGAGCATATAAACAGAAAGCAATTGTTCTAGTCCAAGAAATAGTGTTCTTGTCCCAATTCCCAAATATGGTGATCAGAGAAGAAAGATTGATGGTCCCAGAGTTATGCATATACATGTAAATATCAGCTGGGGAAAATCAAAGAACGTAACCAATCTACCAGGAAATTGCATCTCCAAATCAGGAAGGGCTATCATAGCAGTCGAGTCTAATGTGCATCCCAGAATAGCAGCAAACTCTTTAATCAGTGGACAAAGCTCTTGCCCATTAAACCTGAATACATGGTCCTTGACATCCCAGAAGGTAGAAGTAGCATGTATGAGATTGTTATCGATAGTCAGGTGCTGAAGAGATTTTAGGGATTTGATGTGGAAAGGTTAAAGCTTATTCCAATTATCACCATTGAGACTTTTAAGAAATTTTTTCATTTTTTAAAGAGATGCTTGAGTTATGATGACGGTATAGAGAATGAAGGAGAATGCCCTTTGTATGGTCTTATATAGGGAAAGAAGATGAGTTCATGTGGGAAAAGGGTTTTGCTAGCAAAGAAAGATGTGGATAAGGTGATAGAATCTGAGAAGGATTGGGATAAATAGATAATTGGGAAGATAATCCATTCTTTTAATTATTTATCTATCCAATATTATCTATCTTGGAAAAGGATTAAGTTAAATGGATAATTAATTAAAAAATATAATGTTCATTAACTATCTTTTTTAATTGGTTATTTATAAAAAAAAGGGGCCCACTAAGTTGAAAACTCGAAAGGGCAGCTTAGGCAAAAGTTAGGGCAAGCTCGTTAAGTTGAAAACCTGAAAGGGCGGCTTAGGCAAAAAAAAAATCCATTAAGGTGCAAACACTGTTTTAGTTCTATCTAACAGTGTTCCAAATAGTACAGGAATAAAAATAGTAGTACAATAGAGAGCAGTCAGATACAGGCACACATAAAGTCAGGAATACAGAAGCTCTAAATCACTCATCTCGAGCTCTGGTATCAGGCCATGGGCTCCATCCTTTGGTAGGGTCATCATAATGATAAGTGTCTGGAGATCTGGCAGATAAAGTCCCAACACTATACGGATCAAAGCCTAAGTTTACAAGCTTCCGACGAAGCATCTCATTCTCCCGCTCTAGACCGCTGGAATAGCTCTACATACACAGAAAATACCATATCATATGCATTACATGCATAACATGCATACATTTGCATTGTCTTAGTGAGGGCGCTTACTCACCAACTGTCTGTAACCTGCATTGTAAATAATCTCTGAGATGAGGCAAGTTTGTATAGATACTCTACCTGGGTCCGGGGAATCTATTTTGTAAAATTTGTTAATATCAATGTCAAGTGTACAGATCCATACAAGAAATAAAGCAAAGAGACTCACATGAGAAGCATCTAGTGGATAAAAGCTAGGAAGCTAAGCATCACCAAACTACATTTGCTACTTAACTGGAGCCTGAACAGCGGGAGCCCAGTAGAACGTAGACTTGTCTAGAAGAGAGACATAACCAAGCGTAGCACCGATACAGGCCCCATCGCGACTAGACCTAATGTGCTGAGCATGATGACCAAGACTAGGTCTGGGCTCAAGGCTCTCAATACTAGGAACAACCTCAGTCTCTGAAGCAATCTCAGTCTTCTCATCCGCATCAATAGGAGAGCGAACCTCCTTAAACTGAAAAGAGAAGGAGTGATTCATAGGTTCCAGAAACATAAGTTGAAATAACAAGAAATTACCTCATCATTGTCAATGGGAACATAGTCCAGGAGGCTCTCACGGATAAACTGCTGATAATGTCGAGAACACTCAAGAAAATCTAAGGCAGCATATCCCTATAGTGCATCCCTTAACTCTAAACTTGTAAGATGTGAGCTGCAGAGCATAGAGGAAGGGATATCAAATGGAATGCGACGTTGAGAAGGGCTAGAAGACCAGTGATACACTGGCTCCCTTAAATACCACATCAGGCAGCCATAACTAGAGAGCAGGATCCTCATAGGCTCTAAGTGAGCTGCAGGCACCATGAAATCATATCGCTGGAAGTCCTCAATACCCTCCAACTAATCAAAGTTTATCTACAATTTATTTAAATTAAGTCTAATCTCTATTAAACTGTAACATACTAATGATTTTATTTTCTTTTTCCTTACCAGGTGCCACTCGACAGTGTTTAACTAATCACGGTATGTCTACAAAGTATTCCTGTTGCTAGTAAGGTGAGAAGAACCCCATCTTATTATCTGAGGAAAGGTCCTATCAGAACTAATAGCGTTAAAGCCTCAAATCAGCCCGATCTCTATACTCCAGATCTGAAAATAAGAGAACATATTAGAAAAAGGCAAAGAAGAGCAAGACTATAAAAATCAAATGAAGGAAAACATACATGCAAGACGTGCCAAAAGCCACACATTATGACAACACCTCTACAAATAGTGTCCAATCTGTAATAAATATAAGTGAGTGCAGCAGATTCTTAATCTAATGTGGCAACTCGATCCAAGTCACGAAGAGGACCCAATAGAGCAATATTGACCTCATGACCGGTCTCACAAAAGAGGGTCATGCCTAATAATATCAAAAGGAAACACCTCACCTTATGAATAATCTAACGAGGAGTAGAAGTAGAAAGGCATATGAATCCTTCAACTAATGATGAAAGAAGAATGTTCTTTCGATTCTTCCATGCTGGGGAGAACTCGATCAAATCTCACACGTACTGACTTTGTGCATGCTCTGGAAGACTACAATAGATGATGTCAAATGGAACTAGGGATCCTCCAAAGGCAATCCTGGTGATAGTAGAGAAACTCATAAGAGAAATGGTCAGCTCACCCACACGAGTATGAAAAGTGTGGGTAGTATCCATCCATTGCTCGATCAAAGCAAATAAAGAATAACAGTCAGATCGGCCTCGAACAGTTAGAAGTACAATAATGAAATGCCTAAATTTGGAAGCCCAAATCAGACGTGTCACCTGCTCCAACAGTCCATGAAATAATTCCCAAGCTAAATTGAAATAGCCCGTGAACTTCATCGGACGCTATTTCAATTTTAAAAAGAAAATAATAATTAATTAATTAAAAGATCAATTAACTAATCAAAGAATTTAAATTGAAGGATTTGACTAGTTAATTAATTACTTAATTGCCTTTGAATTTTTTTTTTTGGCAATGTAGATTGATGATTGGCATTAACTCGGCTGATCAAAAATATGGAATTTTGACTGGAATTCCAGACATTTGATCCTCCATTCTGACAACCTAGGAGTCAAATTTCATAATTTCAGAGTTAATTTCAATTTATCATGCATTTTCATATTAATTTCTAACTAATATACATGTCAATGTCAATTTCTACTCTGAAACTAACTCTAATTACTGATTATTCAGGTAATATTTTGCAGAAATAAACAGAAGCAAGAAAATTTACCTCATTACCCACATCTCTGCACCTGTGGGTATGTAAATGAGTCAAAGGAAAGATAGTTGAGTCTTCTCAAAGTTCTAGATTATTCTGAGGAAAACGAAGAGGAAGAATCCTCTAACATTCTGAAGTCTTAACTCGTTCATGTTGTCTGTGTTATGAGGAGGCCATATGATCAAACGGATTGTAAATCGGACAACAAGTGGTGAAGAAATCAATAAAAGAAAAATCAAGATCAATTGAAAAAAAGAAGAAAGAAGAAGAAAAGAATAGGAAGAGAAGTGATGTGATCAACAAAAGGGAAAGAATATATGAAATGGAGAATATCCATTTTAATCCTTTCAATTTACTTACTTTTTATCCATTTTTTCTTTCTTGCTATTTGGTCCATTATTGCATTCGGATTAGGAATACATTCCTAATTAAATCGTGACATTCATCAAATTAATAATTCATTAAATTATTAAGACTACATAATTAATCTGTGATTCTAAATTTACTGTCAAGTACAGAATATAGAACAAGATTACAGAACTCATTTTTTGCATTTTACATGCATGATTTCAATCAAAGGTTTCATATGTTGCACAATAGCTATGATATGAATTTCAAATGATTATGTTATGTGCTGCACTGTAGTTATAACCTTCATTATGTTATGTACTGCATAGTAGTTATGACATAAACTTTCAAATTCCTCAGTGCTAGATGTTCCACAGGAACTATAGCAAGTTTCAATTCAATTACACTAGATGTCCCACATGGAATATAACGATATTTATCATTGCTAAACATTCCATAGGAACTATAGTAAATTTTCAATTTATCTACACTAGAAATCCCACAGGGAATATAGTGTGCATCGAAGACGTCCCACAAGGAATATAACAAAATTCCTTAGTGGTAGACGTTCCATAGATAGCAAATTTTAATTCATCTACACTAAACGTCCCACAGGAAATATAGTGTGCATCGTTAGACATCCCACAAGGAATATAATGAAATTCCTCAGTGCTAGACGTTCCACAGGAACTATAGCAAATTTCAATTCATCTACATTATACGTCCCATAGGGAATATAGTGTGCATCGTTAGACGTCCTATAGAGAATATAATGAGATTCCTCAGTGCTAGACGTTCCACATGAACTATAGCAAATTTTAATTCATCTACACTAGATGTCCCACAGGGAATATAGTGTGCATCGTTAGACGTCCCATGAGGAATATAACAAAATTCATCATTGCTAGACGTTCCACAAGAACTATAGCAGGTTTTCAATTCATCTACATTAGACATCCCACATGGAATATAGTGTGCATTGTTAGACGTCCCACAGGGAATGTAACGAAATTCATCATTGTTAGACGTTCCACAGGAACTATAGCAGTGTAGGTGGCGGGGTTTAGCGCACGCCCAAGTGTTTGGTGACCACGGCACTATGTGGGCTTGAGGCCCACTAGGAAATACGATACGGGTCATGGGCCTATTCGGAGATGGAGTCGCCACTCGGATAAAATCCGGGACACACTGTATAACAACTGGACCCCACAGAGGTTCCTAGAAGCCATCATCAGAGATCGAGTTCGGAAACTGGGTATGAACGTTTGAATGCTCACCCAACCTTGCGGTTGGCCTCCGTTTGTGTTTTGCATTTTATTACCACTTAATTATTTAATTATTTCCTCAATCCAAGGCATCTTCTTGCTTTAATTGAACACTTAATGTGCACCTTGCCACCAAAAGCTCACCTCCCATAGGACCTTCAATGCAATCATCGCTGCCATCTTCTAATTGTGGTATCTCATCATCATTGTCACTCTCCTCACTTGTTGTTTCAATCTCCCCATGCTCTCTAGCCACCATTGTCTGCTTATTTGGACATTGTGAAGCAATATGGCCATGCCCCAAGCATTTGAAACACTTAATATCTCTATTATTTTCTTTGTTGATTTTGGGTTTAGATGTGCCTTTGTTGGCGGAAATGCTTTTCCCTTTGTTTTCATTGAAAATAGCCTTGTCATCACCTTTCTTGCCTCCATTCCATGAATTAGACCAATGTGGCCTACCACTCGAAGTAGCCTTATATTCAAACATGGTTGCTCCTCTAGGTTTTAGTTGCTTTTCCACCTTAAATGCAAGGTGAACTAACTTCTCAAGCTCCATATAATGTTGCAACTCTACCCTATCAGCAATCTCTTTATTAAGCCCACCAATGAATTGTGCCATGGTAGCTTCCCTATCCTCATCCAAATCAGCCCTAGTCATGAGCATCTCTATCTCTTTGTAATAATCCTTAACACTCTTTGTACCTTACCTCAAGGATTGGAGTCTTTAATGTAACTCCCTATGGCAATGTTTAGGTATAAAATGCCTCCTCATGATAGTTTTAAGTGCAATCCAACTATTAATAGGTTCTTCCATGTTCCTCCTCCTATTAGCCACTAACTGATCCCACCAAACTATAACATACTCACTAAATTGGCTAACCACCAATTTTACCTTTTTCTCTTGTGAAAAGTTATGGCAATCAAAGATAAGGTAAACTCACTTTTCCCACTCCAAATATGCCTTTGGATCAGTTTTGCCCAAAAAAATAGGAATCCTAAGTTTGATGCTACCCAAGTTCCTATTAACCTCATCATAGTTCCCATAGATACCAAACTCACCACCAAAGTATCCTCTATCTCTACCATGATTTTGGCACCTCTTAGCTCCTCTACCCATGCCTCTACCAACCCCACTATAGGCTACATTATCATACTCCTTAAAACCTTCACCAAAGTCATCCTCATTCATCCCAATTTACTGCCCATAATTTCCTTGGACATTCACCCCTTCATTCGGCCTATTTCCTATACCTCAGGTAAGTGCAATAATTTGGTTTAGAATGGCTTGTTGATTGCCTGCCATTTCAAGTTGCAACCTCTCCATTTGCTCATTCATATTCCTTATGCTTCATTGCACCCTTTCATTTTCATGCATTTATGTCATGGGTATGCCAGTAGTTGGCATATTATCACCTCCATTAGAACCACTTGACATATTACAATAAGAGTTAGTATGCAATAAAAAATAAAAAAATAAAAAAAATTAAGGACCTCACTATCACTCGCTTATGTGTTTACTCTCAATTAATTAGGATGGTCACTCGTGTTTCACACAATCAAGAATGATCACACAAGGTTGAAAAAAAATCACACCACTCAGCTCATTTTCATAGATTTTTATGTGAATCAATAACCACACATCAAGGTATTTCACTATACTTGCAAAGCACCAAGAATTATGATCTAAAAAGCTGAGTTAAGGCAAAATGCAAGAATCAAGAAAAAATCAACAAATAGCCACACTTTCAATAAAATTAGGAAGAAAAACACAAAAACACTTCAAAAGGATGCAAATGATATATAAAGAAACAATCTAGATGCGAGAAACACGAAAATTAAATGAAGAAACAAGAAAGATGCAATTCAGCTTGAAATAAGAAAAAGAGGAAATAATAAAAAAAATAAGTGCTTAATGAATCAAGAACAATGAAAAAATCAAATGAAATAATGGTCATGTAAAAGGAATGAAAATAAGGTGCAAGAAACAACGAATTAAGTTCAAGAACCAAGAAATCAAGTTTAAGCCTAAATAGAAAGTTCTAACCAAACAATAATAGAAACATGATTTTAGAGCTCAGGAACAAATTCAAAACTTCAAATTGATGTATAAGACATGTAAGGATCAGATTAGGAAGCAAAAATCATAAAGAAAGTTGATCAAGAAGGAAGGTTACCTCTGTATGCCTTAAATGTGTCAATTCTGCCCAAACTTAAAAGACATGCAAAAAAAAGATAATATTTGAAGGAGAAAGATGAATTTAATACTGAAATAATTCAAATAAGATGATATATATAGGGTTCAGGTCAATGGAATTCAATGTCCCTTTGAATCTCCCTAAACAACCACCTAATCCTTATTTGTGTAGGATTGTAAAAAACTTTTTAATTTCCTCTTGAGTTTAGGAAACTTTCAAGGCTAGCTGTAATAGGAATCTTTTAAAAACCCTAATATCTATATAAACATGCCAAGAACAAGGATTAACACACCAAACACGTTTTCAAGCCAATTAAGACATAATCAAACCAATCAGACCTATTCCTTGATCTCTTTTTTTTAATACTTTATATCTGATTTCATTTTTTTTCTTCTTCTTTTCTTTTTTTCTTTTTTTTTGAATTAGAATAAAAAAATAAGAAGAATAAAAAACTAAACGATGTAGAACATAAAGAAAATAAGCAAATAACTTAAAGAAAAGGATAGATAACCTGATTTAAGAGCCAAAGCTCTGATACCAAATGTTAAGAACCTCCAAGGATTAGAACCACGAACCCTAATGATTATGAACCCATGAATTACTATCTTGGAAACCTAAGAACAAATTAAGTTTCAAAACCCAAGAATCGCTTAAATCATATTGCGAGGTTTGGTTGATAAAGATCAGAACCTAAAGAAAACTAAGTTCTTTAAACCCTAACCCTTAACACGCCATAAGGATAGATCAATTCCTTGATAAGTGGTTTATGCATTCAACAAGAATTCAAGAAAATATGTAAAAGGACTAATTTTCATTCAATTTCCAATCTGTCTAAAACACACTATAAGGAAGGTTTTTATAACATCCTAACATAAGAAACCCTAATAAAACTATTAAGCATAATAGCAAATAATATAGTTCTGAACTTAAATAAGAGATTTAACCCATATACTAGCCCACATTAGTCTTCATGTATTTGGACTTGAAAAACATTAAACAAAGCCCATTCAATTATGTCTTCACTTGGGCCAAACCTAGCATGACCAATTGAACTTCCTTGACTAGCCTAATCTTGCATATAGCCAATTGAGGCTTCTTGTAGCTTCCTGGACCTTGACCTTGTAATTGGGCCTTGTGGTCTGCTTAATGGATCCTTAGCTTTATCTTTGGTTTTCTTATTGTCCCCTCCATCAAGCCCATCCTTAGCTCTATCTCTATAAACGTCGCCACTATTACCATTCTTAAGCTTGGCCATGTCCATATCATTAGAAGTAACATACCAAAGGTTGATGAACCACGTGTTCCAAGATCAAATTAGGAAAAATGTAGAAGTATATATAGATGACATCATTATTAAGAGCCAGTATGTAGAGTAGCACTCCAAGCATCTTGATCAAATCCTTCGAATATTGGATCAATACCAAATCAAGCTTAATCTGGAGAAGTGTGTCTTTAAGGTAAAGGTAGGAAAATTCTTGGGATTCATGATATCCCATAGAGGAATTGAAGCCAATCTAGAAAAGATGGTGGCCATACTTAAAATGAAAGCTCTAACATCGTTAAACAAGCTCCAGAAGCTAAATGGCAGAATAACAGTTTTAGGTGTTTCATCTCCTGATCAGCCAAACAATGTCTACCATTATTCTAATCCCTAAAAAACTCCAAGAAGTTTGTATAGAATGAAGAATGTCAGGTTGCCTTTAAAGACATAAAAAAGTTCCTATCTTCACCACCTCTGCTCAGTAGGCCAATCCTTATAGAGGTGTATCTCTCTGTTGGTCAGGAATTAATTGTATCGGTACTGGTTAGAGAGGAATGAAGCTAGCAGAATCTGGTGTACTACATCAGTAAAATACTCAAAGGTTATAAAGTCTGGTATCCCAAACTGGATAAATTAGCTATGGTCATCATATATACATCCTAGAAGCTCAGGCATTATTTTCAGGCTTATTCAATCATTGTAAGATCCAGCTTCCCATTAAGCAAAATCTTACAAAGACCTGAAACATTTAATATATCAGTCTAATGGTCGATATTGCTTGGATAATTTGACATCAGTTATGAATCTCAGCAGCAAATAAAAGCCCAAGCCTTGGCAGATTTTATGCAAGAGATGACAGTGGAAGACTTCATCCCTTCTGAATGCCCATAGTGGAAGTTATATATAGATGGAGCTTTGTCCATCCGAGGATTTAGTGCTAGAATCATTCTCAAAGGGCCAAACAAAGTCACAATCAGATATACAGTTCAAATAAAGTACAAAGCCACTAATAATACAACCAAGTATGAGGCACTCATCATAGGAATGAAGTTATCTACAGAAGTTAGAGCCAAGCATCTCAAAATATACTCTAATTCATAACTAGTAGTCAACCAAATCCAAAGAAAATACCAAATCAAGGAGCCAAACATCGTCAAGTATGTAGAGAAAGTCAGATAGCTTCTAAAGAAGCTCGAGCAGGATAGGGGACAATGGGAAATCATTTAAATTCCTAGAAGTGAAAAATTTGAGGTAGACTTACTAGCCAAATCAGTAGCAAAAGATAGTCAAACATTCAAAGAGCTTAAGCTTACTTAGGAGTTAATAAAGCTAAACACCAAGGAGGTAGAGATCATGGATATCCAAGAAGTAGCAGAATAGATGAAACTAATCATTTAGTATCTCAAACATAGGGCACTCCCATGGGATAAGTTAAAAGGCTAAGAAGTTAAAGATAAAAATTGTGCATTACTCTATGCATAATGAGGATCATTATAGAAGGTCCCTATCACATCCATGGTCTAAGTATGTATCGCCAAAGGAAGGAAATTACATGCTTAGAGAAATTCATGAAGGGATTTGCAGAGCTTATGAGTCTCATTATTCATTGATTAGAAAAGCATTGCTCCAGGGATACGATTAGCCCACTATGTCCTAAGATGCTCAGAAACTGGTTCAGGAATGCCATAAGTGTCAATAGTTTGCTCGCTTTAGCCAAAGGTCTTCCAATATTTAGCATCTAATTAGGAGTCCTTGGCCTTTCATAATATGGGTAATGGATATCTTAGGTCCAATTCCTATTTCAACCTCTCAAAAGAAGTTCTTGATTATAACTATAGATCACTTCATCAAGTGGATAGAGATTGAAGTTATCCCAACCATCACTGAAGTCCAAATTCAACACTTTTTCTGGAAGGAAATTATCTATAGATTTGGCATGCCACACACCTTGATAACAGATAATGTGAAGTAATTTGACAATGAGAAATTCAAAAGGTTATGTTTTGATCTTAATATAAAGCTTTGATTTACTTCAGTAGCTCATCCATAAATAAATGGCCAGATAGAGGTCACAAATAGGATCATCATGTAAGGTTTAAAGAAGAGATTAGATGAAAAGAAAGGAAACTAGGTTGAAGAACTCAATAATATCATTTAGGCATATAGAAAAACACCTAGAGCCTTTACAGGAGAAATGCCTTTCAAATTGACTTATGAGATGGATGTTGTAATCCTAGTGGAAATTGGGTTATTAAGTTACCGAGTAACTGAAGATCTACATTAGGAGGATAACAACATTAACGCTTGAATATGCTTAGATCTACTTGAAGAACGGAGAGAACGAGTATCCATTATAGCAAAAGCTCAGAAGCAAAGGATCACAGAGTATCATAACAAATATGTTCAACCAAGGCACTTTAAGATCGGAGATTGGGCACTCAAAAGGGCTGACATTGGTAAAAATAGTGTCATGACCCAAACCGGGGTCCATGATCGGGAATTTTTTTGAATCCAGAACCCGTAGCAAGCCTTAAAAAAAGCATGCAATAAAATAAAATAAATAAAATATTTATGTAGCAGAAATTAAATCTCAAATAATAAAATAATATCCTCAACTTCCTTTAATAAAATGATAACACATCATATATCATAAATAAAATCTTTTAATACAGTATTTCAAAGTAACACTCTGAATTAAAATCTTGTACATGCATAAATCAAATACAACTCTCAATAGAATCAAACACAACTACTACTGCAGCGTCTAGAGTACAAAATAAAACTCAAGTAAGTGATTTACTTAATAGGGCCGGAGCGGAAGAAATCTGGTGGATAGGTCTACTGCTGAGGTTTGAAGATGAGGACTCTCCTGTAAAAACATTAACGAAGGGCAGTCAAACCTCATTGAGTGAATTGTTATAATATATATACACACATTACTAAATGTCAAATGCAATCAATCATATGTATATAATAAATATATATACAGGCATATACACATAAATGCTAAAAATCACTTTATATGAGAATGCTGAAAAACATATGTTTTATTAAAGGATCAAATAGAACCCTAGATGATCGCAACCTCAAATAACAATAGACATCACTCTAGCTATATAGACTCACTTGTTTCCAAATAAATTCACTTAATCCTTATTGATAGTAGACTAGCCCCAAGACACTAAGTCGATCGAGCTCCAGTAGTCTGACTGTCAGTGTGATTAGCCCCAAGACACTAAGTCAACCGAGCTTCAGCAATCACACTCTCAGTCACCTCACACAATAATCAAATAAATTAAGTCATGATCCATAAATAGGTTAGTAATTTAACCTACAATTTATTGTCATACCGGTACGTACTCAGTCCTAGTGCTGCCTACTAGGAAGCACATTCTATTGATATCCTTCATTAAAAATAACTCATTTCATTCATAAAATACTGATGCATGATATCATTATAAATAACATTATAAACCATATATATACTAGAAATATACCTCAAATAAACTAAGTATATTTCAAGTATATATACGTAAAATCAATTCAAATAAATCATGGAATATATTAAATTAAACCAATAATATATTTGAAAGTAATCTAGATTTAATTAAGAAGAAAAACATGCATTTATTTCATAATATACCGAAAATAGACTGAAAATATACCTAGTATATACTTAAGCATTTATTAAGTCATTTATGCATAAATCATACAATTAAAACATATATATTTCTAAAACATGCAACCTAAATGCACACATATATAAAATAACAACTCACAGGTGTGCGCTCCTCGAGACAGGTCCGATTGGCTTGGTCCGATAAGCCTCGATGTCGACGCAACTAACAATAAAATAATAACACGAAATCAGAATAAATCTAACTTAACTTCTAGATACTCGATTTAGGATTACTAACACAAACAGAGAATAAAAAAATTAAACCCGATGTCATGTTTTACGAAAATTCTATCAAAAATTTGATAAAACCTCATGTAAAATAGACATCTCCCTACTTAAAAAATAGAGCCGGTCTTGCAAGAAAAATACACTTCAAACTAAAATTCTCACAACTCCTCGATCGGGATCCCAAACTACAAATTCCCTCGACTGAGGTCCACAATTCACAACAAAATACAATAAAATATATTAAAATTCAATAAATACCAAAAATACCCTTTAAGTACCAAAATATAACAATTTAAATATTAAAACACCAAAAGTAAGTATTTTACCAATAATTATTTAAAAACCCTAATTAATAATATAGTATTATTAAAATCGATATTCCTCGATAATTCCACAAATATTAATAAAAATTCATTTTATAAATTCAAATTACTTAATTAGTCTAAAAAGATATTAAAAGTTACTAAAAATCCATTTATTTACAAAAATAGTATATTATATATAATTTGAAAATAATTTTTGAAAAATAGTATTAATTAGTTAAAATTAGTAAATAGTTTGTAAAAATCATTTTTATACCTCAAATAATTATTAAAATCAATTAAATTTAATGTTTAACTAAAATCATCATCAAATTACTAAAATACCCCTAATATATAAAAATACACATAAAATACTAATAATATTCAAAAATTCAATAAAAATTATATAAATACTCAAAAATTATTTTCTCAACATATTATTCCTTAAAATCAACAAATACACTTAATTAACCAATTATTTCTAATAAAATGTATATTTAACCTATATTTTCAAAACTAACATAAACTAAAAATAATTATAAAAATTACACAAAATACACAAAAATTATAAATTAAATTCTAAAATTACCAATAACCATAAAAACACCAAAAATCACAATTTCATAATTTATTTAATTAATTTACAAAAATAATAAAATATTCAAAATAATCAAAATAATTCCCAAAAATTACACAAAAATTTTGGGATGTAGATTAAGCTAAGGGGAACAACATTTGTTAAGGCACTTCTCATGAATCAAGCAAAATAATCAAAAAAAAAATTAAAAACTCAAGAATGGACAAAAATTAAATCAAGCTAGAAACCCTACCAAACCATGTTTTCAAGCTGAAAGAAACTTGGAATCCTCCTCTATGAAGTTTCAAGTGTCCAACGACACTGGAATCAACCAATTTGGTGGCCGAAATCGCCTTGAACGGAGGAGGGAATGATTTGTGGGTTTCCGGCTTCCCAAGTTTCAAACGGCGCCGGAGATGGAAGGTTGATGGCAGCGATGATGTAAGCAAGTGGAGGAGGCACTCTGTCGGCTGGTGAATGGAAGAAACAAACAATGAGGGTGAGGAGAGGGGGTGATCGGGGAGAATAGGGGAGTGAGGGAGAGTTTTTGTGATTTTTGTGTGTATATATATATATATATATTAATAAAACTTTATAATAAAGAATTAATAAACTATGTAATATATTATTCATTATTTTATTCAACACAATTCACACACCACGCATTAAAATACACACCCATATATATATACACAGACACATACATTAATATTAACACTAAACACATTTAATTAAATATTAAACCCTAAAGCATGCATATTTATATATTAACACATAAAATAATAATGTATAAGATAATGTAATTTAGTAAGATAAAATGACTTTAAAATAAAATTCACTAGGTTAAATTTTATTTAAAATAAGCAATATATATATATATATATATATATATATATATATATATATATATATATATATATTACTCATATAAATTATCCAAATACTAGTCTTAAAATAAATATATATATATATCAAAACCTAATTAACATAAAATAATGACAATAAAACTCATTAATCGATAAATAATCAATTATTGTTTTAAATTATTAACACTGCATATCATATTTTAAAATAAAATAATTTAAAAACTCAGGTTATTACAAGTAGCTCTATAATAGACAAGTTTAATCCTAATTAGGAAGGCCCTATCAAGTCATTGAAAAAATTGGGAAGGCCCTTACAATACCTAAGAAGGAAAATTTTTGCGAAGGATTTTACAAATTAGCCTTAGAACCAGGAGGCACAATCCCATTATTGTGAGGAAGCTCAAAATCTTAAGAAGTCTAAGAATCAAGTGATAAAGTGGATTTATTACCAGAAGAAGTAGCTCCAATAGCGGATTTCTCTTTGATGGCTTGTGGATCCTTAAGAGCATACTTAGTGGCAGCATCTTCCTCAACAGCTAGCTGCACCAGATCATTAAAAGTTATCTTCTATAGATTAGAAAAATCCAAATTTAGACGTTGAGCCGATAGTACCTATTGAGACTTGAATTTATAGGCCTTAAAAAATCCCTTCACCATCTTCTGATAAGTCTTTATATCATTGCCTTGGGATTTCCTTTCATTGGCCAACTCTTTTTTAAGAGTTTTAAGCTTAGCATCCTGCGTGTCAATCCTTGATGTGAGCTAAGTTTGTGAATACTCAAACTCTTGGATCTTCTTCAAGCTTGCCTTAGTTTCTAACTTGGACTTTGCACTATTAATCTCAATGAGTTGTAGGGCACTCTTTTTCACATCCAACTTCTTCTCGCAGTCGATCACAATGGTACCAACCTCGGCCTCTTTGATATTTTACTTACTCTAGAGGATGAAATGATTATCCTTCGCCAGTTGCAGCCCTTGAGCTATCTGATAGACAAGTATGGAAAGATAAAAAAAAAAAAAGAGAAACATCCATGGAAATTATTATAGTTACTGAGATCAAGCAAGTTACCTCTAAAGCATGGGCAATTAAAGAATTGAACAGCTCACTCCTTCCCTTTTTTTTCCATCTTTGAATGTCATTCGGTAACCACAAACACTCAGTGTAGTGATCCCTAACTTGAGGGTTAGAGATGTTTAGGGGTTTCATCTTTGATAAAATCCATCTTTTCAAATATGGGTATTTGATAAGTTTTGGGCACTTAATAAACACCCCTTCACCAAGTTGTTCCTCATCATCTAACTCCTTTCTTTAGGAGCGCTTTTTAAGAAGTTCATATATTTCTTTTTGAGTAGCGACAAGCATGATTTTTCCTTTATTACTTGGGCATGGATCAATACGAGCCTCCAAGACCTCCACTTCCTAGGCAAGTTGATTAGTCTGAGGTGCCACATGTTATTTTGGCTCTTCATTTAAAAGGATTCCATCTGTAAAAGTGAAATAGTTAGCCATCTATAAATGAAGAAGAACAAAAGTCAGAATATACCTTCAGAATCTCAAAACTTACCACTAATATCTATATTTCCAAGGCAGATTCTCAAGAGGTATCGTCGAGATAGATTCTCAGTAGATGTGCCATTGGCTATACTCTAAATATGTAGTTTTAGCACTAATTCAATATCTTCTTCAGGTAACCTTAGAGGACGTTTCAACTTATAGCAATTTTCAGCCCACATCTATTTGATATTGATAAAATATGATGGATGCTCAACTATGAAAAATCTATGCCTTCATTTCTTGTAAAGGTCTAGAAGCTTAATGAAAATGCTATGGTTCAGAATAGTTGATAAAGAAAACATCAGCTCCTCCTTTTTCTTATTCAGACTATACATGTACCGGAGAATGTCTAGATCTTGCTCTCTACCCTCCCTATGTTTTAACTCTATATGTCGGATCAAGATCCAATAACTGTTAGGATGAAGTTTTTTAGGGGCTATATTGTATCTATTTAAGAAGCTCCTGACAAAAGGATCTAGGGGAAATTTCAACTCCCCTTCTAACTTATCAAAGTAGATGACTAGTTTTTGCCAATCTCAAACAGGGGTGTGAGCCTTGAAATTTTTGTCTATAGTATGCAAGACGTATTCCTAAGGAATGTTAAAATGTCTTCTATACAATTTTAGCATATTATCATCAATCCTAGATTTAAAAAGATCTAAACTAACTTGCTCTCACGAAGCCACAAAAGTCTATAGAGAAGAAATAAAAGCAACTAAAATCTTCACTTGGGCAAATTGAAATTTTCTTTAAAGAAATATTAAGATCGTAGTAGTAGAAAGGCATTGGCAGGCTGGGGAGTAGACAAAAAATTAGTAAAGATGAAGGACACAAGAAAAGCCAAAATATGAAATAAGTAGGATGATACACTATATAAAAGGGACATGAAGGTTTTAGAACGACCACTAATACCCTCATAGTTATTCACATCTCTCACCCATCATTAAGGGTATTTCTGGGCATTGAAAAAGCCCACTAACCGAGTAGTTATCATTATAATAGTTAAAATGTCTCATCTTCTGACACAGGAACAAATGTGATAGTTGCACAATTCAAAATTTAAAAAAAGAATATCAAAAGGCATGGAGATTGACAATTCCACTTATCTTGCCACTAGTTGTCCTTATCTTTTCATCAATACTCAAACCGTGCATTTAATGCACTAAGCATCTAAGTCCAGTGACTGAAGCTGACACCCTTAGGTCACTTTAATAGTACTAAGGTTTGGCACTCAGACCGTACTTTTAATGCATCGGGCATCTAAGTCTAGTGACTGAAGCTAACACCCTCAGGCACTTCGATAATACTGAGGTTCAATACTTAAGCTGTGCTTCTAATGCACCGAGCATCTAAGTCAAGTGATTAAAGCTAGCACCCTCAAGTCACTTTAATAGTATTGATGTTTGGTACTCAGGTCACACTTCTAATGCACTGAGCATCTAAAACTCTAGCAACTAAAGTTGGTCCTCATGTCATTTCCTATAATACTGAGGTTCGGAAGACTCAAGTAGCTTTTATAGTATCGAGTATCTAAAACGCTAGTGATGACTGGTTCCATCAGGTCATTTTTATTATTCTAATAGGCTAATCCCTCAGGAAATTTCATAAACTCCAAGCATCTGTAAGTCTAGCTGGCAATTTTAAAACTGGAACTAATGTTTAAACACTATAATGTCAAGACTCGGTACCGAGCATCAGCCCTTTTCTATGACTAAAGATGGCTACCTCAAATCACCCTTCTTCATCAGATGTAATTATGCACATGATCTCTTTTTCGATAGAAGAATCATTATTCTGAGTTATTATTCATTACCATGCATTTATCAGATCAGGATATGTCGGACATAAATATTTGAACATACTTTCGGGGGGAACTTTTGATATCCCATATACATATTCCTATTCTACTAAGGGTTTATTTTTCTATGCAGGAGTTACTTGTAGATGAAGAATGTCCAAATTAGGTAGGAGAAGGATTCCTAATTAAGAGGACTTTTAGACAGGAAGAAATACTCTTTAAATAGGTATAAGACCTACATTAAAGAGGAATCTTATTCCTCTCAGGTTTGAGCACTATTATCCCTATAAATAGAACCACATATCCTTTATTATCATTCATTTTATTCTCTTGTACTCATTACTCTCTTTATCTCTCAAAACTCTCTCTCTTTACATTCTTTGACTTAGGCATCAGAGGTTTTGTGGGATCCTCCCCACCTCTTACCTTGCTCCTTTGTTGATTTCTTATAGGGCTTAGACTCAAAGGTTTCAGAAAATAATTATTAGAAATAGTAAATGATGATTAGCATCATAAAAATAATAAAGTAACGATTAGAAACAAAAAAAAAGCAAAATGAAGACTGCAACTACATAGCCCAATTTATTTTGAGAGACATAAAAAAGTTAATTACTATCCTAAGGTTTATACTTCTATTTTAGAATTTTTCATCACATTTACTGTTGCTTTGTTTTGACTTCGTAGCTACCCCTCATCAAGTCTTACGTGATGGAAATTGGAGCAGGGAAGATGCTTCTATTTTGGTGCCCAGCCTGGAGGCATTATTAGCATCAAACTTGGTGACATTATTCTAGTTGATGCACATCTTCTGGAAGGAGATCCTTAAAAAATTTATTAGGTAATTTTATACTACAAAACATGAACTTAGTAGTTGGAAATTTCAATTTCAAACTAAAATGGTATTGTAGTTTTTTTGTTCATGATGTGCTGATTGTAGTTCAACTAAATCATTTAAGATTATGCTTTTCTAGAACTAACAATTTGGTTTGATTCTTACAATCTACACTTATTGGTGAATCACTTCCAATAACAAAGAATCTTGGTGATGGAGTTTACTCAAGTTCAACATGTAAGCAAGGTGAAATTGAAGCAATTATAATTACAACCAGAGTTCATACCTTTTTTGGGAAGGTGGCCAATCGTGCTGAGAACACCACACATATTGGGCATGTTCAGAAGGTATTCTAAAAGCTTATGTGTTTTCTCCAGGGATGACAGACTTCTATAACATTGCTAATTTTTAGATTGTTATCAAACTCAAAATTATTGTGATGCCTCACCCTCCATAGGAACACCATAAAATGACTTAATAGGTGAAACAAAAGTCTATAGTGAATTATGTAATCAACTAAAAATACTTTGGGCAACTTCTTGAAGAAGGTACATCAAGTATCATCAATCAACATCATCATGAGAAAGTTTATGTTTTGTTGAAGAGGAGTCATGTCATGAGCTTTTAATGCACGTCTAGTCATTGTTCTCTAACTATAGTTGATTGGACTGAGCCCTCAATGCATATCTAGCCAATTCTCCAATTGAACAAGTGGCTCTCTCTATAGCAACCACCAACGATCCTACCCTCCCAACCTTCACCTTCTGCACATGGACTCTGGGAGCTCTCATTTGCGTCCCCCTCTCATTCCTCAACCAATTCTTCTAGTACCGTAAAGAGCCTCTTACCATCACTTCTATCTCACGCCCAAATTGCAGTGGTTCCGTATTTTCTCACAGTAGCCATCTTGCTTTATGAAGATCAAATTACTTTTGCCATAAGGGAATGAGACCACTTGGTTTCAGGTCAACAAAAGAAAACAATAGTTTATGTTGAAATTTTGTTTCTGTTTATAAGGGGCCTAGAAAGTTGTTTTTAAATAAATCCTAAGTTATTTGAGGCTAAAAAAATTAGGGGCATATCTAAGCTTTAGGGCAAATATAGGGGGCTTAAATGAACTTTATCCCAAAAAATTTACACCATTTTGAAGACTTAGGTATGTAAGATGAGGTGACAGTGAGTTCCACTTAGGAGGAGGTGATTTGGTCCAGCTTTAATTTTGACCAAACAACAATTATGCTGTAATTGTAAATAAAATGTCAAATTGAGTTAGTTTTGTCAATTTTTAAAATTAGATATATAATTACAATATATTGAAAATGTTGTGATTTTTAACATCAACATGTCTCTTAAATATTGGTGTTAATATCAAATTAGTTTTTAATTTACTTAGTTTTAATAGTATAAAATAGTTAATATCTAAAAATAATAGTTAATTAATAATTTTAAATCTAAAATAATAAAAATAATGTTTACATAGTGCTACAAATACCCTTGAACTGGTCCTGGCATTTCCATGATTTTTTACAACTTCTGACATCAAGGCCCAAGGTCGGCTAATTGTATGGCAGACTGTTCGGCTAGATACAAAATCCATTTATCATTTACTGGATTGATTTTATTTCTTTGTTTATTGATGCTACACGTGTACGTGCGGTGAGTAAAATTAAAAATATAATTTTTCTTAAATTAAAATTTTTATTAAAAATAAGTTATAAATTAACATAATTAAAATAGTAAATATATTTTTAATTAAAATAAAATTATATTTTAATTAATTTAATTTTTATTAAATATAAAATAAAAATTAATTTAATTAAAATAGAAAATAAACTGTCAGTAAAGAAGTAGCTAAATAATAATTTTTTTTTCAAAAACATTATGAAGTGTAGCGTACAATTCCTACCATTGTCAATTAAAAAAAGAGAATTGCCTCTGTTATAGAGTTTATCAAAATTTAAATCATATAACATCTCTATTAATAGTAAAAAAAAAAGACTTTCAATCAAATTAAAATTACATTTTAATTAATTTAATTTCACTTTTATTTATAAATGACTAAATTATTCAATTTTTATATAATAACGAGTGAACACTTTTTCGTAATTTTATCTATCCCCTTCGTATGTGTGTATATATATATATATATAGCTTTAACTTAAATAAATTAATAAACTATTAGGTCCTTTATTTAATTCTTATTTTTATTTATTATTAATTATTATTTTATTTATAATAAATAACCAAATAAAATTATTATAATTATTTATTAAGTTTATATTATTATAATTTATGTGATTAATTTATATTTTATTAAAATTAATTAATTATTTTAATATATATATATAGAGGAGTTATTTATCAAATTATGATAAAAAAAATTAAATAAATTTTCATTTTATAGTAATATTTAAACTAATTCCTATTTTAGGGTACTTTTTTATTTAAAAAAGCAAAAACATCATTATTAACGGCGGTATTATTAAAGGACACATTTGACTACAGTGAAACCGCCAGTGGACATGGTGGTACTTTGCAAAATGACATTTTACCGCCACTGTTAAAGGC
This sequence comes from Mallotus nudiflorus, assembly GCA_947683625.1. Lineage (NCBI taxonomy): Eukaryota > Viridiplantae > Streptophyta > Magnoliopsida > Malpighiales > Euphorbiaceae > Mallotus > Mallotus nudiflorus. Next base: position 774,109 of record CANTUR010000014.1, on the reverse strand, counting down.
TATATGAGTACCCACAGCAAACAAGGAAAGACAAGACGAACAGGACCAACAGCTTTACTGCATATTACATGTGACAATGGCGGTATGGAACTGTTCCATGCATACTTTCGGAGACTCTCATTTTGAACATATTGAACATACCATACTATCAACATCTTTCTTATTTTTAAGGCATGATTTTCCCATTGAACCACTCATATGTATATATACATATATGTTCCCTGAATTTAAATTTTTATTATGAAGGAATGGGTGGCTTGAAATAAGTTGGTCCCTTTGCAATCCCACATCGTGGTGTATGTATAAATATGTTTACGGATCTCATTCAATCAGTAATTGCTCGAGCGATGATATGTGAACAGTAAATTTTCTTGTTTGAAAAAAAGGAAAATTTTGATGATGAATTTTTATTTCATATTAGAAAACAATAAATATTGTTTGACACACATGCAATAATTTGAATAAAAAATAAAGCAAACGTGTAGTCAAATCCTTAGGACCACGTTAATGCATGGTAAGGGATTTCTCACTTTGCGAATGTGTGTGTATTAGGCTTTAGAATAATATTGTTTTCAAAGTCTAAAAAAATATATAGTAATAATAATGTTTAATTGCATTACAAGGTTTAGTTATTATTATTTTTTTTATCAAATTAATAAAATGTTACATATGTTTTCAGTATTTTATCATTTCTGACTGAAAAATTAAGTTTATAATTAATAAGAGATTATAAAATTGAAAATAGGTTCATTAATTTTTTAGTCAATCCAATTTTTTTTTTTAAAAAAAGATAATTAATTCATTAATTTATGAATAAACTTTTACTTAATATGTATTCTTATCATAATTAACTAAACTTTAAATAGTAAAACGAGTAGTTTATTATTAACAAATTGGGACACATAAAAATACTATATTCTAATTAAATCTTTTCGTAATTTATATAAATTATATATAAAAAAGTTATATATAAAAAGTTATACTAGTAATGGTTGCTACTTGCTATTAATTTTATTATTATTAATAAAATATTAATTTTGTTTTTCTTTTTTGGATCAAGAGGGTGATCAACCATGAATTATTGCCTTGTATAAAAGCCAGTAATAAATATTGCTGATGGTTATTTAATTTTTAAAAATTGTTTAAATTTTAACAAATAGTTTTTGTTAAAATTATTAAAATAAATACTACTAAGTTACTACCTATAAAATAAGTGATAATTTATAACAATATTAATAGATAAGAATATTTTAAATATATTATTTTAATTTATCACAAAAAAATAAATATAAAGAAAGATAATTGAGTTAAACCATTATGGGGTGCAAGTGCAAATGAATGTCCCTATAAAACAATTTTTTGTTTATTGTGTCACATACATCATTTCATTTTCAATTCTTAAATAAGACATGAAAATATATAAATTTGGAAAAAAAATTTCAAGATTAAGACATGTTATTGTTGACCATTTGCATGATCAAACTCTTAATTTTGGATTTTCACAAACAATTTAAATTCTAATGATTTCATTTAAGTGTGTAAGAAGTTGATCAAGTATCAAGATTAATTGTTTAATGATTGGAGACAAGGTAACACTTCTTGAAAAAGTACTAATATGCATTTTAATGAAGTATCTCAATTTATGCAAGTCCTCAATCTTTGAAAAGCAATTATATATAAAAAATATACAATTTTAGTTTTACAGTGGTATGCTCACAAGCACCTTATAAGCCGACCTTATATAGTGCTTCAAGAGCTCATTTTTTCCAAAAACCTCAGTGCTCCTCATGATCGCACGAGATTGCACGAGTTGCCCTCACGATCGTGAGGAGCAAGCTTTAGCTCGTAAGGGCAGTTTGACAATATTCAACATATATTTTTAAATGTAACGGTCCTTAAACTGACACTTACAGGCTAGGGTTTGCTCCCTATGACCATGAGTAGCATTTTAATAGAAATACGTCTAAGATGATTAAAAAATCAATAAGAGATGTTGGAGACATAATCAATACATCCAATAACCATAATCTAAGTTCTTTTTCTATACAACCAATTCCTGGATTTCAATTGAAAGTTTAAAAAGAAACTTTTTTTATTCATTATACTCTCTTAAGCATTCAATTAAGCTCTCAAAACTCTCTTCATATTTATATTTATATAACTCTTGTGAGAGTTGGTGAGTGTTAGAATAGATATGTTTATTCTTCTATTTTTCTGGGTTTAGAAAATGGGAAGTGAGATTCTGTTATAAAGAAATTGGTCTAATTGTTTAGCCATTAAAACACTTGGGAAATTAGTTTTTAATGAGCCTTTGAAAACTCAAGTTGTAAAATTGAAAGAATGAGCCTAAAATTCTTATGTAATCTCAATCTTGTGAATAAGATTATGGGGATTGAAAATCCTAACTTGGGAATAAGTTAGGTGGAGATGTAGAATTATTGAGAATCTGAACTCCTTAAATTATTGTGTTCATCATTCTCCATTCTTCATATTCTTTTAATTCTTACAAAGAATTCTTTTAATTTTTTTTTATTATTCATTTGCCTTATTCACCCCCTTATAAGGCATTTTCATTTGGTATCAAAACTTGAATTCTAGGAACTTAATTACTAGAATACAATATCATGGCAAGTGAAATTCAAAACATCTCTTCTCTAAGACCATTCTTTGATGAAAGTAATTATCCACATTGAAAATTCAAAATGAAACTCTATTTAGATAGTGATTCTATTAAATTATGGGATGTCATTCTAGATGGTTAGGAACCTCCTAAAGCCAAAATTGATGATGTGGAAGTGGTTCTCAAAAGAAGCCAATGGAATCAAACTTAAAAAGATGAGAATCACAAAAATAAAAGAGTTATAATCACATTACTCTCTTTTATATCTAGAGAAGAAGGTGGCAAAGTTCAACATTGTCAATCTGCAAAAGAAGTATGGGAGACACTTAAAATCACTATAAAGGTAACATTCAAGTGAGAAGCAAGAAGGTTCAACTCGATATGTATAGTATGAACTTTTCAAAATGAAACCACAAGAGTCAACTACATAAATGAAAAACTGCCTTAATGCTCTTCTCATAATCCTCAAGAAGGTTAGTAAATATTTCACTAAAGAAGAAGTAAACAACAAGATTCTAAGAATCCTACCTAAAAAAGATTAAGAATCTTGAGTTACTTCAATTGAGAAAGCTCAAGACCTCTCTACTCTCTCCACTAATGTGCTTATTAGAAAGATCTTAACACATGAGCTTATAATCAAGCAAATAAGAGAAGAACAAGAAGAAAAGGAAAAGAAGAAGAGTATAACACTAAAAGCTTCATAAGATAATAATAAAGATGAAAGTCTTAAAGATTCTAGTGAAAAAAATGATGATGTTGTCATGCTTATAGGAAACTTCAAGAAATTCTTGAGAAAAAAAAATTTCTCAAGAACTAGAGACTTAAACAAGAAGAATGAATGAGAAATTAAGAAGAAAACCAAAGAGGTTACTTGCTATAAATGCAAGAAACCAAGACACATTAGAAGTGAGTGCCTTAAACTCAAATTCAAGAACAAGGGAGCAAAGGATAAGAAAATAGTCTTTAAAGCTACTTGGGATGACTCCTCTAAATCCGAAAAGGAAGAGGAATAATAATAATTAGCCAATCTTTGCTTCATGGCTCTTGAAGATCCATCTACTTCTAATTCTTTTTGAGATGATTATTATGATTATGATGATAATGTTGAGAGCTCTATTGTGAGCAAACTTTTGCTTAAATACAAAAGCTTATTATCTAAGAAAAAGCATTATAAGTATGAGTTATCTAGCTTAACTAAGGAATTCAAAAGTTTAAGAAATGAATTTTCAAATCTAGTTAAGTCAAATGATAAACTTACTAGTGATATAAAATCTTTAAATTCCTTAGAAGACTCAAGAAAGCAAGTGATGAAAATCATAAGCTTTCTAATGAGGTATTAGAATTAAATAATTCCAACTCCAAATTCCAAAAAGGAAAGGAGAGTTTAGATAATCTTCTTAACTCTTAAAAACTCCATGGAAACACTCGTGGATTAGGATATAAGAATGGAATGGCTTCTTCCTCATCATCATCACATATTAAATTTGTTAAAGCATTATGTAATTCCATTCATTCTATTTCTAAATCAATTGAGACTCAAGCTTTTAAAGCTAACAAGTATCATATGTTTAATAATAAAGGGAAGTCTCATAAGACTCAATCCTATATGACACAAAGGGGTAAGTCTCATACTAGAAAAGCACAACCTAAACATACTTACATGTGCACTAGACACAACACTCATAAGAATGTTGCACAACACAAAGCACCTAAACATGTTGCACAAACCTATCAAAATACACATTACCATTGTCAATGCATATCTCACAGTATGACTCAAAATAATAGGAGACACACACCACCACAATATCAAAGGCATGTTTCATTTACTAAATAGTCATATGCTCCTAGAAGAAATAAGTTTGCAAATGTTTTATATTCGTATTGCATGATTAAAGGACACACAAAAAATGTGTGCTTCTATAGAAGACTATATATGAATTTGCTTCCTTTGGATTATCTTAAAACTAACCAACCTAGACTAAGAAAGGTTTGGGTTCAAAAGAAAACTTAAATTATTTTATGTAGGTGTGCTTAAAATCCATAAGAGCAAAGAGCAAGTGGTATCTTAATAGTGGATGTTCAAGACATATAACGAGAGACAATGAACAATTCAACAAGCTTAATGCCAAGGATAAATGACATATCACATTTGAAGATAATGCTAAAGGAAGAATTATAGGCATTAAAGAAATTGGTAATCCTCAATCCTTATCCATACATCATGTGTTGCTTGTTAATGGTCTTAAGCATAATTTACTTAGTATAAGTCAATTATATAACATGAGAAATAAAGTGACTTTTTATCCTCTAAATTACTTTGTTAGTAGTCTTGACGAAGATAAAGTAATTTTTAGTAATGAAAGAATAGAAAATATTTATGTTATTGATTTGAGTAAAATTGATAATAAAGACATAAAATTCTTAATGTCTATTTCTCTTGGCAGATGAACATGACACAAAAGGTTAGGATATGCAAACTTTGAGCTTTTAAATGATCTTTATAAATATAAACTTATGATTAGTTTACCTATGCTTGAACTCACTAAGGATAAACCTTATGATGCTTGTCAAAAGGGAAAAAATCCAAGTCTTCATTTAAACTTAAGTTTGTAGTATGCACCTCTAGGCCACTTGAACTTATACATATGAATTTATTTGGACCAACTAGAGTTACTAGTCTTAGTGGAATGCACTATGCTTATTTATTAGTTGATGACTACTCTAAATATACTTGGGTGTGTTTTCTTGCTCATAAGAATGATGCATTTAAAGCTTTTGAAAATTTTTCAAAAAGAGTTAAAAAAGAAAAAGGATTTTGTATTTCATCCATTAAAAGTGATCATGGAATCGAATTTGAAAATAAATCCTTCAAAACCTTTTATAATGAAAATGGTATTTCATGTACATTTTCATCTCCTAGAACTCCTTAGCAAAAAGAAGTTATTAAAAGAAAAAAATAGAACTCTAGTGGAAATGACTAGAACAATGCTTCATGAGTATAATTTACCTCTATACTTTTAGGTGGAAGCCGTTAACACGTCATGTTATATTTCAAATAGAGTTTTCAAAAGACTAATTTTAAATAAAACTTCTTATGAAGCTATGGAATAATAGAAAACCTAAAATCTCATATCTAAGAGTATTTGGATGCAAGTGCTTTATATTAAACACCAAGGATAATCTTGGAAAATTTTATTCTAAAGCTGATGAAGGAATTTTCCTAGGCTATGCCACCTCTAGTAAAGCATATAAAGTCTTTAATAAAAGAACTATAATAATTGAAGAGTCAATGCATGTTGTATTTGATGAATCAAACTCACTTGATCTTAGAAAGGATATTTGTAATGTTGATGATTTTGTAGATGAGCATGTGGATGTAAACACTCAAGAAGAAAAATGCTAGCAAACTTTTGGAGCAAGAAGATCCTACAAAGAAAGATCATGAGGAGATAGCTCAATCTACTTTAAAGAATGATCTTCCAAAGAATTAGCAATTCAAGAAAGCTCATCCTCAAGACCTCATTATAGGTGACACTATAAAAGAGGTAACTACTAGATTTAAACTTAAATCTATTGTTAATCTAGCCTTCATTTCTTAAATTGAACTAAAAAATGTTGATGATGCATTAAGTGATGAATTTTGGGTCTTTGCTATGCAAAAAGGGTTAAATCAATTTAAGAGAAACAAGGTTTGGACCTTGGTTCCTAGACCCAAACATCATCCTATTATAGGCACCAATTGGGTGTTTAGAAATAAGATGAATGAACAAGATGTCATAACTAGGAATAAAGCTAGACTTGTAGCTAAAGGTTATAATCAAGAGGAAGACATTAATTATGATGAAACCTTTGCCCTCGTTGCAAGGTTAAAAGCTATTAGAATGCTACTTACATTTGCATTATTCATGGATTTCAAACTTTATCAAATGGATGTTAAAAGTGTATTTTTAAATAGTTTCATTAAAGAGGAGGTGTATGTTAAAGAACCTTTGAGTTTTGAAATTTTTGATTTCCCTAATCATGCATTTAAACTTTCAAAAGCATTATATCGATTGAAATAAGCTCCAAGAGCTTAGTATGAAAGATTGAGTAACTTTCGATTACAGAAAGGTTTCTCTAAAGGAAAAGTTGACATAACTCTTTTTATAAAGAAATCCAAGCATGATTTACTTATTGTGCAAATATATGTTGATGATATTATTTTTGGTGCTACTAACTATTGCTTGTGTGAGGAAATTTCTAAGTTGATGCAAGGAGAATTTAAGATGAGTATGATGGGTGAGCTCAAGTTCTTCCTTAGACTTCAAATCAAGAAATGTAAATATGGGACTTTTATCAATCAAACTAAATACATTAGGGACATTCCCAAAAAATTTGGAATGGATAGAGTTAAGTAAAGTAAGACACCTATGAGCACCACCACCAAACTTAACAAAGATGAGAATGGTAAACCTGTTGATAAAAAGCAATTTAGAGGTATGATCAGATCCCTTCTTTATTTAACTTCTAGTAGACCAAATATTTTGTTTTCTACATACTTATGTGCTAGGTTTCAATATAGTCCTAAAGAATCTCATTTGAGTGCTATTAAAAGGATTTTCAAATATCTTTATGGTATAATGCATTTAGAACTTTGGTATCCTATGAGCTCTTCCTTTGACTTGATTAGTTATTCAGATGCAGATTTTGCTGGTAGTTTACTAGATAGAAAAAGCACTTTTGGAACTTGTTAAATTTTAGGTAATTGTTTAGTTTTTTGGTTTAGTAAGAAACAAATTTTGATTGCCTTATCCATTGTTGAAATAGAATATATGGCGGCTAGTTATTGTTGCTCACAAGTATTATGGCAAAAACAACAACTTAAGGACTATGACATTGAACTCAATCACATTCTTATTAAATGTGATAATACAAGGCTATAAACCTTAGCAAGAATCTCATTCGGCACTCTAAAACTAAACATATTAATATTAGACATCATTTCTTACATGATCATATATAAAATGGTTATATTTTTCTTGAATTTATTGATACAAATCATCAATTAACAGACATCTTTACCAAGTTTCTTTATGAAGAAAGATTGAATTTGATTAAACATAAGCTTGGTATGATAGATGGTTCAAGCTTGGCTTGATGGTTGGACATCTTCATTAAAATTCATGATTTTCATAAATTTCTTGTGCAATCATGATTTTAACTTATTTTTTACTTTATTTTTATTCTTCGTATTCGATACCGTTTCATAAAATTCATGCACAAATATTTTTTTTCTTTTATTTATACTTTTGATTTATTTTTCATTTTTGATACTTTTGTTCATGATTACATTTTAAAAAAAATTGCATTTATGATATTAACATGTATAATTTTACTTTAAAGAATTGCTATTTAATAATTAATTATTGAATTTATTGATTATTGAAATAAGCAAATCTATTTCATATACATTACTTGATTTATTGTATTTCTCATTTGCATGATTTATTTTTAATCTTTATTAAAAATATTATTTCAAAAATAATTATTTGAAATTAAAAATTATTTTTCCAATTTAAATGCTTGTTTATGTTAATTTATGATAATAATTATAATAGCATTTAATTTGGTTATGATTTGATATGTTTTAGAGTTAAAGGGACCTATTTGTTATGATTTAAGGACTTGTTTGAAAAGTTTTTGAAACTTTAGGGGCTTTTCACAAATTGTATGCACATCACAACATACGATACACTTGGTCTCATCCTCTCCATCTCCTCAACAAGACTAGATTTATTTTTATGAATTTTATGTGTTTTTCGTCAGTTTTTGTTTAGTTTATTTTTAATATATTTTCGATTTCTAAGATATGAGTTGTTAGCTTATGTCTGTTGGGTTATGGGATTTAAAATGCAGTGGAAATTTTAAAAATTTTAATCACAAACCCGAACTAGGATCTATATAATTCGATTAACCAATTGATTTAGGGTTTCTAAGACCTTACTATAAATGCAAGAATAGGCAAGAATGATAGAAGGACGAGAGAAGGTCCACTCCAGTGACACCCAACCTCGAGCTTTTAGTTTTCTAGGCCGGATTAAGACATCTTTAAAAGAATACATCCTCTACAAGTATCCACACGAACAACACTTGAATCAAAATGAATATGTGTGCTAGCACCTTTTTCTTGATTGTCTCACAATTTAAAAACTAAAAAACTCTGTATTTTTATTTTCTCAAAGGGAGAGAAAATGAATTTAGGTGGCAAAATGAAAAGTATATAAAACCATAAAGAATATGTCATACTTATAGACTTCTCAATTAGGGTTTTATTTACCAAAATGAATTATCGATAATTTCTCATTTACCAAAATGTTTTTTGTATATTCCACTTATTTATTTATAGTTTCCTACTTATTTAAGATAACCATTACCTTATTTCGAGCTTTATTGGGCTTTATAAACCCATGTTGATTTTAGGTCTATTCTAAGTGTAACCCTGTAGGTTCACATGACATTGGCAGTGGGCTTAAAATCCTTATTTAGGCCTACAAGTCATAAGTGGCCACTAGCAAGACATTATGACTACCCAAGTCATATGAAGGTCGATAATTCAATATAGCCTAATTTACAATAAATATTATAATCCTTTTGTCACATGATATCTTAATTGAATATAAGGCATAGTTTCTCTCATTTTTAAACAATTCAATTATATAATTTCTTAATTCCAAGTAGACTGAGAATGATAACTCTTTATCAATTCCCTTTAGCATGGCCATGCATTTTCCTCAGTCTCTCTTATCAAGAGACTTATAGATATCTCACTCAAATTAATTAAGGGACAAATTCCTTCTTAATCACTCACATTCCTCACATAACTCATTTCATATCTAACAACAATCTATTTTACCATCCGGTTAAAGATAATGTTAGATTGTGTCAAATTACAAAATAGTTATGTAGAAATCCATGATGATTTCAAGGTCAGAGGACTAAATCAATATTACTATGATGAGAATTACTTATTACAATTATCTATATAGCATTCTCATGATGGATCAATCCAGTACATTATTTCTCAAATAAGTACTTATGGGTTAACTTAATATCTCATAGTCATGATAAATAAAACATAACTTCAGTCAACACTATACTAGCCTTTATACATTATAATGACTAGGGATAATTTGAATAGAACTCATATTTAATCTAAGGGTTTTACTATCAAGTCATATAGTTGATGACCTTAGGAAGAATTTACTATTCAAGTAATTATCACAACAAAAAAATGATGATGAAAATGCCTCTTTATTAATAAAATGATAAAATCAAAACATGTTCATACATGATTAACCTAGTGTATATCACTAACAATGTCTATGTTTATTTCGTGTCAATTGGTGCTTGGTTTATTTTCTGTTTCTCTTTGGTTTATAAGCCATGAGCTGCTAGTTTGTGTCTTGTTTATGTTATGTTCCTCTTAAGTTTACAAATAATATTATAATATCATTGTAACTCTATCCTTTTCATTAATACAATTTCTATTTTTATTAAAATTTCCTTTTGTATTTTGATAAAGGGGGAGAAACATTTGAATTTTTTTTTTTTTGCATGCACAAAAAGTATAAGTGTGGCTAGTTTTGTCCTCTTTAATAATCATGTTTTCATGATTTTATAATTGTGACAAAAAATTCTTGTTTTGCTTTGTTTCTTTGTGCCAAGATCCTTATTGTTTTAAGATTTGGTCTATCTTTATTTTTATTGCTTTGGTTCTTGGCCCTTTATTTCCTCTAGGACTTTTGTTTCCTTTAGATTTATTTGTTGTTTATTATCTCTCTCTTTTCTTTTTGTCTTTGACAAAGGGGGAGAAAATTTTATGGATAATTGTGTTTGTGATGTCAAGTGCTACATGATCATGTATGTTAGTTAGCTAAGTTCTACATGATCATATGATAGTTAAGTTTGTAAAGTTTCAAATAGGTGTTATATGTACTATGTTTATGATGAATTTAAGTAGTACCATATGCATTGTAAGTGCTACTAGTTTTATTTATTTAAATATGTTTGAAATTTTTTCCTTCATACTGCCTAACATTTATTTAGATGATCATGTTATCATATTTTTAACACATTTGTCATATTAGGCCATGTTTCTTTTTGTCCCTCATATTAAATTTTATGTTTTTTTTTTATTTTTAACAAAAGGGAATAAAATATTAAATTTATATTTCTTATTATGTCTAAAAATGGGGAGTAATAAAAAAATATATTTATATAAAGGAAAAAAATTTTGAAACCATTTTCAATTGGTATTTTTTTAAATCATCTCCTTTACAATTATTTGATATTCCTTATGTATGCTATGATAATTCAATTTATTATATGCTTTGATACATGAATTTATGCATATAATAAGGGGGAGAAAAATATTGTCACATATTGCATCTATTCAAATTGAAAGGGGGAGCTATCTTGTAGAATACATACTTATTCATGTCGTTTATTTTTTATACACACTTTATTTATTACCTTATCAAATTGGCTGTTAAAGCCAAAAAGGGGGAGATTGTTACCATTTGCATGATCAAACTCCTAATTTTGGACTTTGACAAATAATTTAGATTCTAATTATTTCATTTAAGTGTGTAAGAAGTTAATCAAGTATCAAGATTAATTATTTAATGATTGGAGACAAGGTAATACTTCTTGAAAGAGTATTAATATGCATTTCGATGAAGTATTTCAACCTATGCAAGTCTCCAATCTTTGAGAAGAATTATATACCAAAAATATACAATTTTGTTCCTATAATGGTATAGTCACAAGCACCTCACGATCCCCTCATAAGTCGACCTTATACAATGCTCCAGGAGCTCATTTTTGCCAAAAAACCTCAGTGCTCCTCACGAGTTGCCCTCGCGATTGTGAGAAGCAGGCTTCAACTCATGAGGGTAGTCTTGACATCATTCAACAAATATTTTTTTAATACAATGATCCTCAAACTAATGCTCACAAGCCAGGGTTTTCTCCTTACAACCGTGAGCGGCATTCTAACAGAAATAAGTCTAAAATGATTCAAAAATCAACAAGAGACATTACAGAGATAATCAATGCATTTAATAGCCATAATCTAAGTTATTTATCTATATAAACAACTCCTGGAGTTCAATTGAAGGTTTAAAAAGAAACTTGTTTATTCATTATACTCTTTTAAGCATTCAATATCCTCTCAAAACTCTCTTCAAATTCATTTTACATTTGTATAACTCTTGTTAGAGTTAGTAAGTGTTAGAATAAATATTCTTATTCTTCTATTTTTCTGGGTTTAGAAAATGGAAAGTGAGATTCTATTCTAAAGAAATTAGTATAAGTGTTTAGCCATTAAAACACTTAAAAATTTGATTTTGAGTGAGCCTTTGAAAACTAAAGTTGTAAGGTTAAAAGAGTAAGCCTCAAACTCTTGTATAATCTCAATCTTATGAATAAGATTGTGGGAATTGAAAATCCTAACTTAGGGATAAGTTAGGTAGAGACGTAGGATTGTTAAAAATTCAAACTCTTTAAATTCTTGTGTTCATCATTCTTCATTCTCAACTTTCTTTTAATTCTTGTAAAAAATTCTTTTAATTTTCATTTATTGTTCATTTGCCTTATTCACCCCCTCCCCCCCTTAAGGCATTTTTAGTTATGTATATAACATTAATCAACAAATAATGATTCTTTTTTACACATATCATATTACAAACTTAGGCTATCACTATATATATATATATTAGTAATATTGTAGATATATAGAGTGATTAGTATTTGATCTAGTTGGGGTACATTAAGATCCAAGAGTTTTAATTTTTGGTACCCACTAGATCTTAAACCCATGACCTCTAGGGTCATGGGTGTCTTCCCTTGCCATTTGACCTAGGCAAAAGAAGGTAATAATGATTTTTCAATGTATAAATATCCGTACCCATAAATATATATACACGATGAAAGAATGACTTGAGTGGTGACTAACGAATAAGACATTTTGTAGATTAAAAATCAATACAAATTTTATTTTTAAAAGGGAAATTGATATAATATATCCTCAACTTTGGACCAATTTTCAATTTAATCCTATTTACAAAGTTGTTTCAATTTAGCCCTCCAACTTTTAGATTTGTGCCAATTCTATTCAAACAACAATGGGCATGAGCTAAGGTGGCATTCCTACGGGACGTAAAAGCATCTTACATGGCAAAAAGCGTCTTATGTGGCCATCTCACATTATTAATTCTATCTTCAATTTTTTGAGTTATATCAAATCTATTTAGATGATAAATAAATTTTGAGATTTTTTAAAATTATGTTCATAATCGTTTAATTATGCATATAAAGACTATTTAGTTAATATTTTTTAAGGATTAAATATAAAGATAAATAAAAAATAAAGGAATCTTTAGTAATTAAAAAGAAAAGAGAGAGAGAGAGAGGCCTCCTACTTTTTAGCCATTGAAAATGGCAAAATGCTTATGTGACAACCATTTTTTCCTTTTTTTTTTTTTTTTTTGAGAGAAATGAGAAAAAAAAGTTTGTGATAATTGATGTTAGATTGATTATCAATTGAAATGTTAAAATAACCACAAGTTGAAAAGTAATTTATTTTTCACCTTAAAATGAAATAATCTACTAATAGCTCTTAAATTATCTAGGCATAACATGTGTTTCTTGATATAATTTTTGATGTTTAAAGTGAAATTTAATTTTTTTTAAAAGAGAAATTATATGACATAAATATTGATGGACTGTACAATAGAGATAGTCATTTCCCTTTAAATTGACGACAATAGAATTCAAACTTTACACCTTAAAATGCCTTTTATTTTTTATTTATTTTTATATTTAAACCTTAAAAAATATTTACAATATTAAAATTCAAATTAAAAATAATTTTGTTTTATTTTTAAAAGAAAATAATTTATTATCATAATTCAACACAAAAGACTAAATTGAGTCAATTAATTTTAATTTTTCAATTATAACTAAATAGTCTTTATATGCATAATTAAACAATTATGAACATAATTTTAAAAAATCTTAAAATTTATTTGTCAATTGGATAGATTTGACATAACTCGAAAAGTTGAGGATAGAATTGATTATGTGAGATGACCATGTAAGACGCTCTTAAGCCACATAGAAATGTCACCTCAATTCTGCCTCATGCTTATTGCCGTTTAGATAGAATTGACACAAATTTAAAAGTTGAAAGGTCATATTGAAACAACTTTAAAAGTATGATTAAATTGAAAATTAGTTAAAAGTTGAGGATATATCATATCAATTTCACTTTTTAAAATTATCTATTTCATATTAAACATTTAACTTAAATAACTTTAAAAATTTATTAATAGTAATAATAATTATTATTATTAACAATCTTGATATAATTATTAGCTACTAACTAACTATTAAAAAATAACATAATTATAACCAAATAATTACTTATATAATTATAATATTAGAAAAGTAGGAATAATCATTTAACAATTATTATGAGACCATGATAAAAATGTCAAATTGGAGGGGAAATAATTTTTTTCCATTCGGCGGGATGGAAAATTAAAAAAAAAATTAATCACATTTATACCACTATTGGTGACGGTGCGATGATAAAGCCACTTGCAGTAGCAGTTTGAGTAAAACAAATTTCTCCTCTTCACCTCATCCAAAAGTATCATAAAAAGAAAAATTATTTCATAATATACCACAAAAAAGGAAATTAGTTTATATAGTATCATAAAATGGGAATTTATTTAATTTTTTACCATAATTCGGTAAATAATCATATATATATATATATATATATATATTATTATTATTATTATTATTATTATTATTGTCATTATTTTACGGTATCATAAAGTGTAATTTGCATTGCTCATATATAAAGTGTAATTTGAAATGCAAATTACACTTTATGAGACCGTAAAATAATGAAAATAATAACAATATATATATATATATGAACGAAGCCAACATTAGGAAACTGTTTTCTGCTTATTTTGCGTGAGTGGATTTTAGTATACATTAAGATGCAAAACGAAATAACATTCAGTTCTTTAATGGAGGCACAAAAGGAAGCGACGGTGTCAATGGCTGCTGCGCTGGCTCATTGAACACAGGATCAGGCGCCGGTGGTGCATATGAAAATGGTGGATTATCACGCACCAAAGGAGGTGGTAGGAAAACATCAGGTACACTTGGGGTTGATATTACAGGCGGAGAAATTGTAAATGGCGACTGTTCTGGTGGTAATAATGGAATCTGTGGAGGCTGATCTTGAGGTGGTGGAGAAAGGATAAAGGGAAATAATGGAGGCAAATCTTGCACAGGTGGTGGTGATAATATTAGTGGCGGTAGTGTTGGTGTAACTTCATCAGCTGGTGGCAGATCTTCCCGTGGTGGTGGATAAAAAATGGGAACTACTGGTGGTGCTGGTGTAAACTGACCGTCTGGTGGATAAAAGATTGGCACCAGTGGTGGGGCAGGCGTAAACTCATTCGGTGGCAGGTCTGGTTCAGTTGGTGGAGAAAAGATTGGCACTAGAGGTGGTGCTGGTGTAAACTCATGTGGTGGCAGGTCTGGTTCAGTTGGTGGAGCAAAGATTGGCACTAGAGGTGGTGCCGGTGTAAACTCATATGGAGGGTTATCTGGAAACGTTGGTGGAGTAAATGTGGGGACAAGTGGTGGTGCTAGAGGGAACTCATCAGGAGGTGATAGCCATGGAATTATTTCAGGTGGTGGTGGCGAAGGAACTAGTGGTGGAGGTGGGAATGCTATTGGTATGAGAGGAGGTGAGAACAATGGAGGGGGTGGAGATGGGATTAGTGGTGGGGGCGGAGGAGAGGGAGGTGGTGGAGGAGGAGATGGTGGGGGTGGAGAAGGCGATGGTGGTGGAGGAGAAGGAGATGGGGGTGGTGAAGAAGGTGGTGGAGGTGATGAAACCATTGGTGGAGAGGAGGGTGGTGGTGAGGGTTGAGCTGTTGGTGGTGGTTGTGATGGGACTAAGGGTGGTGGTGATGGTTGCACTATTGGTGGTGGTGGAGACGGGACAATTGGAAGTGGAGGAGGGGAGGGGACAAGAGGTGGTGGTAAGGGTGGTGTCCTCCTAGGAGGAGAGGGTCTTCGTGTAGGGTTAAATGGGTTGTCTGGTGATGGTGAAGTAGGGAAAGGCCATTGACCACAGGTGTCAAACAAGTATTGAAAAAAAGGATCGCAATTGTTAGATGATCTGCTTCTGCTTCTGCTTCTGCTTCCTCTTCCTCTTCCTCTTCCAGTGCCTCTTCCACTTCTGCTTCTGCTGCTGTTTCCACCTCTGCCTCTACTCCTACTACCTGTTCTATTATTGCTTCTTCTCTTCTCCTCTTCTTCTTCACCTTTGTTGTAAGCTGTGGTAGCTTCACTGAGAGACTGTGTTATCAAAAGAAGTGATAAAAGAATCACAATTACTATGTTCACCTTCATTTCTTTTGCTCTCTCATCACTTAATTCATCTTTTTTGCAGCTTCTTTAATCTATATTTCTCTAGCTACATGCAATGCAAGAGCCCAAGAACTCAGAAGAATATATATATGTATATATAGATCATGCATATGCATGAATGATGTTGCGTGCTGGAGCAGCATTAATATATTTGGGTTGTTGTTTCAGTCAAAGAATTCTTTTGAACATGGTTTAATTAATTAATGTAGTAAATTGTATATGGGTAAAGAGATAAGAGTGAAGTGAGTCCAGCTAATGTTTACGAGTTTCAACATATAAATGTAAAAGTATGGATAATAATTGTGCATGCAAGAAAACCCCTTCTGTTAACTGTGTACAGTTGAGAGGTGGAAGAAATGGGGCATGTGACCTTACTAGAGAAATGCCTACTTTTGCGTGCCATTTTTCACAACAATAAGAAACTTAAATGCAAATTTCAGGCCATGCTTCCCTGTATCTGATTGCCACCAACACTCTCCCTCTCTGAAAATATTTAATTCTCTCTGTAAGCAAATTGATTAACCAGAAAGTGCTTTAATTTTTTGCTAGTAAGTTGTTGTGGTGCGTCTCTGTTTGCTCTTCTGCTGCAGCCTGCAGGCAGCTTCTTGATGAACAAAGATAGCAGTCCGTAGACTTAGTTATTTTGATTACATAGAGGTTAAACATTGTTGAGCTACAAATACGTGTAACCAAACCTAGCTAACTCGAGGTTTGATTCTTTATAACCGAGTCAAGTTCAAGTGAAATTTGATATATCATCTAATATTCATGAAATGTTTACAAATTTAAATGAGAATAAAAAATATTAAAAAAATATAAATTATAAATTAAAAAATTAAAAAATAAATTATACTATATTCAATAAAAATTATAATTTTATTCTATAATATTTTTTAAAAATATTTTTTACAATAAAAATTTATATAATATATATGTAAAATTAAATTACTTAACATTAAAATTATAAATTTCTATTCAAACTTATTCCCAAATTTTACAAGTAAAGTTTTATATAATTTGAATTTACCTAGTTTATTCAATAAATTTTAACATATAAATTTAAATAAAATTTTATCGAGTGAAATATTAAACTACTGACTCCATCTCTAGGTACAAAGTGGAGCAGCATCTCTAGGTACAAAGGGGCCATGTTTTCTTTTTTTAAAAAAAAATCCAATCTTTTATCCTTTTTTTTTTTGTTGAAAAACTTTACAAGCTTTTTTTGTTAAAAAATTAAGTGCAATTTATAAATTAATTATTTTAATATTTAAAAATATGTTTCATAAGTATTTTTAGATAATTTAAATGTTTTAATAATTTTATTTTATCTTATAAAAAGATTATTTAAATATTTTAAATAATATTACTAAATTTTATTTTTAATATGTTGAGATTTTCAAATAAAAGTGTCATTCACCTTATTGTATAGAACTGGAATCCCCTAGCGGTGTTGTAGACCATGAGTTTCCAAATTGGACCAGACAAGGTGAGTTTTCGGCCTGTAACATTACACAAATTTTTTTTTGCTTCTGAACCAAGAAACATTACACAATTTGTATATTCAAGAATGAAAAATAATAATAATAATAATAATCATAATAATAATAATAATAATAATAATAATAATAATAATAATAATAATAAAGAAACCCTCTGCTTCGTTTTCTCTCTGCTCATAGCTACTGTTCATAGTTATTATATATTGTCTTTGCTGGATTGGATGGTTTTTTTGTTAATTTTTAACCAAAAAAAAAACCACCCAAATTCATTGGTTTTTTTTTTAATTTTTTAGTTATAATTTGTTGTTAATAAATAATTTTGTTAAGCTTATTATATGTGACGATAGCTATTTTGATAGGAAACTTTTGCAATGGATCTTGTTGCATTACAAGTAAAAAGTCATAATCAATCAATGGAAGGAATAAGAAATGATGAATCTCATATTTTTAGTCCCAATATCCAAACTTCTCATATCTCTACTATGCTCTCCAACACTAACAATCTCTTTCAAACCATTATTGAATTGATGAGTTATCAAAAACTCATACTGGAGTTTTTCCCTTTTTCATGACTGCTTGTGCTGTTGCTCCAGAAGATGATGATGCAGAAACCTATCTTTAGCAATTTTAGGGTTTCTGTAATGAAAAAGAAGATTGTGGATTTGAGTTTCAGGGTATAGGCTTTTACTTTCTCTCTTTGTAATTGAGCCTTTATGTCTACTCCTCATATATATATATATGGAGTTTTTACATAAATATATAAAAAAATTATAAAAAAAAACTTGATAAATATAATTGACGTTAAAAAATTTCAAAACCATTTTTAAAAATTTTTTTTTTTCAATTATAACTCATTCTTTTTGCCACCTTTATTTTTAAGGTTGTCTTTTTTTTAACACTTTCTCCTCCTTACTTATTTTTTTAACTTTTTTTTATTTTATACTTTTTTTTCAATATTTTATTTATTTTCTTTTTTTTTAACAATTTTTTTACTTTATACTATTTTCAATTTTTTTCTCAATTTTTTTACTGTCTTTATCTATTTTTTTCTCAATGTTTTTCTGCTCAACATTTTTTTCTAACATTTTTTCTACTATTCTTCATTTTTTCTCAATATTTTTTTTGCTAAATATTTTTTTCTGTTTTTATAGTAATATTTTTTTCTCAACATTTTTTTCTGATATCTTTATCTTTTTTTCTCAACTTTTTCTTTATTTTTAAGGTATTGTTTTCATTTTGTTCTCAAGGTTTTCTTTTTTTTTTTCTCAATTTTCTATTTTGTTAAGACTTTTTTTTCCAAATGAATAATTATGACCTAAACATCTTCAATTATTGTTAAATCAAATAATAAATATCTTAAATTATTGTAACAACAATAAATAAATAAAAATTTCTCCTTTTATATTTTTAAAGGTAAGGATTTTATTTTTTTTACTTTAATTTGTTATTTAAAATGTTTTAAACTTTTTTTTTTTAAAAAAATCATTTGATACTTGTTGATAATCAATATGTAATAAGTTTACAATTTTTATGATGTATTTGCACCGTCAACAAAAAAAAACTGAAAAAATAAAAAATCAACAAAAATAAACAAACCGAAACAACAACAAAAAAAAAAAACTAAAAACAACAACTAAAACAACAAAACAATAAAAATCAACAAAATTTATGTTGTTGATTGATTGTCAGTTGTTGATTGTTGTTTATTTTTGTTATTTTTTTATTATTTTTTAAATTATTTTTCATTATTAAAGACAAATTTAAGGCTATAAATAAAATTTTTACTTTTATTAGTAAAAATGATAAAAATAATGATTTTTTATATATATCTCATAATTTTTATTATTTTTTTATTTTTAAAAAAATCAACAAATATAAACAAAGAGAAATAATAAAAACAATTGAAAACTACAAACTAAAATAACAAAATCAACAAAAATCAATTAAAGCAACAAAAAATTACAGATGTTGATTTTTTTTATGTTTGTTATTTTTTCAATTATTTCATCATTAATAATAAAATTAAAATTATAAATATATTTTTTACTTTTATTAGTATCAATAATAAAATAATGATTTCTTTGATATATTTCATAATTTTTTTGTTATTTTTTTTGAAAAAATAATTATTGAATACCATGGGTAATTTTTAGTTTAATTAGTATAATTTTTAAGTTCTAAATAATTATGAAAAAAATAATTATTGAAGACTATGGATAATTTTTAGTTTAATTAGCTTAATTTATGTATTCTAAATAATAGCAAGTTTCAAAATTAAAAAAAATGTTATTTAGAATATAAAATTAAATTATTTAAAATATAAAAATAAATTAAAATATACAAATCAACTTAAATTAAATATGGTTTCAAAAATAATAAATAAATAAATAATTATAAAAGAAATGAAAAAAAAATGAAAACAGATAAAATACGGAAGTCGCCGAAGTTTGGTTCAAACTTTCAAAACTCGACCAAATACAAGATAAAAATGAAAGAGACAAAGATAAAACTAAAAAAAATAAATGTGCCCAACCATAAACAAAATAAGTGGCGTTGACCGGGTTATGACATGAAATTTCCTCTTTACATTTTAATGAAATGATTTGTGGTTGTCAAAAAAATAAAGAATGAAAAATAATGAAAGGACAATGGAATTTATGAAATCATTGAAATGATATAGTAAGAGAGTATTTGGTTTGTATGCCTCAGAACTGATAATTCTGAACCAAACTCAAATTTTCTAATAGTAGCCTTCTTCTTCACCAGAATTCCTTTCCCTTTTCAATCTTCTCACATTATTCTCGATGGCCTCATTTTCAAGATCCAACTAAAACCTAGTCTTTGAAACCTTAACATCCCCTTTACTACCCTCAAACTTAAAGACACTCCTAAGAAAACAACACACAGATAGAAGGAAAACTTGGTAGATTTTCACTACTAAGAAATACACAAAAACATAATTATCTCAATTCACTTCTCAAATCTGCTCCATCCCCCATCCTCCTATTATCAAAGAACTATCCACTCATAATGTATTCCTTTTCAAGTTTGCTTTTAAAAGGGAAAAGGAAAGAGTGAAGGAAGGCATGCATTGGGCCATCCAACGAAATTTTTTAATTCTTAAAGATTGGAACTTGATCAAATAGAGGAAGATTTAGACTTCTTGAAAGAATTCTTCTGGGTCCATATCAATGGGCTGCCATTACAGTAAATAACTGATAGCAATTTGAAGGTTATTGTAAATAATGTGTTCGCCTAATTGGTCTCATCTGAGAATGCCATATACACGAACAAGGAATGGAATCCAGTCCTTGGACTTAAAGTGGTTATTAATTTGGAGAATCCCCTACCTAAAGGGTTTATAAATCTAAGAGGTGATAAGCAATAATGGGTTACCTTCCAATATGAAAGGCTCCCTTTGGTATGCTTATGGTGTGGATTTTTCAATCACTACACTTCAAGTGTTATAAAGTAACAACTGAAGAAGATCGTAACTTCTATATCCAACACCACATGGATTATGGACTTTGGATTCGGGTAATCCCAGTTAAGAACCCAAAATTGGGAAGGAATCCTTACAACAATGATGATGCCGGCTATAACTTGACACTGATGCATCGATATTATCTAGCAATTTCCCTAAAGAACTAATTGATGCTTGAAAACGCACAATACAATCACTCACGCCAAAGTGTCAGCATAAAAATAATTATAATAAACAACAAACCAGCTATCTTCTTACCTCAGTTCAACTATCAGCAATGAGGAAAGCCTCATGCAACCATCTGAAACCCCAGAAGGTAAGAGGGCAGTTGTAGACGACGGGGTTCAGTGCACGTCCAAAATTTTAGCAACCGTGAGACTGTTTGAGCTCAGGGCTCTAGAGAACACACTAACCACTATCACAAAGACATGGTGTGGAGATGAGGAGTTGCCACCCAGGGTAACAACTGGGATAAATCAAAAATGTGGTACTCGATTCCCTAAAAGAAAGCTAGCACCACAACAAGGAGATTCTGGATACGGAATACTAACTTCTTTCAGTCTTGTGTTCATTTAGAATTACTTTATGAATTATTATCTTATTCTCTATTTACATGCAATTTCATATAAACTCAAAACAATCAACTCCAAGGCAAACTAATCATGAAATATACAAGTAAATAATACATTCAATAAATCACATAATCCCTAAGTTAGTCTAATCTACATGGATTTTAAATAAATGAGTTAAAGTCTACATATTTTAAATTAAAAGTGAACTAAAAAACCTAATTCCTTTTGATTTTAATTAAATGAGCCTACGTCTACTAATTTTAATTCTAAATATGAGCTTAAATCTATAAATTATGGAATATTTAAATTAGTGGGCCTAATTCTACATGTTTTAATTAAATTGTGATCTTAAATCTACAAATTATGAAAAAAGGCTTAAATTAAGTAGGTTAAGTCTAAATTAATTAAATTAAATTAAGTGGACCTATGTCTAATTAACTAAATGGGCCTAAGGATATTTCTAATCTAAAATTTAATTAATTATGGGCCTAAAGGTATATTTTAATTAATTAAACCTAATTAATTATTAAATGAGATAGACTTAAATAAATAAATCAAGACCTAAAGTGGGCTTAAGGCCCAAAACACATAAAAATAATAAATAAATCCAAAAACAAGTAAAAACATAAAAAAAAATAATTAAATAAGATCAAACAAATAATTAAATTAATCCTTACTAGAATCCTAACTTTTATTAACATGCAACCTAAATTAATATACTTCCTCCATTGATTTTAAATAATTACCTAATTGAAACCTAATTTTTTACTAACCAATTTAATCCAAATAAACATTCAACCACACATATAATTTTATTACTCCCAGTATTGGAGCTATTACATTAATTCATAAAATAATTAATAAAATAAAAATACAGCAATAAATAAAAATAAAGATAATAAAAATATAATAAAACCCTAGAAATTAAGTCTCTACGAGGTTTTATCCATAGTCTTCCACGGACTTCTCATGAATTCATCCCTCACATGATCACCATGTGTTTTCTTCCATAATCACCACAAAAATAAGATAAAATAATAATTAATTAATAAATTATGATAATAACTTGAAAGAATAATAATAAAAATAATATGAAAGAAACAAATAAACAAATAAATAAATAAAAAAAGAATAAGAAAAAGATGATATGATTATGAAGGATTTAGGGTACTTAGATTAGTAGTTCATCGTTCTTGATAAGCCTTCGAATCTTCTTCTTTAAAAATTCTCTATGAATATTGAATTAATTGTTAATAAAAGGAATTTTTAAAAAAAAAAATTCAAGAGAAAATCACGTCTTTCTTCCTCTCTTTTCTTCCTTCTCTCTTCTTTTTCTTTTCACCCGGCCTCTTTTCCTTCTTCTTTTTTTTTCTTTTTTCCTTCACCCCTTCCCTTTATATAGTGGAACTAGAAAACCTAACCCCAATCCTAATATGATTCTAATTCTTAAAGTATAAAATTAATACTTAAAATTATATTTAGGAATTTTGAACAAATTAGAACTAAATTAATTAGGAATTTTAAAGCAATTAAAACTGAATTAAAATAGGAAACAGAAACCGAAAGAATTCAATTCCGATTGAGATTGTGTAATTCCAATCGGAATTATGTAATCCCAACAAGAATTACATAATTCCAGTCGAAATTATGGAATTTCGACACTTTTCTTTCTTTTTTTTTATAACATTTAATTACAAAAAGGCCCCTAAAAATTTAAATTTTACAATTAGGTCCTAAAAAGAACTTTGCGATTTAGTCCCTGAAAATATTAAATTCTTCCTTTAAAAGCTACATTTAAGCCCTTAGAATTTTTAAAAATTAAGTACCAAAGACATTTTCATCACTAGAGTCCTTTGCTGTATTCATAACATGTCATCCCGAAATTAGGTGTCTACAACAGTATTAGTTGGAAAAGGTAAGGTGTCAGCAGGTGTGGAAGTAGGTAGTGAAAAAGTTCCTCACATAGCAGAGGAGGAGACAACTGTTGTTAACTTAATTGCAAAGTCCAAAAATGACTGTAATGGGATTATTCCTGTCACGACCCAAACTAAAAGTTATGACCAGCACTAGGGAACGAAAATTCTTTCGAATCCGGAACCCGTAGCAAGCCTTAGAAAATAAAAGCATGTAATAAATAAATAAAAATACACCAAAATTAAAAATTAAATTGATATAAAAATAAATACTTAAATATCATTTCATACAATTTTCAAAGAAATGTCTCTTACTAAAATAACACTCTACAGATACAAAGCACTACTACTGCAGTTTTCTAGAATGAAATAAAAGTTCAAATAAACAATTTACATAATCTAGCTGGGGCTGAAGAAGTCCGACGTAAAGGTCTACTACTGAGGTTTGAAAACGAGGAATCTCCTGAAAAAAATATTAAGGGGAATCATACCTCACTGAGTGAATTATTATAATATATATACATGCAATCTAAGTCATATACAATCAGACATCAGTATATATATATATATATACACACACACACACACACACACACATAGGAATTTCACACATATGCTAAAATCTACTTTTATATATATTGAAATGCAAAAAACATTTATTTAGGTGAAGGATCAAATAAAACCCTAAAACAATCGCAACCTCAAACAAATATCTCACTAGTCACACAGGCTTACTTAATTCCAAATAAATTCTCTTATTCCATTTTGGACAGTATACTAGCCCCGAGACAATAAGTCAATCGAGCTCTCGCAGTCTGTCTGTCAGTGTGATTGACCCCGAGATATTAGGTCAATTAAGCTCCAGCAACCACACTAATCACTCATATCAAATCTTAAATAATCAATCAATCAAATTCTCCTTAAATAATTCTCATAATACAGACCCTAAAGTCTAACAAACCGGTACATACATAATCCTAGTGCAGCCCACTAGGTAGCACGTTCTATTGATATCCTTTAAATAAAATTGTATATTTATGGAAAATAAATAAATACATAATTAAACACAAATGGCATTCATAATAGAAAAATATACCATTTATATACCAGAAATATACCAAAAATATACTAAATATATTTCAAGTATATTTGCTATATATAAACCAAAATCAACCATAAATATACTTAAATGCATATTGAGAATATATCAAGTATATACATCGCATATATGTCGAAATATATCAAAATATACTGAAAGTATACCGAAAATATACTAAACCATTTAATGAAATAATTCATATCAAAACATAATTATTTATCATCATGCACTATATATGCAATGTATATATAAAATAATAACTCATAAGTTTGTGCTCCTCGAGACTGGCTCAACGAGCCTAGTCCGATACGCCTCAGTCTCGGCGTAACTAGAAAATAAATAATAATAAATCAGACTAAATTTCTAACTTATACTTCTAAAAGAGACTCGATCTAGAAATACAAAACTCAAACAAACATAAAAATTCAGAATTGACCCAATGTCACGTTTTACGAGAATTCTACCAAAAATTCGGTAGAACCTTCTCTGTAAAATGGATATCTCTCTACTAAAAAGTAGAGCCGATCTTGCAAGAAAAATATTCTTTTAAAACATAAGGCTCAATACCTAGGATTGGGGCCCCAAACTGCACAAATTTTCAATCGAAGTTCACAATTCACCAAAAATATAAATAAAATAATAAATATATTAAAAAACATTAAACCCCATAAATATCCATAAAATACCAACATATAATATATTTAAACATTAAAACACTAAATACCATTATTTACACAATAATTAAATAAAATCTCAAATAATAATATAATATTAATAAAAATCAAGATTTTCAATAATTCAACATAAAATAGTAAAAATTCACTTTTATACATTCAAATAGCTTAAATACTTTAAATATATATTAACGTAATTAAAAATCCATTTAATCACCAAAATAGTAAATAATTTATTATTTGAATAAAATTTTTGAAAATTAGTATTAATTAGTTAAAAATAGTAAAGAATTTATAAAAATCATTTTAATACCCTATATAATTATAAAATAATCTAAAACACATTATTTAACTAAAATATCCACAAAAATACATAATTAACCTATATATACAAAATTCACATAATACAATTAATATTCTCAAAAATTATATAAATTCACTAAAAATTATTTTAATAATACTAAAATTAATAACTCAAATTAAAATTATAAAATTATTAACTCAAATTACTAACACTAATTTAAATAAATTTTCATTAAAAATAATTAATTAACATAATTATAAAAAATTCAATATTTAATATTAAAATAATAAAAAATTACCCATAATTCAAATTAATTCAAAAAATAAAAAAAATATATTTTTTACCACAAACAACATTTCTTAAGCAAGAATCCATGAATCAAACAATATCAAGTTCAAAATAAAAATAAAAACCCTAAAATACATAAACTAAAAATCAAAGATATCTAAAAATCAAAGGGATTTAAGCTCAAATGGAGCTTGGAAATTGACTCATCAGAACTTGGTGGTCCAAACGAGATTGGTGCGACGTCTAAAAGTGGCCGGAATCCTCACTGACAACAATGGAGGCCTCTCGACAAGGTTTCAGTCTATGAGGTTTCCGACGTCGCTGGCGGCTCTGCTAGTGGTGGACAATGGCTGGAGGAAGAGGGAAAGTGACAATAGTGAGTGGTTGAGACTGTGGTGGTCTAGCGTTAGCTTGGGTGGCGCTAATCGAGAGGGAAGAAAAAGAAGAAAAAGAAAAAGAAAAAGAAGAAGAGAGGAGAGAGAAATGAGCTAACCCATTTTTTTTACTACCCTTTTTTTAATTAATTATGAAAAGATTGATATGCCCTTCAATCTAATTTAATAATAATAATAATAATAATAATAATAATAATAATAATAATAATAATAATAATAATAATAATAATAATAATAATAACAATAACTACTTTAATGTTATCAAGTAATAGAACTCCCACGTAAAATAAAGTATTTTACATAAATGAACCTTTAAAATAAAATAAATGAAAAATATACACAATTAATAATAATATATAAATAAAATTTATTAACACTGTATATCTCAAACTAATTTAATATTATTTAAAATATAGGGTCATTACAATTCTTATAGAAAAGAATGAAGAGAATAAGGCCAAGAGGCCTAGAGCAGAAGTACAAATGAAGATAAGCCCTTGCTCTCAAAACCAACTGCTAGGCCTAAAGCAGCAAATAGAGCCCAGCCTCAAAAGCCTCATCAAAAGGCAGCAAAGGAAAAAATACAAACTAAAAGACTTAGCTAGGGTTAGCCCAAGATCAACACGTCTAACCTAGTCACAACCAAATCTAGTCTCAAAGCCTAGTATATCTCTTATGCAGAATCAAATTAGACCTAATTCATTTTTTGCAGGCAGTTCTGCCAATCTTGCTCTCAACTGACCAACTCAAGATTGAATCTTTAGACAATTTTCTTTTTTAAATGTTCTTCCTTATCCAAATTTATCCTTGGTTTATTTAAATTTCTTTGCTTTACTGTTATTGTTTTTTCCCATCACATTAGTTGACAGTAGTCTTTATAGAATTCCTCCATAGGAGCTCAGTTCTTCATTGACTACAAGTGGTTCATTATGTAGCCCCTATGCCAAGAACTACATTTAAGTAGTATATTTTGTCTTCCAACCCTTTAAGGATATTTGCTTGTATCTAAAGCTTTTAATCATTTATGAATGAATCCTTTATTTGTCCGAAAAAAAAAAAACTTCCTCACAATTATTTTTTTGATAAAAAAGAAAAAAATCCCCATAATTTTGATTACACAATTTGTAATACTTGCCACTTTTTTTTAAACTATTATCTCTTGCCACTTGCTTTACTGTTTTTGTCAATCATGTCTTTTTTTTTTCAGTATATGGGTTATTTGCATCAACTGTGCTAAGATTTTCAACCAAATACTATTAAATATTTAATTTTTAAATGTAATATATAATCTCCCGATTTTTAAATAGTCACACTATATTTTCCAAAATTATTGGTAATGAAAGAAGATATTTAATAGCTTAAAACTAGTAGACAAAAATGCATTTCTCTTAAAAACCTCTCTATGAATAGTGGTACTATCATTGGGAAATAGTGGTTTTAGGGGGTGTAATTGGTTCTTTAACCAATAATCACCTTTAAAAATTATCTTCTATTTCATATTATTTAGATCTGATAATACTAGTAATAGCTTTATAGATTATTTAGATCTGATAATACTAGTAATAGCTTTATAGTTATGATAGCTTATCTTTATTGTATATTGAGTTTTATATGCAGCTTGTACAAAAATGATGTTGTTTTGTTGGTCTAGAAGGAAGGAAGCTCTCAAATTGTTGGTGTCTCCTCAAGAGTGAGCCTCTGTATTCTTCAAAAAAATAAGGATTCTGCTCCTCTAAAGTTAAAAATCAAAAGCTTCAAATCATTGTCAAAGTGTTTTAGTGAAACTGCTCGAAGGGTCAACCACAGCCACAATTTTCTTAGGCTTAATGATGGGAATAAGAGTTCAAAGAAACTCAGTCCTAAGCATTTTCTCCACAAAGTCATGGTAGTCACTATTAAGTTGCTATGGAAAATTAGGGTTTATTTGGTGAGGAAGACAACCTTTTATAATGGGATACAATTTTAGTTGTTGTGTTGGGCCAATTATGTTTATGGGCCAAATACGTATCTCTCTCTCTTATAATGTAATGAATTTATGGTTTGTTCCAAAAAAAATTATTGGTAACAATGTATCACTAACTTATAAGCTCCTATATAAAGAACTAAAGGAAAGTCTTGTCTACACTGGGAGTATTACACCCAATGGTATGATTTAAGACATATCATTCACATGTTATTAATTTAATTGATAAAAATAAGACATCTGTTTTGTGTTTTAAATCCTATACACCTAGTGTAGGTAAAAATCTCCTAAGAACTAAAGCCAACATATAATAACTAAAACATCTGGCGCTATATCAACTACATGTTCCCCTCCTACTAATCACACTGTATCACTAATTTTTTCCTTAAAAATTCACTAATCAAACACCCAATGAACAAAAAATATAAAGAGATTCTTACCTACACTAGGTGTATATATACCCAGTGGTAGAATTTAAAACACAAGACACATGTCTTGTTTTTATTAATTAAGTTAATAACATTTTAATGATATGTCTTAAACCCTACCATTAGATGTAATACACCTAGTGTAGACTGAGACTTTCCCAAAAATATATATGGATAATGATTTCTGTCTTGGGTGACGATAGTAATAGTGCTGTCGGTATCTGCATGAATTTACCAAAACCCCCCTCCTCTAGGTAGATGGCTCTCCTGTATTGGGGGCAAAAAAGACATTTTACTATTTATTTTTCTTCAAGCACCAATCGTTGTCTAATATATATATATATACATAACATGAACAAGAAATTAAACACCTAATTAAAAAAATCTTCAAAAAAATATACAACATGAATAATAAACCAAACATCCAATTAACAAAAAAAGCCTTCACAAAATTAACAAAAAAATATACAGCATGATCAAGAATAGTTCCATATCTAACCATATCAATCCCACCTTTGACCAACCCCCTCTCCATTTTGTCATCACTACTACCACCTTTGAATCACCATGTCTTCACTAGAATTTCGCTATTAAATTTATGGATTTGTTCAACCCTAGACTGCCACCAACCATATCATCATTGTCACCAACCACAATACCATCATTCACAGAGGCAAGCAAACAACCACACCACCAAATGCGTCACAGCTTTGCATCTTCATTCCTGAGAACCAACATCAACCTCAGATCTAAATTCAAACTCTATCTAAATCCTCTGTACTAAAAACACCCACACCAAATAAAAAATCACCATTTCTTTTGCCTTTAAGATTCAAATAATCCATGGTAAAAAGAAGACCTAGTATGTGCAAGTTTACTAGTATCTCCATTAAATTTAATGGTATGAAATTTTTCTTATTTAGTTGAGGATTTGAGATTTTCTGACATTAAGAATGGAAATTTGTGTTTAAAAATATAAGAAACGGAAACATAGAGGAAATGTGTAAATATTAAAAGTATAAGGGTATATAAATAAACACTAAATGTATATATATATTTTATATATGAAACTAGAAAAATTTTATTTATTCTATTAACTAATAGTATAATTATAAATTTTTTTTTGTTTAGTTAAGAAAATATAAAATTATTTTTTAATTTGTCTCCTTTCTTATTTAGGAAAATACTAAATAAATATATTTTTTAAATGGAAAACACGTTTTCAAGTAGAAAACGTGCAGCGGGTTTGAAATATTTTCGATGAGTTTCCTAAAGTTTTCAATACGAAAATGTGTCAAAAACGCAGAAATGTCTATTAGAAGAAGTTTCCATACATCACAAGCAATTTATAGTTCAAAAAAATTTTAAAAACAAATTAATTTTTTGGTTAAATTTTAATGATGAAATGGAAAAATAATTAAAAATAATTTATTATTGATATCGAATATTTATTTAATATTTTAAGATTTATTTTTTAATGTGAGTGTTTAGATAGTGAGAAAGTGAAAGAAATTACAAGAAAATTTTTTAAAAAATAATTTTGCAAAATTAAAGGAGGAGATATAATAAATTCTTGGTGGGACTACTCCATTATAGTAGGCATTGAAGATAAGAAAAAATAATTAAGTGGTGGCAATAATGTTTTTTTCAAAAAATAAAAATAAAAATTAGGGCACATGTCCTAATCATTATATGTTGACATTAGTTATTTACATGTGTATTAACAAGCAACATGTTATTACTGATGACTGAAAAATTTCTTTTAGGAGTATAGTGTTATCAAATTCAAAACTTGGAAGATTTTGTATTACGTTTTAAAGGTTGGATACTTTAATAGCATCTAGTTTAAAATTTGGGTAACCAATAGTGCAAATAACCTATGTATATTATATGGAGTTTATGTGTGTATATATATATGTAGGCATAATATGTCCTTACCCTATTGTACTTGGTACAATTTATTAGTTTAACACCTAAACTTATCATTATATTATTTCAACACTTAAACTAGTTTAAAATGCACTAATTTAATGACATACTACATCTGTCACCCCCTTGTGCTTACTATTTTTTATTAGTTTGACACATATACTTGCAGTTTTTAATCATTCAAACCCTTAAAATATAACACATGTTGATTCATTATTTTCATATCACGTGTGTTGATAGGGGTTTCATAATTGCATTTTAAACAGGTTCATATATTGAAATATAAAACTATAAGTTGTGGTGACAAGCATAATGGGTTACAAATGTATTATGTCATATATATATATATATATATAGATATTTTTTGTCAAGTTCATCCTATTATGGGAAATTACTATACTATATCACACAACTAAGCTACTATTACATTATCTATCATTAACTATCACATATTATTACTATCACAAACTGATACATGTATGTGTGTGTGATATATATATATATATATATATATATATATATATATATATATGTATATGTATATAGGTGGGCATTGACAAGGATATTAAATCCATGACTTGACTCTACCAAGAATTGAACCTAGGACCTTTTAAGTCTAGAGGTGTGCAAGAACTAATTGAATTAAACCTTTTTAAGTAATCGACTTGGTTGGTGAGTAAAGCTTCGATCAGTTCGATTCAGTGCTTAGTAAAAAATGGTTATTGATTTGGTTTAAGGTCTAAGCGATTGAAACAGACCGACAACTGAAATCAATAAAGTCTATATATATATATATATATATACACACACACACACAAAACCTAAATGACGTCGTTTTGTCCCAAACCTTACCTATATAAACGTCCTAAATTAACCTTAACCCTCATTACCCATCTCATATGTCGCCTCCCTTCTTCTTCTCTCTCGAACCTTCCTTTTTAACTCTTCACTCCAAAACCCTCAATGCCCACTGCCTCATCCTGTTTTCTTACCTTACACCTTTTCTGGATTCAATTTAGTCATTATCTTTTTTTATTTCTTTACATTACAATGAATCCAATGACAAAAATATTATTCAATTGCTTTGTTTCTTTGAGTTTTCTATTGCTTTCTTTTAATTTGTGCACTCTTAGTCTCTAATACATTGAGATTTCATGCTGAAATGTTTTTATAATTATTCATGTGATGAGATCTAAAATGTTAAAGTCTATTAGCTTCTTTTCTTTTTGTGGGTTAATCATCTTTTTTTTTTGCATGTTGTTTTTTAATTTGTTTATAGTGTATTTTGAGTTATATGTCACTGGGTTTATGTAGATTTAAAATTTTGGATTCTCTACAAACATTCTTTTATTTTATTTGAAGAAAAAATCATTTTTTTAAAATGATCCTCTATGGAATTTTAATACATGCATATTAATTTTTTTTTTTCAAAGTTTGATCTGTTATGGTTGGTGTTAAATAAAGTATGTGCACATACATCTAAATTGTTAGTGAAAAAATTTATATTTTTTGCATGTTACTATGATTTTAAAAAATATATATTATTTTTTTATACGTGTGTTAGTTTCATTTGATTTTTATATGATTTATGTTATTTTTTAAGTTAAAAAGATTTTGTAAAGCTAGATCTAACTTATTAGTGAATAAATTTTATATTTTTTTGCACGTCACTTTGATTGAAACTAGAAAATGTTTTTTTTATACTTTTGTTAGTTTTAGTTATTTGTTATATGATTACCTTGTGTTTCATTTATGTTTGTTTATTTCTTTCAGTTTTCATTCTTCTAAAAGGGTGGAAGCAATTTGCATCATTGTTGAATCATAAATGATATGTGATATATTTTGAGTGCAAAAGTTAAAAAGGGTGGAAGCAATCAATTTCTTGGTTTCTGTCACTGTGTATGTGATTCACTATGAATCTTAATTCATAAACTGTGTGGGGCTACTTAATTCAATTAAAAAAATATTAAAGGTAGCAACTATTGATACTTTTAATATTTTTATCTTTGTTGATTAAATTATCTTAATTGTGTAACTAATTTGTTCATTTTGTTCTCTTAATTATTTTTGAAAATGGAACGTGATAGTGCAGTAATCCTACCATTGGTGTCCTTGATCCTATCTCTGAAAGCAATTTTGGGGTGGAAGGAAATCAGGTAATAGCACAGACACAATTTGACACGTAGATTGCCTTTGCAAAGACTGAGAAGCAGCTTGAGCTTGATAAAAAAAAAGCCTCTGATTCCATATTAAAGTGCTAGAAGCATTTCTTAAAAATAAAGGATGAGGTAGGGGGCCAGACTACTAAGTGAAAATACTATGGTAATACTCTGTGTTAACCTTAAAAAAATGGCACATCTAGTTTTAGAAATCATTTGATAAATTGCATGAAAATGCCACAATCTAAAGACAGTAGGCAGTCTTTTTTAACACTTGAACCTGCATATGATGTTACTGCATCACAATCTGAGCAATTAGGAATATTGGGCACATGGAATTTTGACCAAGAAGCCATATGTAAAGCACTTGCACATATGTTAATTGTTGATGAATTGCCCTTCAAATTTGTTAAAGGTGATGGTTTTAGAAATTTAATGTCATCCTGTTAGCCTAGGTTTAAAATTCCATCTAGATGGACATTATCTAAAGGTTATTACTCCATCTATCTTAATGAGAGGGTGAAGCTCATATCTTTTATATATAGTCAGTCATATAGAATCAATATTATAACTGATTCATGGACTTCCATTCAAAGACTAAATTATATATGTGTTATTACCCATTTCATTGACACAAAATGGAAGTTGTAAAAAAGAATCATTTTTTGTGCTTGTGAATTGGGGCTTGAAATCTATTTTTCTGTGATTATTGATAATGTTTCTTTGAATGATATTGCAATCGCTTATTTTAAAAAGAAGCTTTTGTCTTGGGGTACTTGCTCTTTTGTTAGATTAAAATTCCTACATATTAGATGTATTACTCATGTTTTGAATTTTGTTGTTAATGATGGCTTGAAAGAAGCCTTTAAGTCTGTGAAAAAGAAAAGAGAAGTTGTTAGGTATATTAGAAATTCACCTCTTAGACTTAGAAAATTTCAAGAAATATATAATTTTATTATGATTTCAAGTTAGTGTGATTTGCCTCTAAATGTTCCAACTCAACGGAACTCCACTTATCTCATGCTAAAAACTGCTTATTTGTATGAAAGAGCATTTGATAAGTTTGAGGAATAAGAGAGTTCTTTTAGGGCAGAATTAAAGGATGACGTCCTTGACTTCATTGATTTGTAGTATGCCAATAAAATGGTTAATATGTTAAAGCTATTTTATGAAATGACTTCGAGAATTTTTTATTCTCTCTATATGACTTCTAATTCTTTTTTTAATGAAATCTCTTACTTGCACTTCATGTTGAATGGCTGCTAATCTTCTATTGATCTAATTGTTGTTTCTATGGGGCAATTAATGAAATCAAAATTTGATATATACTGGGGTGACCTTAAGAAAATGAACACCCTTATCTTCCTGGCTAATATTCTTGACCCTCGGGACAAACTTAAGTATATGGAATTCTCACCCAAGCATATGTATGGTGAAGATACTAGCCCAATCTTGTTTAGCATCATCAAATCTAATTTGCATATACTATTTGATGATTATATGAAGCTTGATGTTTCTAATTCTGGTGGAAGCCAATATGTCCCCTCTTCTCCTTCTACTGTTTTTGTTCTTAATGCTGGGAAATCTATGTCACTTTGAAAAGATAAATTTAGACGGCATAAATTAGAATCTAGTGGAAGCTTTTGCAATAAGAAGTTTGAATTAGAAATTTATCTATTTGAGGATATTATGGATGAAGAGCATTCATTTGATGTTCTACATTGGTAGAAATTAAATTCTGAAAGATTTCTCATCCTTTCTTTTATGGCACTTGATGTGCTTATTGTCCTTATTTTAACTATTGCCTCTGCAAGTGCTTTTAGCACTAGTGGCCATGTTCTAGACCAATTCAGGAGTTCTTTGGCTCTTAAGATTGTGGAGGCATTAATATGCACTAATGATTGGCTAAAGATGGCTAATAAACAAATCAGTGTTGAGGAGGCTATTGATGAATTGGAAAATTTTAAGAAAGGTAATCTTCTCTTTAAATTTTTATTTTTGTTTTAATATTTTCATTTTTTTCTATAACTGCTACTAATGTTTTTCATTATTTTGTACAGAGCTACCTGAACTCAAAGCCATTAGCACTTCAATTGCAGTTTAAATATATTAATCTAATAATGCTAAGTAAATTTTATTGTTTGATTCAATTAACTTTATTTTTTTGTAATGTTCTACCTGACTGCCATAATGAGTTAGATCAATTGCTTGCTTGTTACTTGGTTACTTGCTTGTCCATTCTTTCTGCTGTTGATTGTGTTGTGCTTTTTGTGCTTGTACACACTTTGTCACCAACTTGATGTGCCTTTATCTATTTATTAAGGTCCCAATGTTATTTCTCAACCTGATGTGTCTATATCTGTTTCTTGAGGTGCCTATGTTGTTGCTTCTTATGCCTATGTGCAATTTTTTTAGGCGATGATGTTGCTTCCACCCTAGCATATTCTGATATACCATAGTGCAAGCTTAAGTTTTTTTGGTAGTTTTGTTTTTATTAGCTATAAAAAATGCAGTTGCATACTTGGTTTGACTAATACATGCTTATTCTGAGACTCATTTCAATTTCTACATTTTATTTGTTGTTTTCCATTTTGTGCCTCATTTTGAATTTGTTTGTTTTTATTTGTTCTTGCAATTGCAGTTTGCAATAGGAGAGCCAATCTGAAAGTGGAAAAACACAATAGAAGCTTCAACATGATGCCATTGCCTATATATTTTTTTTGTATAATGCATGGCAAATTAATTTTTTGTATACTGTTTGCATGATTTTTTTGTATATTGCAGACTTCTTTTGCATAATTGTATAGCCATAGGCCCATTCTTTTTGTTAGATTATATTTTTGTAAATCACATAGTTAGGTATTCAATGGTTTGTTGGACAAAGTAATGTTATTTTTGTATTTGTATTAAAATTTTAGGGTTTTAAATTAATGAATTTATAGTGTTAAACATTTTAATTAATGAATTTTTAATATTTACTTTTATATATTAGCATTGGACTTACAATTTTTCAGCCCAGTCCATTAAAGTCCAAACCAATCTATCGAATCAAATTACTCGAATATTTTCAGTAACCAATCAACAAGGCTTTCATACTCCATTCGATTCGGTTTGGTTTGTAAATTCCTCTCTTTACAATTGATCGGTTTTAACCCTTGTATAACTAAACCAAACCAACTGCTATTCGACTCTATTTGAGTCCTAGAGCCCCCACTTGGACCATTCCAACCAAGTTTCATCAGCTATATATATCAAATTGAGCTTTTTTTTTTTGTTAAAAAAAAATTGAGCTTTTAAATGTGATTTAATAGAACTATAGAAGCAATACTGT
This sequence comes from Mallotus nudiflorus, assembly GCA_947683625.1. Taxonomy (NCBI): domain Eukaryota; kingdom Viridiplantae; phylum Streptophyta; class Magnoliopsida; order Malpighiales; family Euphorbiaceae; genus Mallotus; species Mallotus nudiflorus. Next base: position 737,945 of record CANTUR010000014.1, on the reverse strand, counting down.
TCTATCTTTTTTTAAAAAAAAATTAGAAGTGTTATTTTTTGTTGAAACATGCCAACTAAATTTATTAAGTTTTAGAATCAGTGTCAGTGGCAAGTGTGTATCAATTATTAATGTTCTATTATGTAGTTGAGTATAATAATTTCTTTGAACACCAGGATCTTTTTTTTTTCGTCCTTTTAGCAATCTTCTCTTCTTTTTTTTTTTTTACATGGAACTGAAAGGTATGTATGTACCTTTTTTTATATATATAAAACTACTAAATTTAGGAATATAATACTTTTAAAAAATTATTCAATTATATAAAACTATGTCAAGTGGTAAAATTTTTAAAAGAGTATCATAGAGTTTAAATTATATTGTTATTAATTGAAAAGAAAAGGATCATCTTCTATTATAGAGTCAATTAATATTTAAATTATATAATATTAATATTAATAAAAAAATATATGAACCGGCAATTAATTTTTTTTAAGAATAGTGGTCTAATAGTTAAATCTCATGACATTGTGTAGGAGAGTTAGGGGTGTGCACAAATAGGTTAAAACCGATTAACTGAGCTGAATTGATTGGTTATATATAGGTTCAGTTCAGTTCGGTTTTTATACATACAAAATTTGGTTAATCATTTCGGTTTTGAAGGTAAGAAATTGAAAAAACCGAACAAATCGAAATATTTATATAAAATATATTAATGTAGATAACTATGTGTAAATATTAAGATTATAAACAAAAAATATTTCTAGTTATATTATTAATGAATAAATGTTAAAAAACTATTAAATTAATAAATAAAAATTTTAGAACTTATTTTCAAAAAATAAAATTAATAAATTGGTTAACCGACCGAACTGGTTTAGTTCGGTTCTGATATATACTCGGTTCAATTTCAATTTGAAATTTTATATATCTTCAATTAGTCAGTTTCGTCGGGTTTGGTTCGATTTAAACATCAGGTATATATCAATGATATAAAACCGACCCAGGCTTAAATTCATATTAACTTATATCATTTTATTATTTTCAATAATATTTTTAGTTAACTAACAAATTAAGTTATGTACCTTATGGTGTTTTCTATGTTCATTGTATAAAATTTCATTACTTGTTGACAAAAAACTCCACATGATTAAATTTAATTAAATCAACACTAATTACGATACCGAAAATTAATCTCATCCTTAACTAATACATATATATACACATACATAATTGAGCAAGTTGTTTATAAAAATATGCCAATAATGAAAAGCACAGGGCTCAATTTTTCTGGTGTTATTCTAGTTCTAGAGTCGCTAGCAACTACCAAGATCTGACCATTCTTGTTTCTAAGTTACAATGTCTCTTATTTTTCTCCATGTTGCCATTTTTTAAAATTTAACATGTTCTCATCATTTTTAATGAGTTCTCTCTCTAAATGTAAAATTAGTTTTTTTTTTAGAAAAAGGTGCATTTAGGCCCTTAATGTTTAAGCCAAGATTCACTTGAGCCTGGAAAAGTTTAAAAAGCTTAAAAACCCTCCCAACATTATAAATATTAGTCCAACTGCCCCTTAATGAAATAATAGACTATTTTCGTTTCAGTGATGTTTAATTTGAATGGTAAATAAATGCTTTTGCATTAAATGCTTCAAAAACCACCCGATTTGCCTGTAACATAAAAAATAGAGTGAGAGAGATAGGAAAAGAGAGTAATGGGAACTGATTTGTAAAAACAAATCCTAAGTTCGAATTTAATATCAAAGGGAAGCTCATTTTTTGTAAAATGGTTTAAATACATAAAGAGGGGACCATATTGAAGCTGATCGACATAGAGACACTTGTAGGGACCAAAATTATGGTGCTATCAACAGAGGTATGTTGAAGTGGGGCTATTTTGCATGTAATGGGTGTCATTTTCTTATTTATTGAAAAGAACAAATGATTTTGCTATATTGTTGTCAATGATTCTATTGTTGCATGTAATGGCGAGGAAAAAATGTGAAATTTATCAAAAAATGAATTGATTAAAGGGGGCAAAACCAATATTCAAACTCTTTATTTGATGGGTTGCATGTGGGAAAATTTGTTATCAGAATATTGAGTCAGATGAATTATTAATTTATAAATGCAGTTTGATAATGAAGGTTGGATGGGAGAGTAAACATAAACTTTTACTGTGGGGGTCAGTGGGCAATGAATCCAAATTTGCAATATCTTGGAGGTGATGTTGATGTTGTGCCTAATTTTGACCCTGATTATATGTGCTATGAAGACATTAAGTATAGATATAATCATGAGTTAGGTTTTGTCAATGTTAAAAATATTTTTATTCATGAACCTAGTAAAGATTTAGAGTATGGTTCATACTTGGTTGATGATGATGATTCTACTAGGAGAACCTTGTACTACATTAGTAAATATAGTTGGGTTAGTGAGTTGGACTTCTATGCACAATGTGAAATAGATGAGCCTATATTTGCTCCTATGGTACTTCCATTGCCTGCACCTGAAATTTAAACACAAACAACACAGAGCACTGATAAGGCAAATGTATGAGAGGATTAGATACCTACACAATGTAGTAGGGTGATGCCTGATGATGGGAACACAGAACCATAGGGTCAAAAGCACACACCATATGTTGCACCTAGTGGCTATATTAGTGAAGGAGCACTTAAGGCAGAAAATGAATATAATAATGAATCAAATTCAGAAATTGAACAAAACAAGGTAATGAGGGACAATAAGTTCCTGATATGAACACTGAGAGGGTCAGCTATGATGAGAATGATGGCCTTTTTAAGTTCTTCTTAGGAATGTCATTTGGTGATGTAATAGAGGCTAGAAAGGTTATTTCAAGGTATGTAGTGGCAAGGGGTGTTAAATTGAAATTGAATCCTAATAAAAAACTAAGAATTAGAGCTAAGTGTAAAAATGAGAGTACTTGTCCTTTTATGTTGTATATTTCATAAGATGGTCGAAATCCTGGGCTAGTAGTGAAAATATACAAACTTGAACACACCTATTTTAGGACCTTTAAAATATCTCAAGCCGCTGCGAGTTGGTTGGCCAACTATTTCAAAGAAAAAATATATAAAAATCCTGCCTATAAGATAACTGACATGAAAACAGATGCAGAGCTCTAACTAAAATTGCATGTATATTTGTCTAAGTTGAAAAGAGCAAAGAATTTTATCTTAAGAGAAATGGATGGCTCTTTCAAAGTAGAATTTGGATACTTAGAAGCATATGTTGCTGCACTTAATAAACAATCCAGGTTTGAAAGCAGAAATTGAATTGTGCAAGAATGCTCTTCATCAAGGGTTAAGAGTATTTAGAAGAATGTTTATTTATTTCAATGCATGCGGTTGGAGGGCAGGTTGTAGACCACTAATAGGTCTAAATGGATACTTCCTTAAAGGTATTTGTAAGGGGCAATTGCTTATTACTATTGGTGTTAATGCAGAGGGGAAAATGTTCCCTATTGCTTAGGCTATTATTGATAAGGAAAACACAGGTAACTGGAGATGGTTCCTAGCATGGCTCAAACAAGAGCTTGAATTGGGTGATAGGTCAACATTGACTTTAAGTTTAGACATGCAAAAGGTATGCACACCATTCTATTCATTTTTTTATGTAGCAAAAAGTGATTTTAATTGAATTGTACATTAATTTATTGACTTTTTTTAGGGTCTTATTAATGTTGTATTAAGCATTCTGCCTAAGGCTGAGCATAAATGGTATGCTCACCACATATTTTCAAATGGGACTAAGAATTTTGGAGGACAAGAATTAAAAAAATTATGGATAGCTTCATGGTCTACATTTAAAAAAGAATTTAAGGATAATTTATCCAATATTAGAGACTTGTCCAAGAAAAGAGCTAAAGCATTGTTAAATTACCCTCCCAACAATTGGTGTAAGGCCTTTTTCAACAATAGGTGCAAGTCACAAATGGTGGATAATAACATTATAGAGAGCTTTAATTCCTGGATTTTAGATGCAAAAAGTAAGCCTATTGTAACTATGCTTGATGACATCAGAATTAAAGTAATGGAAAGATTGAAAAATAAGAGGGAATAAAGATTAAAGTTGAAAGGGGAATTTACTAATGATTATATGACTTATTATAATGACAACAAAATGGCTTCATTAGGATGCAAGGTTGTTTTCAATGGCGACGATGGATTTAAAATTGGCGATGGTGCTGATAGGCACATGGTGTTTCTTAGCAAGCATTTGTGCACATGTAGGGCATAGGAGCTGACTGGCATCCCATGTCCATATGCAATTCGAGCCTTAGAATATTCAAAGGTTGATCCTCTCATTGTGATATCACCTTGGTTCCATAAGAAGACATACCTTACAAGCTACCAGTACCCTCTCATGCATGTCCCTAAGAAGAGGTTAATGAATATTGATTAGTTTCAATCAATTAAGTCCCCTCCAGTGATTAAGCTTGCTGGTAAGCCAAGGATTAAGAGGTCCGAGCCAGCAATGAACCCAATCCAATAAGTCATGTGGGTAAAATGTACAAAAAAGGCTTAAAATAACAATGTGGTATTTACAAAGGAAAAGGACATAATAGAATCAGTTGCCTAAACAAGGGCAACCAGGTATACTTCACAGGTCATTTCTTATGTTATTATTATGTTTAGATAGCCCATATGGATTTGAAAAGGAAAAAATTATTATGTTTATAAGCAAATCCAACACCTTCAATTTCATAAGTAAGAAGGGAACAAGAGTCATAGGCCCAAAGCTATTGTACCATGACTAATTCAGTTAGTCAATCCCCTTCAACTTAAGTATTATAGCCTAAACAACAGGGCCAAAGTCATGCTGCCTTAAGTGCATTCACACAGCTTAGTAAGCAAGGCTAAACTCCATTTGCATCAGATCTATTACTAAGAATGACTTATGAAAAAGGCCAAACAAGTCATGGAATTTGTGTTGACATCCAAACTAGGAAGACAATGTATAATGTAAGGTTTAACTATTGTTGTTGTTTATCAACAGGTGCTAATAGGTTTGTTATTCTGTGTAAGAATGATTATTATATTTTAAGTTAATTGTTATGTGTGTTTGTTGTTATAGCCAGGTCAAATTAGTCAACTAGTTATTGATGAAAGTGATATGGATGTGGGTGATGAGACTGTTCAGATTTGGAGGTTTGATGTTCCATGTAAGAGAGACATAAAGAAGCAACTATATGAAGATAAATCCCCATCACAATTAGTCAGGAAAATTAGATTCCATAGAGATGGCTCAAATGTGAAGGCGGCCTTAGAATTTCTATATCAACCACCTAGCTTCAAATGGAATGCAGGTGATGCAATCACCACTAGGCAGTTGCTTGATCAAAGAGATGCAAAAATGGGAAAGCAGATTCAAAAGGATTGACATTTGCTATTTTAAGTTATTTTATGAACAATACAACAAACATGTTGCTTAATGTTGTTTATTTTGCTTTTTAGCTTTCATTTTGGCTTAAGTGCTATTTGGAAATATTGTCCATATGTTTTGTATTACAAGGTTCAACTTTGAATCAATATTCTAGGTATTATTTTGGCAGAAATATGTTGCATTATATGCAAGATTATTTTGTTATATGCTATTATCTTTAAGTTTAAGTATGATTCAATCTTATGATATCCTTTTGTGAAGACAGTGTATGTAGGCAAGTAAAATACATGACATTCATTTACTAATGTAGCAAGGAGCATCAGTTACAAAAGTACTGCATTTTTATCAGCAACTGCTTCTAACATGCCACAAACAAAAGGGACATAGACCTACTATTACACTTTGACAAAGCTCCTAACCTATACAAAAACTACAAGACATATTAACAACATCCATGAAATTATAGTAATAGTGTAAGCAACGATTATCTTTTTATTCTTCACCTCTAGCTCATTTTTATCTTGTTGTTTGTCATGCTTCAATTTGCATAGCTCATCCCACAGGTGAGAGATTTCAGCCTCCACTTCAAAGGATACAGACATTAATGGCCTTTCCAAGCGTGCACTCAGATGGTTGTTGCTTTTAATTAACATCTTCTTCTTAATTTTAAGTTCATTGATAACAGTCTTAGCATTATCCCCAATTCCATCATAATGCCACTCAAAATATATACAAGATGCCACTTGATATATCAAGTGGTTCACACCATATCACTATTAATGCATGAGAAATTTCTTACAACCATATGATATATAGTGCATACCTTATCATTTTTGCACTTATAAAATCTTCTACCAAGATTCTCATCTGTCCAGGAAGTCCATTGAACATCCTTTAATTTTCTCCTTCCCACATTGCATTTACAGTACTTCACTGGCCCAACATACTCCATCTTGATATTGTTCCTTCGCAAATTAGAGTTACTGAATCTACTAGAAGAAGATGATGCCATCTTTCCCTCGACAACCAGTATGACTTCAATTTTTTCATGAAACCTTGGCCTCAATGATTTGCATAGAAAGAGAGCATTTTTTTTATTGCTACTATTGAACGATAAGCTTTTGATTTTTTGGTTCTAGAGTTTAACGCTTAAATGTGTTAGCAAATGGAGGGAAATAACAGTTGGTTACTAAATGATGCAGTTAGACTAATATTGTAACATTAATTAGGAGGGTTTTTAAGACCTTTTAAATTTCTAGAGCTCAAGTAAATCTTGGCCTAAACATTAAGGGTCTAAATGCACCTTTTCCCTTTTTTTTTAACTCCAAGATAATAACTAACTTGTGAAACAAATATTAAAATTTTTGTGTACCTTAGTGTTTTTATTTGTATTTGCTTTTATGTTTAAATATTTAGTTACTTTTCAAATTTTCTTGATTACCACTTAATTCTTCTATACAATGATCTCCTAGATTATTAATTTTTTTTTTTAGCAATGTTGCTTGTTACTATCATATAAAATTACAACTGTTACTTGTTAGTTTTATGAGAAAAAATCATATTTAATCTTAATTATAGGTGTGAAACACTACAAATATGGATTCTATATAAGAGGGCGGTTAAAAATTTAATCATTAACGTTGTCACAGATTTAAAGATTTTAAGTGTCTCAGTTTAGACAAATTGACCTAAAAATTGTTCTAGGTGTTATTGGCAAATTGTCAATCTTTTTACATCATCAAACAAAAGAATTCATTAGCCACTTAAATCTATAATGAGGAGTTTTCGTTATATAAGTTAAACAATGTGGGCATTAGATTACTAATTTATTGATTTTTTTTTTTTTTTAAGAACGGAAATGTTTGCCCACTTCTAGTATGTATTGTGTATTTTTAGTTCTTTTTGACAAGGAAACATTTAGAGTAGAAGAATTTAATATCAGCAACCCAATTAATTAATAATAACTCAAATCACAAACAACGTTAATAAAAAATGCATGCTGCCAACAAGGAAATCGGTGCTATTTTACTTTTTTTTTTTTTTCCCAAATAACTAGAAATTTCATTTTTTTTTAAAAAAAAAAAGCAATAACAAAAATATAGTAGTAAAACCATCCAAATGTAATAACTAAAAATAGATTCTAAAAGTAACAAAGGCAATAGTATTAGACAACTATAAAAATTAAATCACAAACTCAACATTCAAATTAGATGCGAGTATTATCAATGAACTTTATGTGTGTTCAACTTCAAGAAATAGAGGAATACATACAGTTTTGCTTATGTTCTATGGAGGGATAAACACTTGAAACCGAGATTACAAGACACATCAAGATTGAAGAATTGAGCAGATCTAGATTTCTGATTTCTTCTCACAAAGCATATTAAAACCACAATATATAAAAAAAATATATTAAATATCTATCATTTGAAAGGGTTAAAACCCACATAAATATATAAAAAATTATTTATAAAATGAGTTAAAATTCATATAGAAAATGATGATAAGGAGGTGAGAGGAGAGAATATTTTCATTAAGATTAGATTCCTAACATTTGATTTTTTTTTTTTTTATAAAAAGATTTATTGTTCATACACCATCATTTAGATTATTACTAGCTAGATGAGACTCATAAACATACTTATTAACACATACACAATCATAAATTTTTGATGTGGGATTTTGAAAGACCAATCCCTATCGGCTTAACCCATGAGTGGAGCTATCCAAGAGCATACCACTTTTGAGCGATTAGATCAAGTTGGATGATATGATAAGCTAACCACAATCACCAGCCGTGGTCCAATTTATTTTTTTATATATAAAAAGACTTATTATTTATACATCATCATCTAGTTATTGCTTATTATATGAGGTCAACATTTGATTAGTACTATTAAAATTGGATAATCTAATGATATAGCAATTTAGTGATATTTCTTATTTTAAAATATTAATAGATTTTAATTCTTATTTTTTTCTTTCTGTTATAAATAAATGATTAATACCGATCAACCTATATCACATGGGATGGGACAAACAAAATGAATTATAAAGTGTGGCTGTTTATAGGTAGCTACTACATAAAGAGTTGACAAATACTTGAAAATGACTAATCAAGTGATTAACATGTCCCCCAACTCATTTTGCTTTAATTCATATTCAATACCCTGGATAGGCCTATCCTACTTGTCCTTTTTTAAATAATTATTTTGATTTATTAAAAACATAAAAAATTTAAGAAGATCTTAGACTTTATAGATACTGTTAATTTATATAGACAATTCAGATGGTTTTTGTGACTCGTGTCACAAGTTAAATAACAATAGGTATTATTGTTATTATTATTATTATTAGGTGCTCCTCTTTTAATCAACTGCCACCTTATATATTTTAGTTGCTACATTACCATTACATTTTTTGTTGAGAAAAAAATTGTTATGAGAAACAAAATTATTAACAATCTCATAAATATTTAACCAAAAACTTCAGTAATTTAATTATGGTATTAATTGATTAATTAGTATATCAAGAATAAACTTGTTAAATTAAAAAATGAATTTAATAGTATAAGATTCTATTAATTTTTTTATCATGTTTTATAATGGTAGTTTTTATACTATAATTGTTACTCGATCAAATCTTTTTAGTGCTAGTCACAAAGTGTAAGCGAGTTAAAAATATATTGGGATGATTATTTTTTAGCGTCTTAACCTTTTAATTTATGCTATTTTAGTATTTTAATATATTTTTTTCAATATATTTTTTTCAATCAAGTTGACGAAAATTAGAATTTATATTTAAAGTGATGCTTGTAGTTGGATTTCCCATGCCGGAAGAGCATTCACAATGGTTTACACTCTATACATGCCACATCATTATGTTATTATTTTCTCATTTATTACACTTTTTCTTCCCGTAGATTACATTCAAAAAAGTGTAATAATCTAGACCCACTATTAAACCACATATTTATTTTAATAATTCCTTTACATATTTCATTAATAAATTATTATATTTACATATAATTGCTAGCAATTATAATACTAAAATCAGATTAAAACATATAATTGTTTGCAATTATATTAATGAAATCAAATTAAAGACATATAATTACTAGCAACTATATTACTATGTCTAGCCTCACTGTTTTACAGTTGTTGTGCTTGTTTTACTAAAATCATATTAAGACATATTATTACTAGCAACTATATTGTTTAAATTAGATTAAGACATATAATTGTAGTCCTACAAAGGATAAAAGAAAGACAAGGTAAGAGGTAGTGAGAATTCTCACAAACTCTCTGATGCCTAAGTCAGAGAATGTAGAGAGAGAGTTTTAAAGAGATAAAGAGAGCAATGAGTATAAGAGAATAGAATGAATGAAAATAAGGGATATAGGGTCCTATTATAGGATTAGTGATTCTTAAACCTAAGAGGAATAAAATTCCTCTTTGATAAAAGTTTTGTACTTATTTAGAGAGTATTTCTTCCTATCAGGGAGTCTCCTTAATTGGGAATTATTCTCTTATTTAGTTTGGGCATCCTTCATCTGCAAGCAACCCATGTATAGAAAAATAAAGACCTTAGTTAAATAGGAATATGTATATGGGGTAGCAAAAGTCCCCTCCCGACAGTATGTTTGGATATTTAGGTCCAATGTGTCCCATTTGATGATAAATATTTTCAAGAATAGGCTCCACTAAATTAAGAGAAAACTGCCTGTGTAAATTACATTTACTGTAGAAGGGTGAGCTGAGGTGGCCAACCTCAGTCACAGAGGAAGAGACAATGCTTAATACCTAGTTTTATAATCACCGTATCAAAATATTATCAAAGTGCTAGCTAGACTTAAGTGCAAAAAACCTATAATAAAAATGCTTGGTGTTATAAAAATGACCCTAAGGATTAATTTGCCAGTGTAGAAATGATCTGACAGAACCAGCTGTCATTAGAGTTTTGATGCTCAGTGCATTAAAAGCACAACCTGAGTACCATATAACCTTGTTTCATTAACAGTGCGGCCCGAGTGTCAAACCTCAGTACTATCGAACCAATCTAAAGGTGCCAGCTTTAGTCACTGGACTTAGAATCTCGTGCATTAGAAGTGTGGTCCGAGTGCTAAACCTCAACACTATCGAAATGACTTGAGGGTGCTAACTTCAGTCACTAAACTTAGAATCTCGTTGCATTAGAAGCGCAGCTCAAGTGCTGAACCTTAATACTATCGAAGCGACCTAAGGGTGCCAACTTCAATCACTGGGCTTAGAATCTCGATGCATTACAAGAGTGGCCCATGTGCCAAACCTTAATACTATTAAAGCGAATTGAGGATGCCAGCTTCAGTCACTAGACTTAGAATCTCAATGCATTAGAAGCGCGGCCCAAGTGCAGATAAAAGGGACAGTTGACAGTGAGGTGAGCGACATTATCAACCATCATGTCTTTTGACTTTCCTTTGAATTTTGAATTATGTAACCGTTATGTTTGTTCATTTGTTAATTTCAGTTGTCATAATGAAAACTTCTTGATTAGTAGGCTTTTCTTTTGCCTAGAATTACACTTGATGCTATAAGATAAACGAAAATGACCATGAGGGCAGTAATGGTCATTCCAGAACCTTCCGCTGCTCTTTAAATAAGTCAGCCCCTTTTGGTTGCTGCATTTTTCCTTTTTTACTGTCTTTATTTCTCGCTAAATTTCCTCTCGAGTATTCTTTGCATCGTCCTCCTTTGCCTTCTTCGCAAACTTGCTTTCTTCTTTCCAATGAAGTTTCTTCCTTTTTTCTATATTCTTCCTATTTGTTCTTATTTGATATAACCCATGGCTCCATGAGTGCAAGTTATTTTAGATTTTTTTATCTCTAGGGTAGATGAAGACATGCTAAAATGGTATAGAAGACATTTTATCATTCCAACATATTTTACCTTGCACACTGTAGATAAAAACTTTAAGGCTCATACTCCTTTATTAGATTTTAATAGATTAGTGATATACTTTGATCAATTAAAAGGGGATTGGGGTTCCCCTTAGATCCCTTTACTAGGAGCTTTCTAGATAGATATAACATAGCTCTCGGGCAACTTCACCCTAATAGCTACTGGATCTTGATCGGGTTTATAGAGTTAATGCATAGGGAGGGTAAAGAGCTAGATTTAGACATCCTCTAGTATTTGTAAAATCTAAATACGAAAAAAGGAGAGTTAATGTTCTCCTTATCAGTTATTTTGAACCATAGCATCTTTATAAAGCTTTCAGACCTCCATAAAAAGTAGAGGTATAGGTTTTTTATTATTAAACATCCCTCGAATTTCATTAACATCCAGTGGATGTGGTCTAACGACTGTCACAAAGTGAGCATCCTTTAAGTTTATTCGATAAAGATACAGAGATGGTTCTAAGGCATCATCTCCATGGTATAGTTGATGCAACATCGGCTAAGAATTTATCTTAAAGATATCTCCGAAGAGTCATTTTCTGAGAATTTATCTCAAAGATATCTCCGAAGAGTCTACCCTAATCACATGCATGTCAGTGGTAAGCTCTAAGATTTGGAAGGTATACTCTAACTTTTGTTCTTTTCTTTTTATTTATAGATTGTTAACTTTTTTGCATTTGTGAACGAGATTCAACATGTAAATGATGAACTAGAGACCTAGGAGGATGTATAGATCACTTCTCCTATTCCTAAGTCATGTGCTTTGGAGATCCTAATTGAAACTGAACCCAGCCATAAAGGTAAGGTTATGGTTGAAACTTCTTACATGGAGAAATCTAACACTCAAAGGAAATGATCATTGAATAAGGATTCAAATGCTGAGGAGTTATGTGATAAAGTTTTTGTCAAGCGCCCAAAATATTTTGGGTGTCCAGACTTGAGGTCCTAGATCCTAAAGAAGACAAAACCTCCAAGTATCCTGAATGCTTATGTCAGGACCTAAACCGGGGGCCATGACTGGCGCTAAGGAACGAAAATTCTTTCAAATCTGGAACCCGTAGCAAGCCTTGAATATAATAAAAATAAACAATAAATAAATTTAAATAATAAAAATACATCAAAATTTAAATCTCAATAATTATGATAAAGATAATCTCCAGATATCATAAAATAAAATATTTTAATACAACATTCAGAGACATACCTCTCTGAATTTAAAATCAACATATATAATATAAAGTACAACTTCCAACTAACAAAAATACAACTACTACAATTTTTCTAGAATATGATAATAAATAATTAAGTAGATAATTTACATAATAAAGCCAGGGCGAAAGAAATCCGATGGACAGGTCTATTGCTGAGGTCTGATGAAGAAAACTCTCCTGAAAAATCATCAACAGAGGGGAGTCAGACCTCATTAAGTGAATTATTATAATATATATACACGCATTACTAAATGTCAAATGCAGACAATCATATATATATATAATAAGTATATATACAGGCATGTACACACATATGCTAAAAATCACTTTATATTTAATACTGAAAAACATCAGTTTATGAAGGATCAAATAGAACCATAGGTTATCACAACCTCAAATATCAATAAAAAGCACTCTAGCCATACTAGCTTACTTAATTCCAAGTAAATTCACTTAATCCAACTGGACAGTAGATTAGCCCCGAGATACAAAGTCAATCGAGCTCCAGCAGTCTGATTGTCAGTATGATTAACCCCAAGACACTTGGTCAATTGAGCTCCAGCAATCACATCATTAATCACATCTCACATCTATCAAATCAATCAAGTCATAATTTCCATAAATAAGTTAGTAATTCAACCTATAATCCATCACACCAGTACGTACTCGTCCTAGTGCTGCCCATTAGAAAGCACGTTCTATCGATATCCTTCATTTAAAAATAAAACATACATTCAAGAATAAATACTATAAAATGGCATTCAAAATGATCAAGTAAACCATGTATATACCAGAAATATACCTAAAATAAACTAAGTATATTTCAAGTATATATATGTAAAATAAATTCAATTAAATCATGAAATATATTCAACATCAAACAATAATATACTTGAACATAATTTGAATATAAATCAAAAGGAAAACATGCATTTATTTTAAAATATACCAAGAATATACTAAAAAAAATACCTAAAATATACTTAAGCATTTAATAAAACAATTATGCAAAATTTTACATTTAAAACATATAATTCTAAAACATGCAACCTAAAGCAATGTATATATATAATATTAACTCACAAGGATGCGCTCCATGAGACAGGTCCGACGGGCTTGGTCCGCTATGCCTCAATCTCGGCGCAACTAAACAATAAAAGTGATCATGAAATCAGAATAAATCTAACTTAGACTTCTAAAAACTCGATCTAGAATTATAAAATACAGACAGACACACGATGTCACGTTTTATGAGAATTATACCAAAAATTCGACAGAACCTCCTCTGTAAAACGGATATCTCTCTACTAAAAAGTAAAGTTGGTCCTACAAGAAAAATACATTTCTAATTCCAGAATTCAAACAATCCTCGGTTGGGATTCCGAACTACAAAAATTCCCTAACTGAGGTCCACAATTCACCAAACTTTCAATAATACAATAAAATATATTAACACATAAAATACAATACAATAATGTAATTTATTAAAATATTAATGCACTAAATTAAACATTATTAAAATAATATTATCCAAAATAATAAATTTCGATATACACATTTACGTAGAAAATTATAATTAAACGTAAAATAATAACTATTTATAAAATAATAAAATAATCAAATATAGTTTTAATTTTTATTAACACTACATGTCCTGATAAATATTAAAATAAATTAAAAACTAGGGTTATTACAGCTTAGGTAAAGGATAAGTACGTTGAGTCTCTACGACTCCCTAAAGATGTCCAACACTAGATGGATGTAGATAAGGAGGAGCTGTACAACTCCATGATAGGACACTCATTAGAGGAAACTTGTCTTCCACTTCATTTGATTTGTGTTCATGTATACCAGTGTTGATGATGATTCTTTTTCTTTTTTTCAGATGAATTAGGCCCTGTTGCTGGCAAAGTATAACTATTACTATCCCAAGAGTCAGTATAGCTTGAAAGAGATAGAGGTTGGCACAATAGCCATTGACTATAAAAAGAGACTGGACAAAATAAAGACGGCATTAGAACTTTGTCAGACCAGGCATGCTGAGGCTAGATCCGAGGCTGAGGTAAGCCAAAAGAGGGTGGAAGAGCTGGAGCATTATCAAGCTCAACTTACTTCAAAAATTAAAGGCTAGGATCCTAGATTTCAATATTGGAGAAAAGACTTACCAAGGTAGAGAAATCCCGTGAGGATGATAAGAAAAGTTACTAAAATATAGTTGCGGGGTTACTTAAGACTTACAAGTCTGAGTGTTGAAGGCTCTTGCTCACTCAACACTCGAATCTAGACTTTTCAAACTTAAAGAGAATTGCACTTACTAATCTGGCTAGGATTGTTGCTGAAGAAAATGCTTGGAGCAAGGCTTCTTCCAGGCGATTGAAGAATCGTAAAGTAACAACAAAGTCTGCTGGTGAGAAATCATCTTTCAAGCAATTAAGGGATTTGAGGCCTACTAAAGAGAATTTTTTTGGTGTTGTCTCCACTGGATTCAAGCCAGCCTTTGTGTCTGAGTTTTTAAATACAAGTCCTCCTTCTATTCCAGGGATTGAGCTTCCTAATACTGAACTTTAACTTGTAAATTACTTTATTTGATAATTTTCTTTTCCTTTTTGTAATACAATACTATCCAATTCAATACTTTAATGATAAATGAAGCAATTTATTCCCCAAAATTGAGAGTGCTTTTATTGATAATATTTTTTTAATACTGTATGAGTTTCAATATCGAGGTAATTCTTTTCCTTACTCATTTTTTATCTTATATGCTCCCTTAGTTATCTTCTAAATGACTTGGTAAGGACCTTCCTAGTTAGGTCAGAGTTTGCCTGTGTCAGAGTTACCTTTGCCAATGTCAACCCTTCTGAGTACCCAGTCTTCAACCTTAAATTATTTTGGCCAGACGTGTCAGTTCTAATATTCCATAACCCTTTGTTTCTAGGCTTCTGTTATAATGGATGCTTTCTCTCTTTTTTCTTCAAGTAGGTCTAGACATATTCAAGCATTAATGTTATTGAATTCTTGATCTAGATTATCATTAAGCTAGTAGCTTACTTATACAATCTCCATTAGGATTACCACTTCCATCCTATAAGTTAGTCTGAAAGGCATTTCCCCTATAGAAGTTCTGGGTATGTTCTATAAGCCCAGACGATGTTGTTGAATCTATCGACCCAGTTCCCCTTCTTTTTGTCTAATCTCTTCTTTTGCATGATGATCTTATTGGTAACTTCTATCTGGTCATTTATTTATAAATGAGTTACTGAAGTAAACTGGAGCTTTATTTTAATATCTTCATAGAACTTTTTGAATTTTTCATTATTAAACTACTTTTTATTGTCTATTATCAAGGTATGCAGTATTCCAAATCTGCAAATGTTCTTTCCAGAAAAAGTGTTAAATTTAGGCCTCAATAATGGTTAGTACAACTTCAACTTCTATCCACTTAGTGAAGTGATATATAGCTATAACTAGAAACTTCTTCTAGGAGGTTAAAATAGGAAATAAGCCCAGGATGTCCATTCCCTATACTGTAAAAGGCCAAGAGCTCCCAATTGGATGTTGAGTATTAAAAGTCTTGTGGTTGAGGCGAGCAAACTGTTGACATTTACAGTATTCTTGAACTAGTTTCAGAGTGTCTTAAGATATTGTGGGCCAATAGTAACCCTAGAGCAACGCTTTTCTAGTCAATGAATGATAAGATTTATGGGCTCCATAAATTCCTTCATAAATTTCTTTAGGCATGTAATTTTCTTCTTCTGGTGATACATACTTAAACCATGGATATGAGAAATACCATATGTAGAGTTTTCCATCACGCATGGAGTAGTGCACAACTTTTATTTTCAATTTTTGACCTTTTAACTTATCTTGTGAAAGTATCCTATGCTTGAGATAATGAATGATTAGTTTCATCCATTTATTATTTCTTGTATATCCATGATCTCTACCTCCTCGGTGTTTGGCTTTATCAATTCCTCAGTAAGCTCGAGTTCTTTGAATGTTTGACTATCTTCTATTACTGATTGGGCTTATGAATCTGCTTTTGAATTTTCAATTCTAGGGATTTAGATGGTCTCTCATTATCCTCCATCCTATTCAAGCTTCTTTAGGAGCTGTCTGGCTTTCTTAATATATTTGGCTATGCTTAAATCTTTAATTTGGTATGTTCCTTTGACTTGGTTTACCACTAGCTATGAATTAAAGTATATCTTAAGATGCTTGGCTTTAACCTCTGTGGCTAACTTCAATCCTATGACAAGTGCTTCATACTCAACTGTATTATTGGTGGTGTTGTACTTTATTTAAACCACATATCCAATAGTGACTTTTTATGGTCTTTTAAGAATGAATTTGACGTTGGATCCTTAAATAGACGAGGCTCCATCAATGTATAACTTCCATTTTGGGCCTTCAGAAGGAGTGAAATCTTCCACCATCATCTCTTATACAAAATTCACCAGGGTTTAGGCTTTTATTTGCTATCAATGGTCATAAATAATGTCAAATTCTTTGAGTAATATCGACTATTGAACTAGTTTATCGGATGTCTCAGGTCTTTGTAAGATTTTTCTTAGTGGGAAGCTAGATCTTACAATGATTGAGTAGGCCTAAAAATAATGTTGAATTTTTCAGGATGTGTGTATGATAGCCATAGCTAACTTATCCAGTTTGGGATACTAGACTTTTGAACCTTCGAGTATTTTATTGATATAGTATACTGGATTTTGCTAACTTCCTTTTTCCCTAACCAACACCAATGTAATTGACTCTTGATCGATAGAGAGATATAAGTACAGTGTTTCTCCGAGGATCGACTTACTGAGTAGATGTGGTGAGGATAGGAACTTCTTGATGTCTTCAAAAGTTGCCTAACCTTCTTTATTCAATGTAAACTTCTTGGAGTTCTTTAAGGCTTAAAATAGTGGCAAATATCATTTGACTAAACAAGAAATGAAATGCCCCAAGGCTGTTATCCTGTCATTTAGTTTATGGAGCTCATTTGTTGATGTCGGAGCTTTTATCTTAACAATGGTCTCCATCTTTTTTAGATTAGCTTTAATACCTCGGTGGGATATCATGAATCTCAGGAATTTACCTGCCTTTATCCCAAAAACACACTTCTCTAAGTTAAGCTTGATATGGTGTTAGTCCAATATCTAAAGGATTTGATCAAGGTTGTCAGAGTGTTGCACTGTATGCTGGCTTTTAATGATGATGTCATCCATACATACCTTTATATTTTTCCTAATTTGATCTTAAAATACATAATTCATCATCCTTTGGTATGTTGCTTTAGCTTTCTTTAGTAAAAAGGCCATAACTTTATAGTAATAAAGACCTTTATAAGTGATAAACAATATCTTTTATTGATCTTTTTTCTTAATCGGTATCTAATGGTACCCCTGAGCGATCTCTATAAAGCTATACAAGTTATGATAGGTAGTTGAATCCACTAATTAATCTATTATTGGTAATAGATAATTATCTTTGGGGTACACCTTATTGAGATCAGTGTAATCCATACACATTTTATATTTTTCATTAAACTTTTTCACTAACACCACATTGGCTACCCATTCTAGGTGTGTTATCACTCTAATGAATCTAACTTCCAATAATTTCTTTATTTCCTTAGCGATCACCTTCTATCTCTCGTATGTGAAGTTCCTTTTTTTTTCTAAATGACTGGCTTAACTCCTGGTTTGATATTTAGACTATGCGAGGCAATCCAAGGATCTACTCCAATGATCTCAAACTTTTTAAAAGAAAAGCTGCCTAAATGTTTGATGAGGGCCTTGCTTATTTCATGCTTCACTTCCTTATTGAGCTCATACTGACTCTTATTATCTTTCCCTTAAAAATCTATAAGGTTTGGTCCTAGTCAACTGGTTCAGGATTAACTCCTTGTTTCTCCATTTCTAATTATTCTAGAAGGAATGCTTCCATCTAGGGCTTGACTACCATCTGGTAGCATTATTTGGCCATATATTGATCCCCATGAATTGTTAAGACCTAGCCTTCAAAAGGGATCTTTATGGTCAGACATCTAATACTTGTAATTGCATCAATCTTATAAAGGATTGGTCAGCCTATGATGCCATTGTATACAAGAGGAAGATCTACCAAATTGAACTAGGCTTTGACATCTTTCACATCTTTAGTATCTCAATCACCAAATTCTAAATTTAGCTCTTCCAATCTTATTGGATGGGTGGTTCCTCTGCAAAAGCTTGTAATAGGATTCTAAATAGCTTTCAAATTAGTGATAAGAACCTCCCATTGCTTTATAAGCATTCTAAGAGAGTGCATTGACAACGTTTCTATCATTGATCAGTAATCGTTTTACCAAGTAATTATTGATAAAAGCACTCGCCACCAAAGCATCATTGTGAGGATATTGGATATGTTTCCCATCCTCCAGACCAAATATGATAATTTATTTCTTCTCAAAGGTGGACCCTTCTTCCTTCTGAGATCTTTTAAGGCTTTTCTCTGTCCTCTCTCCTCTGACAATCATATTGATAACTCTGGCCACTTCACTCTGAGTTTTTTTAGCTCCAGCTTGTCCTTGTCTTGATCATCTGGATCTCTGTTCCTTCTAGTTATGTCAATGAAGTTATTGAGTTTCCCATGTTGTATTAATCTTTCTATAGAATTCTTCAATTCTTGGTGGGCCTCAATTTTGTGTCCATAATTCTGATGGTATTGACAGTAGTACTGTAGATGGTGGGGTATAGTGCGCACCTAAGATCTTAGCAACCGTGACATTGTTTAAGCTTAGGGCTTTAGAGAACACACTAACCACTGTCACAAAGACATGGCATGGAGATGAGAAGTCACCACCCAGGGTAATAACTAGGACAAATTAAAAAATAGTGGTATTCAATTCCCTAAAAGAAAGCCAACATCACAACCAGGAGATTCTTGGTACGGAATACTAACTTCTTTTAGTCCTGTGTTCTTTTAGAATTACTTCATAAATTACTATTTTATCCTCTATTTATATGCAATTTCACATAAATCCTTAAAAAACAATCAACTCCAGGTAAACTAGTCATGAAATATACAAGTAAACAAGGCACTCATCACAATCCCTAAGTTAGTCTAATCTACATTGATTTTAATTAAATGAGCTAAATTTACATATTTTAATTTACAAGTGAGCCTAAAGACTAATGGGGCCTAATTCCTTTTAATTAAATGATCCTAAGTCTATTTATTTTAATTCCAAAAATGGGTTTAAATCTACGAATTATGAAGTATTTAATTTAGTGGGCCTAATTCTACATGTTTTAATTCTAAAATGATCTTAAATCTATAAATTATGAAAATGCTTAAATTAAATGGGCTAAGTCTAAATTAATTAAATTAAATTAGGTGGGTCTACGTCTAATTAACTAAGTGGGCCTAAGATATCTATACCCTAAATCTAATTAATTATGAGTCTAAATATGCATTTTTATTAATTAAACTTAAAAAAAACTTAAATTTAAAGGGATTAAAACCTAATGTGGGCCTAGATCTTAAAGCACATAAACATAAGCAAATAAGGCCCAAAAAACAATAAAAAAATCAAAATAAACAAATAAAATCAAATAATTAATTTTACTTATCCTAAAACCTTACTTTAATTAAAGTGACCATAAACAATGAAATAAAATAATCAATCAAGCAAACTAATTTTATCAACTTAAATCTAATTAATTTAATTAAACAACTTAACGATTTCTATAACCATTAATTTTAATTAATTGTCGAATGAAAACCCTAATTTTACTAACCAATTACTTAAAATAAAAACACATAGGCACACACACCAAATTTCATTATTCCCACTATTAGGGCAATTATAATGAACTATTGAGAATAATAATAAAAAAAAAAAGGAATTAATACAAACCCAACAATAAAAATATGATAATTAAATTAAAAAAACTAGAAAGTACATCTAGCTACAAGGTTCCATCCATGGCATTCCATGCACCTTTTATGGATTTGGTTCTCCAAATATAATCATCATGTAATATCCTCCATAATCACTATGAAAAAAGGATAAAACAATGATTAGTGAATTAAATTATAATAAAAGTTAAAAAAAATTAAAATTCAATAAAATCAAAATAAAAAATAAAATAAAAGAAAGTAGAGAGAAGATAATGCTTATGGATGCTTGTGAATTGCTTCTCAAACTAGTAAGATCACCGTTGTTTTTTAGTAGGTCTTCAAATCTTGTTATTCTTCTTCTAAAAAATCTCCAAACGAATAAATCCCTAAGAGTTTCTTTTTTTATGGAAAAGAATGCTCAGTATTGAGAATTGAGAGTTTAGTCCTCCTACTCCAAGAGCATAAGCTCTTATTTTATAAGGAAAAAAACCAAAAACCCTTAAGTTCTACGTACTAAGAGTTCCAACTTTAAAAGAACTTTATTTCCTAAAGAATTAGATAAATCCTAAAAATAAATTTAAGATAATTTTTTAACCAATCAAAACTCATAAAAAAAATATTTTTATTTTCTATAAAAAATACAAAAAATAGATGAAAAAACGTAATTCCGACCAGAATTGCGTAATTCCAATTGGAATTACATAATTTTGATCAAAATTTTATAATTCTAATTTTTTTTAACTTTTAATTACAAAAAAAAAACCCTGAAAGAAATTAAAATTCTCAATTAAGACTTAAAATGTATTACAATTAAGTCCTTAAAAAACCAATGAAACGCTTTTTGAATTCGTATTCAAACTTTTGAGGTTTCAAACTTCAAGTGCTGAAGACCTACTTATAACATTTTTATCATTTGAGTCCTTTGTCACATCCATATTTTATTATTTTGAAATTGGGTATTTACAGTTGCCCCCCTTTGTCGTTGTTTGCTTGACAAATTGCAATAAAGCAAATAAACACACAATTTCTTAAGAATAAAGTTTAAGTACTTACCTGTGCTTCTTGAGGTTTATGCTTGTAAGCAATCGTCGGTTCATGATAAATGTTTGTGTTACCATACAACACTAGGCATAGTCGCAAAATATCTAAGGAAACACTATACTCAGACGTATAATATTGGTTTTGGATGGACACATTATACTCAGTCGTATAATGTGACTATACTTGATCATACAGTCTGAATAGGAAGGATGCATTGTACTCGGTCGTACAATGTCGATTATACTTAGACGTATAGTCTGATTGAAAGGATACATTATACTCGATTGTATGATGTTAACTGCACTTGGATGTATATTCTGAATTGAATTAATACATTGCACTTGGTCGTACAATGTTGACTACACTTGGTCATATAGTCTGATTTGAATTTATACATTACACTCGATCGTACAATGTCAACTACACTCAATTATATAGTTTAAATTAAAATGACATATTGTACTCGATCGTACAATGTCGACTACACTCGGTTGTATAGTCTGAATTGAATTGATATATTGCGCTCGATCGAACAATGTCGACTACGCTCGGTGAACAATGTCGACTACACTCGGTCGTATAGTCTAAATTAAAATGACACATTGCATTCGGTTATACAATCTCGACTACACTCAGTTATATAGTCTGAAATGAATTGATACATTGCACTCGGTAGTACAATGTCAACTACACTCGATCAGATAGTCTGAATTGAATTGATATATTGTACTTGGTTGTACAATGTCGAATACACTTGGTCGTATAGTCTGATTTAAATTGACACATTGCACTCGGTCGTATAATGTTGACTATACTTAGTTGTATAGTCTGAATAGGAATACACTATACTTAGTCGTGTAGCATTGATTTCTTTTATGTTGACAATTTAATAATTCAAGGAATTATCAAATCATGTAGCTTTGCAATTTAGGACTAAATTGCAAGAAAATATTTGGACTTAAATGCAAATGAAGTTAAGGGAATAAAATAGACATTTGCCACTTTAATATATACTTTGCATTTTACCGATTCATTTCTTCATTTCCCATCTCTTTCATTCGTTTTTTTCTTTCTCTTGATTTTGAAATCTTACTTCTTTAGTTATTCTTTCATCTAATCTCCAATTTGGAATTCGTCTGATCCTATGGATCACCTAAGACGCAAGCTATGTGGAAGCAGCTCTAGACAATCAGATCCAATCATATCTCAACTACATTTTTCTCAAAATAGTCTAGGGCTCAATGAAAGGGAAGAGGTGCTACCCTTGACTTGCTTGCACCTTCACAAATGCTCACAGGTTGGAGATGAGGTAAATTTCTCTTCTGTCTTTAATTCTGCAAAAAATATATTTTTGTTAATACATTAACATATTTATGCAAGCAATTATAGAACATCTCTTATACAAATTATACAAAATTGTATGAAATTATCAATTTTAAAGCAAAATTTTACAAAATTAGTTTTAACATATCAAGGGACTAATAGAATTTAGTCAAATTTCTAGATTTTTTATCAGAAACCTCAAAATACCAATTGGAAATCTAGACTTTTTTATTAGG
Organism: Mallotus nudiflorus; assembly: GCA_947683625.1. Classification (NCBI taxonomy): domain Eukaryota; kingdom Viridiplantae; phylum Streptophyta; class Magnoliopsida; order Malpighiales; family Euphorbiaceae; genus Mallotus; species Mallotus nudiflorus. Next base: position 714,931 of record CANTUR010000014.1, on the reverse strand, counting down.
AATCCAAAAATCTGATCGAAATTCTAAATTTTCGATCGAAAATCCAGTCTTCCGATCTCTTTTTTTTAACCTAAAGATAAAAATGAAAATAAACAAAAATCAAAAGTTAGTAAGGAAAGTAATCTTATCATTTTTTGAATTTTATTCATAAATCACTGAAATTCTCGGGTTGTTTTCACTTGGCACGAGAACTCTTTCATGATTTATCGGGAGAGGTAGTACAACACATCTAGGCATCTAGCTTCTAACACTTCATTATTGCTTTACTGACTACTCGAGGTAGGTCAAATCACTATTTACTTTTTGCTCTTATCGAGAGGTGGATGGATACTACTCACACCTTCCACACACGAGTGGGTGAGCTGACTATTTCTCCCATGAGCTTCTTTGCTATCATTGGGATCACCTTTAAGGGTACCCCGGTTCTTTTTTATATCCACTACTACACTCTTTTAGAGGATGTCAGGAGTTATTATATTTGCAACTTGCTAGGGTTTGTTCTGATATGGAAGAATTGAAAGAACGTGCTTATTTCTTCTCTTGTTCAAGGTTTCCAAAGATTACCCACTACCACACCTAGCCATATCCTTCAGAAGGTGAGATGCTTCTTATTTATATTGTTAGGCACTACCCTCTTACGTGAGACTAGTCATGAGGTTAGCATTGCGCTTCTTAGTCCCCTTCAAGATCTTGTTAGAGTCGTTACTTTGATTGGGGATCCACAGCTCTTGCCTATCTCTACTATAGACTGGATACTATCTGTAGAGGTGTTGTGATGATGTGTAGCTTTTGGCACATTTTACATGTACGCCTCCTTTGTGTCTTCTACTTCTTTTTAATTTTTGCTCTTTTATAGCTCTTTTTCATTTCAACTATCTTTTCCTTTTCAGATCTAGGGCATTGATATTAGGGTGATCTAAGACTTTAGCACTATTAGCTCTAACAAGAGTCTTCCATTGATGCAGAGATGGGCTTATTCTCATTTTGCCAGTGTCAAGTATGACCTACAAACTTATTGGGATCAACTGAACTCTTTAGAGTGGGACTTATTAAGATAAATTTAACTATTAGCATCTGATCAGTTGTAAAAGTTAAATAAAATTTATTTAAATGAATTTGCAAGTCAGATCAGATTGGCTGGTTAGCACTGCAGACATCCAGTGACATAATTTCATTACTGCTATTGTGAGACTTGAGACAATGAGGATCTTGCTTCATGGTTATGGTTGCTAGATGTGGTATATAAGTGAGCACGTCTATTATTAGCATATGGGACCTTCCAAGAGGCGTGTTCCTTCTTCTATTCCCTTTTTCATGCTAAGGAGTTACAGCTTGACTGGTCTTGAGCAAGGGATATGACGCTTCGACACAACTCGAGCATTCTTGCCACTATCAGGAGTATACTCATGAGTATATTTGAGAGAATCTCCTAAAGCAAGTTCCCGCAGATCCAACTGAGGTATGCTTTTAGTCACCATTCCTCTTTATCACTATCTTACTTCATTCTCCTTCATCTCTAAGGATGACATTTATTCTCTATGCAGGTTGAAGATGCTACTGATGTTGCTATGGAGGAGGAGACTGAGGGTGACATTAAGAGGATTGAATAGGAGGTTAAGCATACTCAACATAGTAGAGCTGCTCGAGGTGATACTTCCTCCAATACCATTCTGGGTGATATTCCCCTGTTGGATAGGTCTATGTACTATTGGGCTCTTATGGTGTAGACTCCCATTAAGCAGCGCATGTACCTTAATACGATTCAAATTCCTAGCTTTTCTCCTCCTGATGCTTTTATATGTAAGTGTATTTTTGCATTTCCAATCTTACATAAACTAACACTTATTACTAAATTAGTATATGTCATTTTACAGATCCCTCAGACATAGGCAGAGTATTTGTATGGACTCGCCTCATCCTAGAGACTATTTACTATGCAAATCACATATAGTTAGAGGGTTAGTGTTTACAATAAGTATGCAAATGTATGCATGTTATGCATGATTTTAACTATTCTCAATGTGACAGAATTATGCTAGAGATCTGGAGCATGAGAATGAGAGGCTTCGCAGACAGCTTACTGATTTTGCCTTTGACGATCATGATGCTGAGACTTCCTGCTAAAGGATGGAGTCCTTGGCCTGACACTAGAGCTCAGGATGACTGATCTTTCATTATTAGGACTTTTTCCTTTATTACTGTATTTTCCTTTCTCCCCATAAACAGTACTCCTTTTTCTGAATGGATTACAGATTTTTTTTTTAGATTAACCCTAGAATTTAATGAATTTTTTTTATCAAAAATATTGAAAATGTAATTAGGATTATAGATTTTCAATCAGATTTCTAGAATTCCAATCAAAATTTTGAATTTTTAATCTGAAATTTGGCTTATACTCTTTACCTCTTTTCCATTTTGATTTTTGATTTGCACATGTAAAATCCTAATCCCATCCATATTAAACCTTTATGCCTGTATAAATAGCTCATCAAAGGGTAGTCACGTAATCCTGTCTTTCATTTGCTTAATTATGACACAAGTCAACCTTAATTTGAAGGAGAAGTTTCTTAAAAGCCTTAATGGTAATAATTGGAATAATTTGCTACCCTATCATGTCAAATCTTTGAAATCCCTTCAACATCTAAAAATAGACCATAATTTTCTTTATGTTGCTGCCACCTTTTGGGACGTCAAAGACCATGTATTTAGATTAAATGGACAAGATTTGTGTCCATTAATTGACGAGTTTGCTGCTATCCTTGGTTATTCTTTGGACTCAATTACTGTGATTGCTCTTCTTGATCTTGAGATGCAATTTCCTAGTAGATTAATAACATTCTTTGATATGCCCTTAAGTGACATCTACATGCACACACATAACCTTGGGACTGTCAGTCTTTCTTCTATGATCACTTCTTATGGGACTAAGGATAAGAACAATGCAACTTGGATTAAGAGTGTTTTTTTTTGCTTGTATAGCCAGTTTTTGCTAGTAGCTTCTCATGGAGATGCTGACATAAGAATTATCAGTATCCTAAAACAAGTAGAAGTTAAGGCTAACACTGTGGTTGTCATACTTGCTGAAACTGTCATTGGGTTAGATAATTTCACGGTTCAAAATTGATTCTCAGGTAGTTTACTTCTCCTTCAGGTATGTAGCCTCTTTTTTTTAGATTTGGCTATAGAAGAAATTGAGTCTACTTAATTCCCCTACCAATGCCTAGATTTATTAACCTCATCATTTACAGTCTCACCCATTGAAGGTGAAGGACAAGCGTACTATAGGTCAATGGATTGATGGGACGAAAGGAATTATTAACACTGAGATTTCATGGATCTGTCCTTGGCGGAAGTTGAAGTTTATGACCATCAACATGTATGACCACTATGTTCCTGTTCTTAGGTTACACTTTTCGACCTTCTATTCCTTGTCATGCCTTTGCTACCAATACGGTCATCCATAATTTATTGTGACTGTTATACCTAACTTTGAAGGCTTCCCTCTAAGGCAAGATTTCTTAGACAAAATGAAGAACTTGTGGCCTCACAAAGCATTAGAGCGGAACATGCATTTGGATGCTGATATGACTACTGATGATAATTACAAGGCTTGGGTTATCATGCATCTAATATCCCGAGTTTTTTTAAAAAAAAATTTATACTGTATCGGGATATGCAGTGTTAATAATTTTGAATATATTTATGATATTTTTATGAGTTTTTTATCTGTTTAAAGCTTATTTTAATTATTTTATATTATTTTAAGTACTTTACGTAAAATTTTCCTGGGAATTATATTTTCGGGAAAATTGATACGTAAATAATTTAATACTAATTATTTTGACTAGTTTTACGAATTTGCATGAACTCATACATAATATTTAAGTGCTAAAATAAAATGTATATATGTGTATTTATTTAAATTAAATTAGGGTTTAATTAATTACCTTAATTTTTATTATTTAGTTTTAATATTAATTAATTAATTATAAGTGTATAAATTATTAAAATATATTAAAATATTTATGTGGTGAGTATTATTTGTGTGTGGGAATATATATATTATTATAATATATAGTGTGGATATATATATACATATATACATATGATATATCTGCTTAATATAAAGTTTGTGATATTTACAAGTTTGCCATCAACTTCATCTCCCTTTTTCTCGATCGTTCCCTTCCTCCTCCGGTCACTGTCACGCTATTTCTTCATCGTCGGTGTGCCTTCCGACGTGCCACCTTCGTCCTCAGCCAACTCTGCCGCCTTCTTTTCCTTCTCCGATGCCGTTTGAAGCTTGATTTGGCCGGAAACCCGAAACTCCTTCTCATCGTCGATCAAGCACTTTTCAGCCACTGTTTTCAACACCGCCTGTTTCTGTCTTCCTTGAACTCCGGTGAGTGTGATTCCAAGCTTTTTTTCACTTAAAATGGTCTAGATTTTCATAGGATTTAATTTCTTCATTTCAGCCATTTATGGTTTTGAATTTTTTTTAGCTTCAATTTGATTGATTCATGAAAATTTACTTCATAAAATTTGATCCTGGAAGCTCAATCTACATGCTATAATTTTTGTAGAATTTTTTGAATTTATTTTGATTTTTGGGTATTTTTTATTATTTTATTAATATTTTCTAATTTTTGAAAATAAATTAATTAAATTATGAAATTGTGTTTTATGGTGATAATAGGTGTTAAAATGAATTATAGAAATTTATTTGTAATTTTTATGAATTTTTATATAATTATTTTTAATTTATTAAGTTTATGTAATTTTGAAAAATAGGGTTAATTGTGTGTTTAATTAAAATTAATTGGTTAATTGAGTATATTTGTTGATATTATTGAATTATATGTTGAGAAAATTAATTTTGAGTAATTATATTATTTTTGGTGAATTTTTGGATTAATTTTAGTAAATTTATATATATAGGGGTATTTTGGTAATTTGACACTAAATTGGTTAAAAATGTAATTAAATTGGTTTTAATAGTTATTTAAGGTATAAAAATGATTTCTATAAATGATTTAGTATTTTTAACTAACTAAAACTATTTTTCATAAATTATTTTCAAATTATATATATAATATACGATTTTTCTAATAAAATGAGTTTTTATCGATTTTTAATGTGTTTTAGGGTTAATTAAGTAAATTGGAATGATAAAATGTATTTTGGTCAATATTTATGAATTTATTGAGAATTACCGATTTTTAATAATATTATATTAAAATTAGGGTTTTTGGGTATTTATCGGTTAAATAAATATTTTTAGCGTTTGAATATCTAAATTTGCTATATTTTGAGTATTGAAGGGTATTTTGGTATTTTTCAGTATTTTTGTGAATGTTCTGTGAATTGTGGACCTCGGTCGGTGAATTGTAGTTTGGAGTCCGACCGAGGGGTTTTGGTTGTGAATTTTCTATCTATTTTGAAGTGTGTTTCTTGTAGGGCCGGCTCTACTCTTTGAGTAGAGAGATATTCGTTTTACAGGGGAGGTTCTATCGAATTTTCAGTAGAATTCTCGTAAAACGTGATGTCCGGTCAAATTCCTATTTTAATTTTGTGTTTAGTATTCTAGATCGAGTTTCTAGGATTTTCCGTTAGATTTATTCTGATTTTCTGTTATCATTTATTTGTTTAGTTGCGCCGAGACCGAGGCCTAGTGGACCAGGCCCGTCGGACCCATCTCGTGGAGCGCAATAAACAGTGAGTTGTTATTTTATATATATATGTTCTAGGATGCATGATCTTAGAGATGTATGGTTTATTTTGATAAATATGCATAAATGATTTAAGTATTACTTAGGTTTACTTTTAGTATATTTTTGGTATATTTTGGTATATTTTCAAACTATATGCATGTTTTATTAATAAATTGTTCTTAAAATGTTTTTAGGTTTATTTATGGTTTATTTCTAGTTTATTTTGTAATTAAATTAAATTTATTTGAAGTATATATACTCGAAATATACCTGGTTTACTTTTGGTATATTTCTAGTATATCTATGGTTTATGTTGCTATTTATTTCAAATTCATGCATCATTTATTTTTATGAATGTATGTTTTTATTTAATAATGAAGGATATCAACAAAACGTGCTACCTAGTGGGCAGTACTAGGACCAAGTACGTACCGGTACGCTGATAGCATTTAGGCTATATTACTAACCTATTTGTGGATATGGATTGGATTTGATTATTTGATATGTGAGATGTGATTTGGGAGTGTGATTGTTGGAGCTCGGTTGACCAAGTGTCTCAGGGCCAATCACACTGACAGTCAGACTGCTGAAGTTCGGTTGACTTAGTGTCTCGAGGCCAATCTACTGTCCAAAAGGAATAAGTAAATATATTTGGAATAAGTGAGCCTGTATGGCTAGAGTGTTGTCTAACACTATTTGAGGTTACGATTTTTTTAGGGTTCTATTTGATCCTTTATAAATAGTGATTTTCAGAAAATAAATATATAAAATGATTTTGTTGCATATGTGTGTATTTGCTTGGATATATATTTATTATATATACTATTGACTGTGTGCATTGTCATTTGGTATGCATGTATATATATTATAACAATTCACTCTGTGAGGTCTGACTCCCCTCCGTTGACTATTTTTCAGGAGAGTCATCGTCTTCAGACCTCAGTAGCAGACCCATACGCCGGATTTCTTCCGCCCCGGCTTCATTATGTAAACTGCTTACCTAAGTTTTATTTTATAATCTAGACACTGCAGTAGTTGTAAAATTGTTAAAGGGGTTTTGTACTATATTGTGTGAGTTGTATATTTTAAGCATTTGAACTGGATTATATTAAAAGTTTATTATATATGTAAGATAAGGTGTTGGTTTAAATCCCGTAGTGGATTATTATTTAATTATTTATGATTTTATTTCTGCTACATAATATTATTTATGTTATTATTATTATTGCATGTTTTATTTTATTTTTAGGCTTTTTACGAGTTCCGGATTCAAAAGAATTCTCGTTCCCCAGCACCGGTTATGGCCCCTGTTTTGGGTTGTGACAATGCAAGCTATAGAAACACTAGGATTTGCTAAGTACAAAAGGACTTACGTATTGCTACATGAGTCATAGAAGAAGAAACAAAATCATAACTAGTATAGCGATCTCATAAGTTTGGTTTTTTAGGCTCTCATGTTTTGTTTTTCCTTTAAGTCTTTATGCTTTGTAATAAAAATAGAATATGTGATATTCAAACAAAAATTCATTTCAATTTTATTCATTAATTATGGCCAAAATTAGTACAGTTATTACGTCGACATAACTCTTATTATCATCTAGTCCTTTTGAATTTTCTAACTGAACATTTTTCTCTTACTTTTATTAGGTTTTCTAATCTGCGAGATCACTTCTTTTACCTTATTCCTTAATTCTTACCTGTCGCCCTTTACGAGTTTTCTAAATAGTGGGAATGTCCTAATTTTTATCTGACTAGCCTTTTCAGGTTTTTAGCCAGCGGACTTTTTTTTTAAAGATAGTATTTCCTAAGGCGATCTAGGTTGATTGGCTCAGTGAACTCATTCCCTTCTAAATTTGATATCTTTGTAGCTCCCTAAGGTAGGATTGTCTTGACTAAATACGGCCCTTCCCAATTTAGTCTGAATTTTCCTCTTGAATCAAATATCATTGCCCTTAACTACTTTAGCACTATATCTCCAACCTTTATCTTTCTAGGTTTGACCTTCTTGTTAAAGGCTCTTGCTATCCATCTCTGATAAATATAAGTGTGAAACAGAGCCTCCATCCTTTTCTCATCTAAAGACACCAGGTGGTTGTATCTCTTTTGCATCCATTCACTCTCAAGGACTTTCGCTTCCATAACAACCCTCAAAGATTTAATTTTCATCCTTATAGGCAAAAATGCTTCATAATTGTATACTAATGAGAATGGTGTATGTCCTATAGTAGTACGCGTTGTAGTTCTATATCCCCACAAGGTAAAAGGAAGATACTCTAACCAATCTTTATGTGTTTTCACCATCTTGAAAAGGATTCTCTTTATATTCTTATTAGCCACTTCAGCTGCACCATTAGCCTGAGGTCGATACGGTGAGGATTTATGATGCTCGATCTTGTATCTCTACAATAATTCAGTTGTCTCTACCTGAAACTAAACACCATTGTCCATCACAACGTAATGTGGGATCCTATAAATGAGATTCTTCTTGATGAATCTTGCCATTTATCTAGCTTTCAAAGTACTAAAAGATTTTGCTCCTATCCATTTAGAGAAATAGTCGATCACCACCATTACATATTTATGCCCATTCGAGGCAATTGGTGTTATCTCCCCTATTTTATCTATCCCCTATGCTGCAAAGGGCCATGGAGATGTTAAATTATTTATCACTATAGGGGGAAGATGATTGAGGTTTCCATGCATCTAGCATTGATGACATTATCTCACTATCTAGATATGGTCTCTTTTCATGCTCATCTAATAGTACCCCTATCGAATTATTTTCTTCATCAATATTATCCCATTCATATGAGATCCACAAACCCTTGTATGAATTGCTCTCATCGCCTATTCTGCTTTATCCTTTTTGAGACATCTCAGTTGTATTCCATCCGATATTCTTCTGTATAATACCCCATCATGACTTTTATAATGACGTGCAAGAACACGAAGGGCATATCTCTCCTTAGAAGTTGCCTCATCTAGGTATTTCCTTTCCTTGATGAATCTTTGGATGTCATAAAACCATGGCTTTTCTTCTGGGCCTATATGAATACTCATAACTAATTCTTTGCCATAACATAGAGCTTTCATTTTCATTATCACTAAAGGCTTTATTATCAACCCCGTCAGTTTATCCCATATTGAAAAGAGCATCACCAAAGCATTTGCCATTTGATTCTCATCTTTTGGTAAATGCATGAAGAGAAATTTAGTGAAATTCCTCATTAGCTTCTTCAAATAACAGATGTAAGGTTTTAACCTCTCTTCTTTTACTTCCCATTCCTCATTAGCCTGGCTAATGACTAATATGGAATCTCCATAAACTAGTAAGTCTTTAGCTCCCACTACTAGTGTTGCTTTTAGCCCATAGATGCATGCCTCATACTCAGCCATATTGTTCTTAGTCTTAAAGTCTAATTTCTTAGCCATTGGTGGTGTGAGAAGAATCACTTCTAGCCCTGCTCCCTTATTATTCATAACCCCATCAAAATAAAGCTTCCATTCACGTCATTCTATTATTGCTAAGTTCCCATTTGGGAACTCTAAATTCCACTGCTCATTTCCTTCGATTGCATTCTATGCCAGGAATTCTGTCACTGCTCTTCCTTTGATTACCTTGGTATTGACGGACTCAATATCAAATTCAGTCAGAAGTACCAACCATCACGACATCTTTCCAGTTTAGACTGGTGCCTGAAATGAGTACCTTAAAAGATCTATCTTTAAAACAACTTGTACTTTGTAGGACTTGAAATAATGCCTTAGCTTCCTTGTGGCCTATATCATAATCAAATATGTCTTCTCCACAAGATCATATTTCTCTTCATATGGTAGGAACTTCTTACTAAGATAATACACTGTGTACTCCACCCCTTTTGGTCCTTTTTGTGCTAGTATTGCCCCCATTGCTTTTTCTTATAAAGCCAAATATAAGATTAAAGGTTTACCCTATCTTGGTCGCCTTAACATAGGCAGATTAGTAAGGTATTCTTTAATCTTATCAAAGGCTTTTTGGCATTCTTTATTCCATTCCACGGGTTGATTCTTCCTTAAAAGCTTGAGAATAGGATCGTAAACCATGGTGAGTTTTATAATAAACCTACTAATGTATTGCAAATTTCCAATAAATCCTCATACTTCCTTTTTTATTCTTGGTGTTGGCATCTCCTAAATGGCTTTAATCTTATCTAAATCGACTTCTAGTCATTGATTGCTGACTATGTGCCCCAATAACTTTCCCTAAGTGACCCCAAAGATATATTTCTTTGGATTAAGCCTCAAATTGTATCTTTTTATTCTTGCTAGAAACTTGTCTAAAGCCTCAAAATTTCCATCCCTAGTTCCTGACTTGACCATCATATCATCGACATACACTTTCACTTCTTTATGCAATTATATCATGGAATAAAGTTGTTGCTGCCCTTTAATAGGTTGCTCCTGCATTCTTTAATTTGAATGGCATCACTTTGTAGCAATATGTCCCTTATTCTATGATAAAAGTGGTCTTAATCTTGTTTATGACTACCATCATTATCTGATTATAACCTGAGAACCCATCTATAAAAGAGTACATTATACTGGATACTGCGCTATTAATAATCACATCAATATGGGGTAAAGGAAAATCATCCTTCGGGCATGCTTTATTCAGATCCCTGAAATCTACACATATTCAAACTTTCCCATCTTTTAGGAACAGGTACTATGTTTGCCAACCATTGAGGATATTCTATCACTTTTAGGAAATTGGCCCAGATTTGCTTAGCGATTTCTTCATTTATCTTTTCTACCCACTCTGGCCTTAACCTATGCAATTTTTTTTTTGACAAGTTTAGCCCTTAAATATATCAAAATGCAATGCTATATAATTTCTCTATTTAGACCTAGCATGTCCTCATAAGACCAAGCAAATACTACCTTTCTTTTTATTAATATTCTCTCTAATTTTTCCCTCTCTTCAAGAGTTAAACCATATGAGATAGAAATGTGCTTTGGCTTTTCATTTGTGCCTATGGTTAATGAATCTAATTGAATAGAATTAATGTTAAACATGCATGAACAATCATTATTAAATTGCATAAGACCATCAGAATCAACATCACACAAGTAAATAAAACTAGAGTTTATATCATTGATCACAAAGAAAATAGTGTTTTCGTCCTCAAATAGACCAAAAATTATTACATCAATTTCTTCATAAGAAACATCATTAAAACTATTATTAATAATGCTAGCTAAATCCTATGGTGGCTCTTCGTTAGGTAGCAGATAAAGCAACTCTTTAATGGCCTCAGTCCCCAACTTCTTAGCAACTTTTTTCATCACCTTGTCTTTGTTGTCTTGCACCAGACCCTTAACTATCTGCTACTTAAAGATCTCACACCCAGGAACAATCACACCAATTATTTGGACAAGCTCCTTTTCACCTAGGTAGAACTTCTCTTTTTTTTCTTTGACAAAGTTATCCTGCAACGATCCCACATTCTTTGAGAATTTATTTTCATCAAGAATCCTTCTTCTAGCTCCTTTATTACCAAGCCTAACTCTTATATAGCCCAATCCTCTAGTATCATTTTATCCTTTGAAGTTTGGGAACTCTAGACTTCCTTGCTCGTTCATTCCCAATCCTTATCCAAGTCGATAATTCATCTTCTTGATAATGCCTATAACCCTTGGATCTATCTCAATTCCATAAAAAATCATGGCTATTTGGAAACTAAGAAGGGTGACTACCTACTTCTGACCATCCATAACTGCGGACACAGTCTTCCTCATACTAACATCTAAAGTCACAACTTCTCCATCCAATAGGAATTTCACCTTTTGATGCACAGTTGAAGGCACTCCTCCCAAAGCATGATACCAAGGCCTACCCAAGAGTAAAGCATATATAATAAGGATATCCAGCACAGTGAACTCCGCCATTGCCTCTATAGGTCTAGTCTTTACAAAAGCCATAAACATTTCTTCTGCATTTCTCGTGCTATCATCGTAAGCTCTGATTATAAGGTCAGATTTTGTTAAATCTTCCACCTTCAACCCTAGATTAGGCATAATCTATAGCAGACAAACATTAATTGCAAATCCATCATCCACCATTACATAATTAGTGTTCTTCCCTCTGACTTCAACTAGGATGAATAAAGCTTTATTATGATTCCTCCCTTCCACAGGTAAATCCTCATCCGAAAAGGTGATAACCCTATGCTTCTTCTCAGTAACCTTGGTCATCATTGCTTTAGGGGTTGCAATGGTGTCAATGTTCATCTTGGCCAGAGCCTTAACCAAAGCTTTCCTATGGCTACTTGAGTGCATCAAGAGCTCCCAAATAATCACATTTGCTTTTGCCTTTTTAAGTTGTTCAAGGATAAAGTCATCATCATGTTCATCTAAGTCTTCTCTTTTAGCAACCTCCTCTCTCTCTGTGGTCTTCTCTATTGGTTTATAACCTTTACCACTTCTAGTGACATGACTGACTTCTGGATTATTAACCCATATATTATAGCCTTCAATGCCTTCTTCATCAGAGTTGTACCAGATGTCTGTAACCCCAATGGTCTGCTCCTTTTTTCTATCTTTACATACCTCAACCATGCATTTCTCTCTTTTATCTGGCATCTTCTTATCATTAAATTCATCACCACATCCTATAGGCATGATCGACTTAATAGGTATATCAAAAGAAGGTAGGTTAGAATAACACACCTTGTAGTTAAATTCACCTGAAGGTTGTCCCAATACATATTTTATTCTCTCCTCATATTTAGGAGCATTATAGGGTTTCTCATTATTTTTAGGGTTTAAATCCTCAAAGGAGTTAAGCACTTCTTCTTTACTAACTCTTGAGTTAATCATTATAATAGTTAGAGGTGGCATGTTTCGATAATTTGGGAAAGGATTATTTTTAGTGTTTGGATTTGGATTGGATTTCTTAGGGTCCATGATTTTTTCAGAGTCTATGAGGTTTTAAATTTTATGTTTAAGGCACATGTAAGAGTTAGTGAAATGGCAAGCAACTTAGTGAAATTTACAGTAACTGTTTAAGTCAAAGCTAGGGAGATTTGGGTTTGGTGGTCTAGAGGGGGTTAAAGGTTTAAGAAGGCCTTTTTGGATCAATCAGTCCAGGACTTTAGATAAGGGCTAATTGAAATTTAAGAATTTTTTGGGTTGTTGAATAGCATGGACTGCTATAACCTGACTGGCATTTCCTTATTGTATACCCCCGGTTGGGTAATTTCTCACTCTAGTGCTACTAGTGATCTTCTTCTTCTCGCTTTCGATCTCTTCAACTTGTAACCTATCATTATAAAGTTCTATAAATGTCTTAAAGTTCATCATCTGTAACATCTCAACAATATTGGATGACACATTTTAGACTATCTTCTTAACCTGATCCTTTTTAACCAACTTATTCTTCATTAACCTGCCTTATTCATGAACCTGGTCAGAAAATCTAAGAATGATTCATTAGGCTTCTGCTTGGTTAATTCTAGATCCCCAATGGATACTTCGAGCCTAGTGTTGTAGTCATATTACTTCAAAAAAGTGATACACAGTTCCCTCCAGTTTGTTTGGATAGACTTCTTCAACCTATGACATCAATTGATAGCCATACCCTTCAAGGATAGTACAAATAACTTAGTAACCATAGACAAAGGAGCCTTTGTAGTGCTCATGGTAGTTGTGTATTGATTAAGGTGGATCCTCAGGTCTTTAGTACCATCAAAATTTTATAGCTGTGGCATCTTGAATTTATCACGCAACTTATTCTCCTCAAATTACATCACATCATCAAAGTCAAATGAGTATCTAATGCCTTGTCCTCTCATCAACTCCTCCATCTTGGACATCTTCTGAGTCAGTGCTTTCATTTGCTTGGATTCCAACTCTTGAACTTGCTCAAGTGATTTCCTTTTTGCCTTTTCAACCATATAACTCTTGACATCCTTTAACTTTGTTTCCACAACAGCGATGTTCTTAGCAACATTGTCATTTTTAGTAGGTGGTGTACCCACAATAGGTGGATTGGCCACAACGGGAGGTGCATCAACAGTAGGTGGTGGCATTAATCCAGCCAAAGCTTATCTTAACTCATCTTACATCATTGCTCTCATGTCATCCATCAATGCTCCTTTAACATCCTCTAAGGTCTAGTTTCCTCCCTCTTGTTGTTCCATTTCTTTGACTTGTTTAGGCTGTATAACTTTTAGGAAGAGTGGATTGATGGGACTCCTATCCAATCTGTTAAAGATCCCTTTTGCAATTGATTACAGACTCAAATCAGTTCTCATTAGTGTACTACCTTTTTGACTCCCAACATAGGAAGACCTGAATGAATTTATGATAGCTGAAAGACAAATTGTTAGAATGATGCATGTATGCATGATGCACATATTATGCAACAAGTAACAAGTAACAATTAAGTCAAGAAAAAAAGTTAAGTATATACATCCTTCTAACCTTATTCCTCTCACACACGTGTTCAATGGTGAGTCTCTTTTCCTAGGATTATTAGTCTTGGCTTTAATATCAATGAGGACTATCAAGAAGCAACACGCATGTCATATCTCTCAAAGCAGTAAAGCATAGAAACAATATTTCTAGGTATAAAAGCATAGCCCAATCTTTATTAGTCCTGATGGGCTTTTAAAGTTTGGGTTTAGGCCTTTATAGATAGAAATACCTCATGACAACATTCATAAGCAATTTAGATAATCCTAAGGGAAATAACTAGGCCATTATATGTGGTTAAGTCTACTGGAAAAAGTCAAGGTTCCTTTAACAAGATGCCCTCCTTTAAAACTTGAGTTATAGGCCAAGGTCATAGGGGTCTGACATCCTTTACAAACTCGAGATAAGACCACCCCCTTTTAGGTTTTAGGTTACAGGCTCTAGTCAGATAAGCCTGGTAATCTCTCTTGAATCGAGTTAAGGCTAAAAGTGATAGTTAGCCAATTTATAATCCTATGAAGCTAGTGGAATAATGGAACCATAAACCAACACCATCGGTTAATAGGGACATGTAGAATGAATGCAAAAATAAAATAATAATTAATAAAATAATTCTAAAGAACACAAGTAGAATCAGTATCTTTTATCCTTAGTGGAGTCACCATTGTAGACAGTAAGGTTTAGTGTGCGCCTAAGATCTTAATAACCATGACACTAGTTAAGCTCAGGGCTCTAGAGAACATACTAACCATTGTCACAAAGACATGGCATAGAGATTAGGAGTCACCGCCTAGGGTAATAACTGGGACAAATTAAAAAATGGTAGTACTCGATTCCCTAAAAGAAAGTCAGCACCACAACCAGGACATTCTTGGTGTGGAATACTAACTTCATTCAATCTCGTGTTCATTTAGAATTACTTTATAAATTACTATTTTATCCTCTATTTACATTCAATTTCACATAAAACCTTAAAAAATAATCAACTTCAGACAAACTAGTCATGAAATATACAAGTAAATAAGGCATTCATCACAATCCCTAAGTTAGTCTAATCTACATTGATTTTAATTAAATGAGCTAAATCTACATATTTTAATTTACATGTGAGCCTAAAGATTAATGGGCCCTAATTCCTTTTAATTAAATGATCCTAAGTCCATTTATTTTAATTCTAAAAATGCGCTTAAATCTATGAATTATGAAGTATTTAATTTAGTGAGCCTAATTCTACATGTTTTAATTCTAGAATGATCTTAAATCTATAAATTATGAAAAGGGTTAAATTAAATGGGTTAAGTTTAAATTAATTAAATTAAATTAGGTGAGCCTACGTCTAATTAACTAAGTGGGTCTAAGTTATCTCTATCCTAAATTTAATTAATTATGGGCCTAAATATGCATTTTTATTAATTAAACCTAAAAAAAATCTAAATTTAAATGGGTTAAAGCCTAATATGGGCTTAAGGCACACAACACATAAATATAAGCAAACAAGCCCAAAAAAATAATAAACAAATAAAAATCAAACAATTAATTTAACTTATCCTAAAACCCTAATTTAATTAAAGTGACCATAAACAATGAAATAAAATAATCAATCAAGCAAACTAATTTTACCAACTTAAATCTAATTATTAAACAGCCTAATGATTTCTATAACCATTAATTTTAATTAATTACCGAATGAAAATCCTAATTTTACTAACCAATTACTTAAAATAAAAACACACAAGCACACACACCAAATTTCATTATTCCCACTATTAGGGCTATTACAATGAACTATTAAAAATAATAATAAAAAATGAATTAATACAAACCCAAAAATAAAAATATGATAATTAAATAAAAAAAAACCTAGAAACTATATCTAGCTATAAGATTCCATCCATGGCATTTCATGGATCTCTTATGGATTTGGTTCTCCAAATTTGATCATCATGTAATATCCTCCATAATCACCATCACAAAAGGATAAAGCAATGATTAGTGAATTAAATTATAATAAAAGTTAAATAAAATTGAAATTCAAAAAAATCAAAATAAAAAAAATAAAAGAATAAAAGAAAGCAGAGAGAAGATAATTCTTATGAATGCTTGTGAATTACTCCTCAGACTAGTAAGATCACTATTATTTTTTAGTAGGCATTCAAAACTCATTATCCTTCTTCTTAAAAATCTCTAAACGAATAAATCCCCAAGATTTTTTTTTTTTTGTGGAAAAGAATGCTCAGTATTGAGAATTAAGAGTTTAGTCCCCCTACTCCAAGAGCATAAGCTCTCCTTTTATAAGGAAAAAAAACCAAAAAACCCTAGGTTTTACGTACTAAGAGTTCTAATTTTAAAAGCACTTTATTTCTTGAAGAATTAGATAAATTCCAAAAATAAATTTAAGAAAATTTTTTAACCAATTAAAACTCAGGAAAAACATTTTTATTTTCTGTAAAAAAAATACAAAAATAGACAGAAAATATGTAATTCCAACTGGAATTATGTAATTCTGATTTTTTTTTAACTTTTAATTATAAAAAGACCCCTAAAAGATATTAAAATTTTCAATTAGGTCTTAAAAGGTATTATAATTAAGTCCTTAAAAAACTAATAAAATTCTTTTTGAAAATGTATTCAAACTTTTGAGGTTTCAAACTTTAAGTGTTAAAGACCTACTTATAACATTTTCATCATTGGAGTCCTTTGTCGCATCCATTTTTTATTATTCTAAAATTGGGTGTCTACATGTACCTCCTATCTTACACAGCTCTCCTAGTTGGACTCTGCCTTTTAACTAAGGTTATACCTAAGCCATTTTGCCTTATTCATATTAGGATTTTGGATGTATAAGTGTTTAGTAGTATATACTTCTCCGTCTCCTTTTCGAACCCTTCTATCGGGTTTCTAAAGTTTATCTGTTGAAAACTGGGCTTTCTTGGTCTTGACTTTTCATATTTTTTGATAGGTGCTTTCTCGTCATCTCGATACATCCTCCTATCTTCATCCATCTTTATCATTTTTATTCCCATAGTCATTACCTTAGCGAAGGTGCTAAGCTCTTTTGTCATTATTTTATCTTTGACCTTCCCTAGTCGGATCCCATTCTTCAAAGCTTCTATGGCTACTTCGTCAATGAAATTTTTTATCTAAATAACTACTTTATTGAATCAATCCAAATAGCTTCTTAGTAATTCAGTGGCCTCTTGTCTGCAGGTAACTCTTCAAAGGAGGAGATAAAATTCTCTAAAAGTCTATGGAACCACTTTTGAGCATTCTTAATAAATGTACTAGGAAAGACCCTACACATAATTCCATCATTTAAGTTTTGAAGTAACATCCTGGTTTTGAATGAGGTTATGTGGTTGATTGGATATCTGATTTCGTCAAACTGATCTAACTAGGGCATTCAGAACTTGGTTGGGATCTCTTTCAAGATTATCCTTTTTATGAAGGGTGTTTTTCCTTTCATAACACATTCATCTTCTTTCCTTAGTCTAGTATGAGCTTTATGCATGACTTTTTAACTTTTTGAGCTATCTTTAAGACATCTAGGGCCGAGATGTTATGCTAGATTCTCTTTTTAGAGCTTTATAATTTTCTCTATTTCCACCAGATACATTTGAAGCTGGTGGTGGTGGTGGTGCTACATCATTTTCTGGGTGAGTTACTCTGAGATTCCCATATTGAATTAAGGCATTTAGTTACTGTTGCATCAAGATCATCTAGGTTTGAATATTTTGAATCATTACTTCTTGGCTTATCAGAGGTAGGTTGAGTGTTTGGGTTACTATGTTCAGGTTTGGTGTGTTTATGGGGGATTTTTTGTTAGGCTCAGAAAAGGTATGGAGGGTATCAATATATTATTATGTTGTAAAAGAGCATAATAAGAGAAGTCAGTGCTCAGAGTTGGCCACCCCTGAGTGTTACCAGGTGGAGTGTATGCTCCGGGTGGGGCCTAAGAGGAAGGTCTAATATGCTGAAAGGGGGTTGCCAAAATTATTATTTGAATGGGTTCTAATGGGTTGATTGAAGGAATGGGAGCAGATCAGATGATTGGAGGAATATGAGCTAATGGTTGATTGGAAGAATAGAAGCTATGGGTTGATGTGCATATCTGGAGTTGAGATTGGTGGTGGATTAGAAGTCATGATGTTGATATCTTATTCAGTAGATGATTAATGGCTTTTGACTTAAGAGATTCCCACAAACGGTGCCACTTAATAATTGATTTTTGGAACTCCTGAGCTATAGCCCTGCAAGGGATAAAAAAAATAGCGAAGTGAGAGGTAGGGAGGATCCCTACAAACGTTTTGATGCCTAAGTTAAAGAATGCAAACAAAAGAGTTTTAGAGAGGTAAAGAAAGCAATGAGTATGAGAGAATAGAATGAATGAGAATGAGGGATATTATCACGACCCAAACCTAGGAGACATGACCGGTGCTAGATAATGGGAATTCAAGAGAATTTGGAACCCGTAGCAAGCTTTAAAATAAAATCTCAATAAAATATAAATATAAATATTACTCAAAATTTAAAACTTTTTAAATCAAAATAAAATCTTCATATATATGTATATATCATAATAAAATATTTTACAATATTCAAAATACAATCATAAAAAATAACAATCAAAAAATATATAAAGTATGTAATACTACTGCAGTGTCTAATAATATAAGGAAACGGTAATTTAAAATTTACATAAATCAACAGGAAATGAAAGGACCCGGCAATGAGAACTACTATGGGATGTCTCATGGGAAGAATCCTGAAAAAAAATATTTGAGGAGGTCAGACCTCACTGAGTGAATCATTATTATATATATGCATGCAACCTAAGGATACAAACATTCAAGCATTAGTATAATAATATTTATATATTTATATTTATTTAATTTATATATGCATTTTATACAAATGCTTGAAATCTCATTTTCGATAAACAAATAAATACAATAATATTTAGGTGGAGGACCATAGCAGAACTCTAAAATATTTTGCAACCTCAATCATTGTATTTCACTAGTCAATAGGCTCATTTAATTTCAAAAATATTTCTCTTCTCAATTTTTTGACAGTAGACTGGCTCTGAGACATTAAGATAACCGAGCTCACGTAGTCTCACTTCTAGCATGATTAGCCCTAAGACACTAGGTCAACCAAGTTCCCGCAATCACACCACTCTCTCACCACAAATCTCCATAATCAATTAATCATATCTCAAATCAATAAATTTATGGTTTACCATCTAACATACTACTGCACAACAGCCCTAGTGTAACCCACTAGGTGGCACGTTCTATGATAATCCTCCAAAATAACATTTTATAAATAAAATAATAAAATAATATATTAAATACGAACAACATCCAATTTTATACAAATAAATATTCAATTTAATATATATGCAAATATAGCATAATGAAATTCATATTTATTAAAAAGTGTGGATGTCAAAATATTTCTACATGTAATGCATATATATAATAATAACTCACAATTCAAGTGCGCTACTTTATTCCGATTCGGTTGGCCCGGTCCGATAGGTTTAACTCTCGGTGCAACTAAGAAAAAATAATAATAATAGAATTAAATTCCTAATTTTATACATTTAGAATGTCTTAAGAACAACTCGATTTAAGACACGACTCAACTAAAACTCAAAACTTAGGACCGACCCGATGTCACATTATACGAGAAATCTACCGAGAATTCGGCAAAGTCTTCTTTATAAAACAGGCATCCCTCTACATAAGTAGAGTCGATCCTACATGTAAACACACTTTAAAATATCCATAAAGTTCAACTTCTCAAGTTGGACCTTCGAACTACAATTATTGTTTAACCGAGAACCAATACAATCCACTATAATAAAATAATATAAATTTCAATAATTCACAAAAATCATAAAAATTCATTTAAATATCACAAATCAATTCATTTACATAATAAAAGTATAAAAGATATTTATTTCCAAAATAAATAATAAAATCCTCATTTATAATTAAATTCCATTATTAAAATACATTATTCCAATATTCGAAATTAAATAGCATTAATTACAAATAATTATTTAAATTGCTCAAATATATAATAAAAATAACCAAAAACTCATTTAAACTTAAAAATAATAAATAAAATTATTATTCATATATTTGTCTGGAAATTACTAATAATTAGCTAAAAATAGGAAATAAATTATAAAAATTATTTTAATGCTATTTATTGCTCAAAAAAATTCTAAAACATAATAATTAATAATAATTTGAACTAAAATATAAAAATTACTAATTTATACTAATTTTTCCAAAAATTTATTTTTCACATAAACATTCAAAATTTCAAAATAAAAATTCTATACATAATTTCAATAAACTTCCTTCACAAAACTTGCCCAAAATAATCAGTAAAATTTATTAAAAATATAACTTTCTTAAGCTCAGAACAATGTCAGAACAGTAACTCCGAGCCCGAAATAGTGCCATTTAGAAAAAAAATTCCAAAATTAAATCTAAACACGTATTTGGAAAGCTCATAACCTCTATAACAATAATCTAAAATCAATTTAACATAAATCAATCTAATTTAAACTCAATTTCACAAAATACCCAAAATTAGCCTAAATACAAATTCACAAAATTGAGAGATTTATCGGAGTTGAAAACCAAAATTGCTTGAGGGCTTAAAAAGCCCAAAGGATGAGCTTCCATTTAAGGCCAGCATCAGCTCCTTTCGTCGCCGGCAAGCCTCAAACCAATTCGGCAATGTGAGGAAAGAGGGAGAGGAGGAAGGAAAAGAGGAGGGGAAGAAGGTGGCAGGGCTGCTGTTGGTTGATGGTGGTGGCATCAAGTGGTGATTGATGGTGGCAAGGTGGTTGAGCAAGTGATGGTGACATCGGTTTGGGTGGTGCAAGGGAAGAGGAGAAAAGAAAAGGAAGAAAGAGGGAGAGAAAAAAAATTTGCTTTTATATTTTTTTATTAATAATATAATATAAAATAATAATAACTTTTAACTTAAAAAAATAATATTCTAATTTTTTTTTAAATCTACGTATCCCAAAATTAAGTATACACTAACAATTAATCAATAGTTTACATAAATAATAATATTAATAATATAAAATTAATATTCAACACCAAAATTTTAAATTTAATTTCACTAATAATCAAATATCATAATTTAATAAAATAATTATTAACACTGTAAATTCTAGAAATTTAATTTTATAAGTTATAAAAATTCAGATTATAACAAATATGAGATTCTATTTATAGGGATAGTAATACTCAAATCTGAGAGAAATATAATTTTTCTTTGATGAAAGTTTTGTGTCTATTTAGAGAGTGTTTCTCCTTGTTTGGGAGTCTACTTAATTGGGAATCTTTCTCTTATTTGATTTTGATGTCCTTCATCTGCAAACAACTCCTATATAGAAAAATAAAAATCTTAGTTAAATATGTATATGTGGTATCAACTTATATTATTTAAATCAGATTAAGAAATATAATTGTTAGTAATTATATTTGGAGCATTAAAAATGGAGATTAAAATTGATAAAATCATCATTTATAATGAGGAAATATAAATAAAAGAATTGTAAATTGTGTGAAATTATAGAAAGATGTTGAAGAAATGGAGAGTGATAGAAGATAAAAGAGTTGGAAATATTTATAATCAAAATTTTTATCAAATAAAATTAAAAAAATAAAAAATAAATGAAATTAAATAATTAATGTTGGCCAAAGTAACCGTTTTATTTTTAACCGTTGCTCAAATTCATCTGTTGCCAAAATTTGTTTAAATTAAAAAAAATTGCAAGACGCTGCATTTTGTAGCCCATTGTGCGTGTCATGTCCATGACATGGATAATGGCCATAAAACACACCCTATGGGCAACGATTCATGGCAATGGTGTAATGGCCTTCATGGCACCTCTTGTAGCTGCCTTAATGCTGACTTATTGCTTATAGTCCCAATACTGTATAGATGTATCGCCACATGACTGTCTACATGTGCAAATAATCTAAATTGACCAAAGAATAATGTCTACAAGAGCAGTAATATAGCGGGGATGTGAAAATTCTAAAAACACCATCCTCCAATTGATGAGTCCCTATATTAGAGGATAAAAATGGAATGTCAATTTTTTTTATAAAAATTAAATAAGTTATTTTTTAGAAATTAAAATGATAATTATTATGGGTCACAAATTGGCGCATGTACCATATTACTTGAGTAAAATGTCATAACTTATCCTACAAGTATATATTAGCCTTAAAATGTCATTTTTCTCTCACAAATACTATTTCTTTCAACTGTCGACCACCATATGTATTATCATAATTATTTGGCCACTGTATACACCACCATTGTTATTAGCAATAAATATCACCAAAACAAAAAATATATACAAAATTTATAGTAAAACTATCTATGTCATCTCCACAAAATTTACACTATTGTTATCACTCATCGTTGCTGCCACCACCCTCACCATCGCCACCGTTACCGCCTTATAATAACAATAATGATACGATAACAAGAACAAAACTTAGCTACAAGTTTGCATGATTATCAAAAACAAAACCCAAGGATAAAATCACCAAGGAAATTTCCTTGCAAAGAACAACGAGAGAGGCAAAGTGATTTCATCAAGGAAGAGAGGTTCAACAATGACATATTCACCGTATTCAGTCCAATTCAATCAGTTTTGTCAAGTTTGCTGAAAGCTTTTCAAATCAGATGGAATTTTCATAGAAAAGTGGAGCCATCAAAACATTAGTCAAAAAATATTGAGACATGGAAATAGTATAAATTAAAAAATTGAGACATAAAAAAATAATTATTCTATAAATATTATTAATTTGTTGAAAATTGAGTAATTTGGTCAAAATTCAATATTTGTCTCATCCGTTTCCAATATATATATTAATTAAAAAATTCCAGTTCAAAAAAAATATTTTGTAATTAAAAAAAGATAAATATGTTAATAAAAGTATAACAATGATAAGCAATTTTTTTTTTCTCTCTTTTCATTAAATATGTAGCATAAAGGTAATGGCAATTGAATCATATCAATCATGATGGATAATCATACCTGAATTTGAGAATTTAAGCTGAAAAATAAATAAAAAATTTAAGTAATTTTTATTGCTATCTATTTGAGATTATTTTTAATTTTAGTAAGACTTATTTTTATCTGGAGAGGGGATTGAAACTTATATATTTATTAATGGGCATGGATGCAATTTGAGTTTATAGATATAATTTATGGTTATTAGCATTTAAAACATATTTGACAAATGAAGACAATTGGAAAATTTGGTAATGGATAATAAAGAAATTAAAGTAAACCAAAATGCAAGCAATCACATTTTTCTTGCCTTGGCAAAGGTCGTTGGCTACCTTCTTTTTTATATGATTTAATGTGATTAAAAGGTATAAAAAAAAAATTGTAACATGCAATGGATAAAAGAGCTCATTTAGTGTATACATTGATTTCTTACTTAGGGTATGTTTGGATAAAGTTAAAAAGGGTTAAATGTTACTTCTATAATATATTAAGTTAATTTATTTTTATTTGATAAATTTTAAAAACTCCGAGTTAACATTTAATCCCTTAATAATTAAATCTAATTATATGTATTTTTATTAACCTAATTGATACTGGGTTAAATGTTGTAACAATATAAATATACTTTTAAAAAATACTTTTTTTTTTAATTCTACTTTTATCATTTTACTTCAACTTTCTTTTCTATATCCAGAAGCTACTAATTAAATCTATAAAAAATTTATGAATCAATTTAAATTTTTATCATAATATTTATGTTACTTTTTAAAATACATATAAATATATTATTTAAATAATTATATAAATATCTAAAAATTTAAATGGTTATTTATTTATTTTTTTTTAATTTTTAAATATTTAATAATAAATTTAATTAATTATATAATTTTTTTTTAAAAATACCACATTATAATTTATTAGTTGCATTTGATTTATCAAATAAAGTTAACAATTTAATCATTACACTTATAATTATTATTTTTTTAACAATTACACTTATAACTGTTGTTCCTTTAATAATTACACCTGCAATTATTATATTTTATTTTTTTAACCTCGATTCAAATGTACCCTTAGTTATAGATATAAGTAAAATAAGCATTATGCAAGTTTCTTATTCGGTCGGGAAGATTCTTGCATATATCATAGTATTGCACTAATTGTCTTTAAATTTGTAATATATTTCATTTAAGTTAATATATAGAAAAATTTGATGTTGGATGTAATTCATTTAAAATAGATTAAAAATTAATTCAAAGAGTGTATTTAATGATATAAGAGTTTATAAAGCATAAGGATGTTATGATTTTGTATTGAAATTATCAGCAAGTTCAATTCTTAAACATGTTATTTTTAGAATTTTTTTAGCAGGCAAAGAATTTCACCCTATCGGTTGATCTCATCCACAACTTTTGATACTATAAAGAAAGTGTTTACCATTTGATTGAAATGGTGAAGTTAATAATAAATATAATGAATAATTTTAACTATTTTTTTGGATGAAAATAATTTTAACTATTATCATAAACATAAAATAGATAAACATCCAATTTGATAATATATTTGTTGTGCAATACTTATCTCAAAAAGATCTTTCAAATGACGGGAGGGAAAAAATTGTTGTTGAATACATTTGGAGGGAAATGATCTTAAAAAAGAAATGGAGGGAAAAAATGTTAAAACAAAAATAGTAAAAAAAAAAAAAAAAAAACTAATAAGGTGTAAAATCTAATGTGGTCAGAAATGAACTGAGCAACAATAAAAGAAAACAAAGCACACCATTAACGCCACCACCACCTCCTCCTCCGTGCCCACATCTCTTTTTAAAGCATTCAAAACTCAATAACTGCCACATGATTTTATGCCCACTTGTCCCTTACTCATAACTTACTTAGATTAATGATAAAAAATAATAAAAAATACTGAAAGTTGCTTTTTTCTCTGATTTCTCTGCACAGTGTTTTGTCCTTTCTTGTTAAAAAAAAATAAAACAATTGTTTTTGGTTCAAAGTTCCAAACTTTGAAAAGAACCAAATAACATTCGGCACAGTTCAATATTAAAGATCTATTTTTTTTTTTCTTTCTATAGAGGAACAAGACATGGTGAATCTTGTTCTTGGTTTCTTGCTGCCCAGGTGGATATGGCCATTACTGCTGTTATTTACCACATATTTGTTTTTCTTGCTTGATGCTAGACCTGAGTCAACATTTCTTCATAGAAAAGAAGTACCCATTTCTCATTTCTTTTCAAAAATGGAAGCTCAATCTCCAGGTACATAAATATATGTCTTGACTGTATACTGCACAGTTATACTTTTCGTTGTTCCTCAGTCATTGTCATAATAAAGGGGTTTTGATTCTTCGTAACTTTTCAAATGTTGTCTGTCATATACTTCATTTGATTCCATAATATAAACGGGTTTTGCTTGGTTTTCACTATTCAAAATCTAAAATCTGAAACCCTGATGACATTGTCAGTAAAGATGCAAAATTTAGTCTGAGTCTGTGTACTTTTTTGGTTGTTGGGTAATTGTAGGCATGGAGAAGATCACACTTTGCTGCCATGATTACACTGGAATTTTTAAAACCACTCGACTCTACAGTTTTAATTTCCCCACTTCTCCTTTCTTATTTGTCTAAGTAGATGGTAGATTACTTTTAATGGGATGAGTTTGTGGATATTAACATGGTAATTGCAATTTTATGTATTTATTCTGCAGAAATATGTCAGATTAATATTTTATTCAGTTTTACTTTAACTAATTTTCTGCCAAGAACATTGATTCTTTTAAAGTACAATTTGTTTATTGTTTGTGGTCCTTTTTCTTTAAGCTTCTGTATATATATTTTGTGCTATAACTTATTATTATTATTATTATTATTATTATTATTATTTTGAGAAAAGAGCTATAACTCATTTTGTTAATGCAGGAATGCAAATGGTTCCGGTGGTTACAGTAGTGCACCATCAAGATTTGAACAAGAGAATCCTTATAGCACTAATTATTGCTTCTTCACTCCTTGGAGGAATCTTATTGTTTCTGTCATGTTTCTTGATCCACAAAATGAAAAGCTCAAAGAAATCTAGTGCTAAAAACAAACAAAATTTTGGTATCTTCTTTTCTTTATTGCAGTTTTTCTTTGGAGTCTGTTTTGTAACGCATTTATGCTTGCTAATTCAGGTTTTTCTTTTTATTTCTTTAAATTTACTTTGCAGATGCTGGAAATGGGCATACTCTGAGTCCAATTCTGGATAAATTTAATTCCTTGAGAATGGTTGGAAAGAAAGGATCCATTTCTGTGATGGAGTATCAGTTGCTAGAAGCTGCAACAAACAATTTCTGGGAAAATAATTTACTAGGTGAAGGTGGTCATGGCCGCGTCTATAAAGCTTGTTTCAGTGACAAACTCCTTGCAGCTGTAAAGAAAGTAGAGGGTGGACTGGAGGTTCAAAGGGAATTTGAGGTAATATAAAGCATTAATTGATTTGAATAATTATCTGTTGGTGATCATGAATTCTGATTAGCCTATTTCTTCCAATTTCAATTGTAAGTGCAGAATGAGTTGAAGTGGTTGACAAAAATTCAGCATCAGAATATAATTTCTCTTCTGGGTTACTGCATTCATGATGAAGCAAAGTTTCTTGTGTATGAAATGATGCAAAATGGATCTTTGGAGAGTCAATTACATGGTACACTTCCTCAGAAAAAAAAAAATTGGAAGATATAAGTTTATAAACTTTTTTGCTGATATATTGTCTTTGATGAACATTTTAGGGCCGACGAATGGCTCAAAATTAACTTGGCATTTGCGAATGAAAATTGCTGTTAATGTTGCAAGGCAAATCCAATGCTCAATTTTCTTTTGTTCTTTCCTTGCTTTCACTTTTTTTGGCGAAGAAGATTCCATTTCCTATGCTAACCTGTTGCCATCACTGTAAATTGATGTTGACCAGAGGACTAGAATATCTTCACGAGCATTGCAGTCCTCCTGTTGTGCACAGAGATCTAAAGTCATCTAACATTCTTCTGGATTCTAACTTCAATGCCAAGGTAAAATCTATACAGAATCAGAGGCACTGGAATCCTCACATGCACATTTCTATTACACTTTATGATGTCAAGTTGAACATTTCCTTGATTAATTTATTTTCCCTTCTTCAGCTTTCGGACTTTGGCCTTGCTGTAACTTCTGGGATTGAAAACAAAAACATAAAGCTTTCAGGGACTCTAGGTTATGTTGCTCCAGAGTACCTTTTGGAAGGTATGCTAAAATTCTGTTTTGTCTTTTTCAGGCGTAAAAGTTGTACTCCGCAGATAATTGTTGCTTGATGTTTACCATTTCAGATTTTTTTTGGTCATAATACTTTTATTTTTATTTTTTTCTTTTTTGAACTTTAATATTCTTCTCTTTGGAGTTCCATCACATGAAATCTACTGTTTTCTGATAGGTGTCTTAATTTCCTCCACTCCATTATGAAATTAGGACTTGGCTTATGTATTGATGTCTTCATGTAGAAGCAAAATGTCCTCATGAAAAATTGCACTGATGGAATTTTGTTTGAAAAATGTGCCCATCACATGAAATCTATGGTTCACAACTTCACATGAATCACAAATGTTTACAAAGGTTTTGAAGCATGGTCCTTTATTTCAGCAATTTCATTTGAGCTTTGTGGAATTCTCAAATTTTGCTTGAAATAGTTAATTACAAACTGATATTTTTCTTCTCCACTGCTTTCTTTAGATAAATTTGAACATTCTTGCTTCCTGTTGCGAGAGTTCTTTCTTGGGATGGCACTAATGTTTTGTCAAGACCATATGGTTATGTGATTTAATGTAGCTCTTTGTTCATAGGGTTATTTTGTTGCAGAACGAAAGAAAAGATTCCAAAAGAATAAAGTTAGAGCTGTTGAGTCAGGCACATTCATCTTTTTTCCGGGACATATTTACTGCTTTTAGTGCTCTTTTAATGCTATAATTACTCCAAGTAAACATCTCTTGCACTTGGTTTTTCTTTGGTCAAAGATAAGCCCAATCCTCCTTTTTTTCTAGGTAAACTAACTGATAAAAGTGATGTATATTCGTTTGGGGTTGTCCTTCTGGAGCTCCTCATGGGAAGAAAACCTATTGAAAAGATGTCAGAAGACCAATGCCAGTCTATTGTAACATGGGTAATTTTCCTTTAACACAAGTTTATCATCTACTAACAATGAAGGATTCCAAGCTTGTGTACAATTCAGTTATACACCCATTTTTCACATGTAGGCCATGCCTCAGCTTACAGACAGATCAAAGCTTCCTAACATTGTCGACCCTATAATCAAGGACACTATGGATTTAAAGCACTTATATCAGGTACATACAGCGAATGTGATCACTTATTGGTGTATTTTTGTTAAAAGTTGACGAATCAAATCAATTTAAATGTTGTCATTAAGTAGGTTGCTGCAGTGGCGGTATTATGTGTACAGCAAGAGCCAAGTTACAGGCCACTGATAACCGATGTCCTGCATTCACTGATCCCTCTTTTACCTCTGGAGCTTGGAGGGTCACTAAGAATTACGGAGCCTGTGCCTTCTGCTGCCTTGCCTTCACAGTAATGATGGAATATGCAGATATGCTATGTTTCTTTATGACCATTCTTTGTCATTTCTACCCACTTCTCTTTGTATATTCAGCTGCATATGCAAAACCATTACAGGAAAAATTTTGTTTCTTGTCATCACAGTTGTAAATTAAATGAATGTAATGTCATTTCTTCATGCATTCCTAATGTGATTGAAGAATGATTTTGAAATACTGCATTTCCAAGAACAAGTTTGGTGAATTGTCTTTTTTGATGTCAAAAATGGAAGGTGTGGGAATAGGGTTGTGAACTTCTGATGATCTTCCAGTTTTAGCAGTAATCATTCATTGAAGTTAAAAGATGAATGTGAGTTACTAATTTCTATATGCATGAGCTTACTGAATCGTTTTTCAAATTTTATATAAACATGTCTTTCAGAAGAAAAAAAAACTCTGAAGATAATTTGGTTCTCTGGAGCTCCCATTTTAGGACTAATTTTTCAATTGTTTGCTAAGAATCTTTTGGCCTTGTTTTATAAAAAGTATGTGCTGTCTTTAACATATTTATCAATACTATCTACCAAGCTGAAGCTGATAATGAGAGTGGTGCAAACTTCAAATTGAAAATTTCATTAGCAGGACTACAAGAAATGTTCATCATATGTATTAGGCTTGTATAACCAAAATTGTTTATCCATAACATAATGATTTACTGAAATAAATCTCTTTAATTCAATCCTGCAGATTTTGAATCTGACATTTACAATTTAAAAAACCTCAGTACATATGCAGAATGACTTCTTAGGTTGTTAATATGAAAGGAAAAGAAAAAAGAATTGGATGTATTTTTTTTTTTTTACCTAGCATAGATGGCTTCAACTGGAATGAGTATAAAAGGTCTTCATATCTCAATCGATAAGCCCGTGACAAGTAAGTCCTTAACTAGCATCAGGTAGGTTTCAAGTTCGAGATTTGTCATTCCCCTCAAATTATAACCGATAAAAAAAATCTCAATCTGCTAATTGTGTGCCAACAAAAACAAGCTTTAGCTTTCTGGGACCATGGTCTAATTATAGTTATCACACAATTATTGATTGTATGAATATGAACTATATTTATTATCACTTTGCTCCTTTAACTTACAAATTACCTATTTATACATCTTAAGTTGTTAAAAACAAGACTTGTCAATATTTCCAGCACTATTTGAAGTGTCTAAATGATATTTTTGTAACATAAAATGAAACTATTTAGACACCTAAACCAGTGAAAATTCTTTGAGTTGCATGATTAGTAAATTGAGATGTTAAAATGATTAACTTATAAGTTAAGGAAATAAATTAGCAATATACCGGTACATTGGTGTGGTGGGTGGGTGGTAACTCAACTGAAATGTGAAGAGCTGGTTAGCCAAGTGCTTGCTGCTAAGAGCTGAGCCTGTGCTGCCAAATGATTTAGGCGAGAAAATCCACATCATTCTGTCATATTGCCTACATCGTCACAATATTGTCATATTCATGTGGCAGGGCTGTGTCCACCAACGCTACCATTGACATGTACATAATATTACACGCATATACAACAATTAAAAAACAAAAACAAGTGTATAACGATGTGCCAACTGCCAAGTATTGTAATGATTACAAATGACTAATCCATCTCAGGCCCTCAACTGAGACAACGACCTTTGTTTTTGTCAGGATTTCAGGACATTCAGGCGGTAGCTCCCATTTTTTTCCTCCCAATAAGGTTGGAGAATCAGGTTTTCTTTGTAAACATTAGTTGTTGTTATGCTAATTAAATCACACTTTAATGATCACAGCCAAGCATATTAGAGGACAAAAGCATGCATACAATTATGAGTAAGAAGACTCTAGCTGATTACGAAAGAAGATGAACAAGTTTTGCTCATTGTCATTGGTGAAATTGCTGTAGTGCCGAAATGTCAATAACATGTGCCATGATAATATCAAATGCCAATTAAATAAAACAAAACATTGCAAAATACAAGGATATAAGCTTGGTTTGTATTCCTCTTCCTTTCATCCCTGGCCAGAAAATATCTCTCCATTATTGCAAAAGCATGGCAGTGGCATAATATTAGATTAGCTCTTTCGCGAGCGCGTTCAAGAGGGCAGAGTTCAATTCCTGAAAATAACTGAGCATGGCTATATCAAAGTGGATATGCACTAATAGCTCCAAGAACATGGTGGTTAAAATTGTTCATCCAGGAGGGCACAAAGAGCTCCATGACAGGCCAGTTCTTGCATCAGAGATCATGCACCGGAACCCGAAATGTGTGGTTGCTTATCCAAATGTTTTCCAGCATCCATGGGCTATTGTTGCACCGGACACTGTACTAGCATTAGGCCAAAAATTCTTTGTTGTGCCCATAAGCACAATCAGGAAGCTTCAGAGACATGCTCTCAAACACAGTGCACGTTCACTTCATATCAACCCAATCACAGAAAAACCTGAAACTGAAACTGAATCTCCTGGAAATGATCATAACAATGAGGCCAAAGATTTAGGTAATAAAGAAGGGTGCTTGTCAAATGATAATTGCTTCATGAGCATGCTTAATGGGGTCAAGATTAGGGTAACAAGGGTGACATATCAAGTGAAACAACAGGAACATCTAGCAGCTTTGGATCTTCCAACAGTAGAAGACTTGCCAAGAAAAAAAGTTTAAGGATTTGATTGCAACAGGACCTTCACCAAATAGGTCATTTACATCTTTTGATAATTGGCAACCAGATTTACACAGCATCTCTGAAGAATAAAAGCAAGTATCAAGAGTATGTATTACTATCACCTAACTGTTTGAGATTTGTGTACATCTTGCTGTACATTAGCGTTTAAATGTGTAGATTAAAGGTCAAGAAAGCTATTAATTAATGTGTATGTATACAATTATGAAGACATAGGCTACATATAGCTAATCTTGGTTGATCAATTTAGATTTTTTTTTTCTGTCGAATGATGATGGTATTCTCGGGCCAGTTCACGCATCAATCAAGATTGTGTTGAACATCTAATCCCTATTCAAGATTGTTATACCTTAGTATTTCAAGAATAGTTCTCCTTGCTTTTGTAGCATTGTGTTTTATTTTATTTTTTTAAATTACTGGTATTTAGAGTCCACAAAATTTAATTAATTTAATTTGATTTAAGAGGATCATAAAAGTGATAAAAAAACTCTAAACAACTAATTTTAAAAACTTGAATTCAAATCCCCTACGAGTAGTTCAAGTGGTAAAATATATGGATATTTAATTCGAAAAGAACATAATTAGAATCTCTGATGTGGTATTAGAAATTAAGCATATGTGCTAACTCAAAAAAAAATCGAATTAAAAAAGTAACTTAATGAGAATTGCTCTTTGCTAGATGATGTAAGGACTATTTTATAGAGTTTTAATAGTTGAAGACTAGTAGATTGGAGAAAATTTTGGTCTAGTTCTACCCACATGACAATTCATGGATGCAAGTTCTAACTTGTAAGTAATGAAAAAAACCTTATTCAAACAAACAAATCAATATGACGAAATTAATAAGTTGTTAGTTCTATTATTGAAGAATACATTTTTAAAAAATACTAAATGAATAAATAAAAAATAAAATTAGTAAATCGATAAACTACACCCAACCAAACTAAATTAGTTCAATTATTATCTAGATTGATAAATTAATTTAATAAAAAATTGGTTTGGTTTGTTACTGTCTAGATTCAGCTTAGTTTTGGTTTTCCATTTTGATCAAATTCAGTTAATTAGTTTTTTTTTTATTTGATTTAAATTGTTGCACACCTCTAGGCTCCAGGCTCTAATTATGGATCCACTCAATATAAATTTCAAATAGGTATCAAATAAAAAATATATATTTTTAAAATTTTAACTATGTGTTTCATTTTATCTATTGTTTAAAATAATTAATAAAAATTAAAATATGTACAATCATTAAATAAGAAATAAGAATAAAATTGAAAAAATTAATTAATATATTTTTATAAATAAAAAGAAAAAATTAAAATAAAATACATCTTTTAAAAACCACAGAGGAAATAAAATGGGCGAAAACTATTTCTTGCATTTTGGTATTGGATGGGCTATCTTTGTCTTGTCTTCTCCACCATGAAATGTTGTGCCCACGTGTCAGATATCAAATTTCTTGCATTTTGGTTTTTTTTAATAATTTTTTTTGACTGAATTGCCCCTATTTACATTGGGGAAATTATTTTTTATGTTGGTTTTTGGTCATTTAAGTCCAGCGGCCCGCACGGAAATAATTTCCGTTATTTATTTATTTATGATTTAAATGGGAGAAGGTACTGTTACAAAAAAACTGTAAAAAGAGATTAGGAAGAGAACAATGAAAAGATGGAGAAGAAATGTCCAGAGACTCATTCACATCCACCACAACAGCAACAAAAACAGAAGCAGAATCGACCCCAAATCAATCTCAAGAAACTTCCTCCAATATATCCACCCACTGCCTTCTCAATCCCCTACAATCAGGTATGATCAAGAATCAAGATTGTCTGATATGGAAATTTAGCTAATTCTGCTTTT
The DNA here is from genome assembly GCA_947683625.1 of Mallotus nudiflorus. Lineage (NCBI taxonomy): Eukaryota > Viridiplantae > Streptophyta > Magnoliopsida > Malpighiales > Euphorbiaceae > Mallotus > Mallotus nudiflorus. The sequence continues at coordinate 681,561 of CANTUR010000014.1, read as the reverse complement.
TTTTTGGGGGGGGTGTTATGGTTCTGGTTTCAGGTGAAGCAAAGCAAAACAATTACCACATATGTACCTACAGTTGCTAAACCAAGACCTGAAGAAGAGGGAGTAAAGGTTAAGAAATTTGATTATGAAGCAAATACAGAAGCAGATTTATTAGCTGAAAAACAGCTGCAGCAACAACAAGAGGAAGAAAATAATGATGGTTCTTCTGTTTGTTCCATCAAGCATATAGACCCTAACGTCTTTGTCAAGAAGATAGACCCTAACATCTTTGTCAAGAAGATAGACCCTAACATCTTTGTCAAGAAGTCTGAAAGCAAGCTGAATTGTGAGAATACAGTCTTGGTTGATGAATCTGGTAAATTTCATTTGTCTTTATGTTGAAATTGAGTTCACTGTGTACCCTTTCAAGACTTCCCCTCATTTTCTTGGATATATGTATACATCACATCAAGAATCATGCAAGATACAAAACAATTATTGGCACTTTTATTAAAGCATGGCTGTTCTTCCTTGTCCCTTGTGTTAGATGAAATAAGAAGGGTATCAACTAAATCACAATTGCATGAGGTTTGTGCAGCAAACAACTGGAAGCCACCTTTATATGAATGCTGCAAAGAAGAAGGACCTTGCCACCAGAGACTGTAAGTATATGTATAAACCAAACCCCATGTTTTTTTTTTGGTATAAAAAAGGAAGGAAATATATCAGCATTCTAATTATTTGTATCCAGTTTATGACTAATTCAAGGTTTGCACAGGTTCACTTTCAAGGTTATAGTGGAGATTGAAGGGGCAGAATCTATGGTTTTAGAGTGTTATGGTGCCTCTAGGCAAAAAAAGAAGTTAGCAGCAGAGCATGCAGCTGAAGGGGCATTATGGTACCTGAAGCTTACTGGTTATTTTCCAATTAAAAAGATGGAAAAACAAGGCAAAAAGAATAATTGATTTCTTGGTTATGAATTCGTACATCAAAATTCTGTGCAGATGTTAATGTTACTCCTTTAATTTAGTTATAGCAGCAGAAGAATGAGTTAAACAAGAAGAGAAAATGATACGCTGGAGGCAAAAATGGGGAATCATATTGGAATCTAACGTAACAATTATACAATTAACTATTTCCTGATGAAATTATTTCTTTTTTCCAGCACAGGATTGTCAACGACAATCTCATCTGTCTTATTCCAAACTCTTGAATTGCATCCTATAAAATCCTCCAAAGAAAAAAAATAAATAAAGGATGATTTGAAAACAAAAAGAATGCATCTTCATTCTCAGAGTGTGGAATTCACTTTTTTTGGCCCAAAATTCTTTGCAAGCAATTTTGCTGCATTTGTAAATCAAACGGTGTAATGCTGTTGAATTGTCTCAATGTCAAGTCCCTTGAGTTTCACAACTGATTCAACATGCCCCTTGAGTGTGTGAAGCTCCCTTAACCTGGTAATCAAAATATACAACCATGTATAAGTGCATAATCAGCAGGATTTTTTTAGCTAGGCATGAGCTTGCCCAAGTTGGCTATTTTAGGGGAGGCCTATCGGTCTTGCCAGTCGCTTTATCTTTCTGGTTTGGATTTTTTGAATATGAGAAGACATTTAAGCAGCATAACAGGAAAAGGAATAGCTAACCTTGCAACTTCTGCACGTCGCTTGGCTTGCTCGGCAATCTCAGACAATTCTCTGTAATTCTTATCTTGAAAGATTTCCGTTGTCTCACGAGGCTGCAGTCCATGGAGGGTACGCTGAGCAGTAGCCCATTGTGCCTCCCTCTCTCCCCTTCCATAATCCTTCTTGGTCGTGAAAGCAGTCTGCAAATAGAGACGATGTTTTCCAGATAAGGCCTCCTAAAATTATTTTCCCTCGAGAACATAATTTTCTTGAGAAATAGAAAGAGTTCTGATGTTACCTTATTCTGGACAAGGTTGTCCCAGGCTTTGCCACTTAAAGTATAGCGGATGATGAACTTCAGAATATCGAGAGGAACGTAGAAGATGATGCTGTAGAGCCAAATAACACCAGCCCATCCCCACCCAACACCATGAATTTTTGCAAATTCCCACTTGGCATACACAGCAAGAAGTGTAGCAATCTGAAATATTGTATGTCAGATGCATATTATATGTATAAACACCTTCAACAACTATGAAGTTAATAAAACTTACCAGTTGGGCAATGATAAAAGCAGCAACAAGCAGTAGACCAGGGCGTTCAACGTAAGACCAGCTTCGAGACCTTGTGACAAAGATGAGTGCCTGGCTGACTATGCTCACTTGAAGATAGACTGCTGCTGTTAGCTCATCATGGTTCTCTCGTATGGATTTGACACCGAATTTTTCCTGCAAAATAGCAGCAACGGACATAATTTTTCAGGTCTTTGAAACTGAACATTTCAATTGAACTGTGATAGTTATGATGGTGTGTGTTACATTTTCTTACCGAGAAAAAGTCAGAACTGTTAGCAAGCCAGAAGAATACAACAGTCATAATAGCCAGATAGGCACCAAGGACAATGCCAGTTGCAAAAATCTCCTTAAGTTTCCATGAATCTGGAAGAGGAGATGGCTTCACTCTGTCTTTGGAAATGGTCATAATTGTTCCATCATTGAGTATGGCAATGATCAGAACCATGAAAGGGGAGAAATCAAATTTCCAGATAAGTGCAAGAAGCATAAATCCCAGGACAATACGAATGGTTATAGAAACTGCATAAATGGTGTAGTTCTTCATTCTCTGGAAAATGGCTCTACTTGTCAAGACAGCGCTCACGATAACACTCAATCCTGGCTCTGTCAGGACTATGTCTGATGCACCCCGAGCTGCATCAGTAGCATCAGCTACTGCAATTCCAATATCTGCTTTCTTCAATGCTGGAGCATCATTCACACCATCCCCAGTCATCCCACAAATGTGATTCCTCTCTTGCAGCCTCTTCACAATCTCATATTTATGCTCAGGGAACACGCCAGCAAAGCCATCGGCCTTCTCGATGAGCTCGTCAACAGGGAGGGCAGCAATAGACTCGTCCTTGGTCTGCCCAAGGAGAGCAGAAGAAGGATACATATTGGTTCCCATGCCTAGCCTGCGACCAGTCTCCTTGCCAATTGCAAGCTGGTCACCAGTGATCATCTTGACATTGACACCTAGATTAAGGGCACGGTTAATGGTCTCAGCACTGTCATGCCTTGGAGGATCAAAAAGAGGCAAGAGACCAACAAATTGCCATGGCCCTCCAGAGCTTTCCTTCGTTTTCTCTGGTACGGCCTGCAAAAGGAAATAGTTCATGGTTGCAACAGATAATATTGCAATTGTAACTCATCATTGAATCAAAATTCTGAAGAAAATAGTATGCAACTCACTTGTTTAGAAACAGCTAGAGAGCGGAGTCCACGATCAGCAAACTTATCAATGATGGCATGAGCTTTCCTTTTCGCGTCGTCCCTGAGGTTGCATAGCTCAATTATCTGGTAGAGATAGTAGATACGTCAAATGAAAAAGATGCAGTGTTTTCTAAAATAATAAATAAATGTAATGCACTTGACGATCTATAACCTGCTCTGGTGCGCCTTTGCTAATTCTGTGCCAGCTGCCATCTGAGTCGATGAATGTTATAGCCGTTCGCTTCTCCACTGGGTTAAATGGCAAAAAATGCACCTCAGTGATGCCTGCTCTGGCCTGCACAGAGAAGAATATCAAGTCCAGTTAGCATAAAGGAAAAAGATTATAACACTAAACTGATCAAGCAAAGAATACATAATGCTTGCTTGAATACCAAATTAGAGTTCACTGATATTGTACCTCTTTCGGATCACCCAACATTCCAACAATACATGCATCAATAGCATCCTGATTCTCAACCCTGGAAGCCATAGCTCCATACAGAATCACTGTGTCTTTGTCTACATCCTTTGCAAAGACCTGAAATTAAATGGAACGCCTCAAAGGTCAATGAATCTACATAAACGAAGTTCTGAATGTCAAAAAATGAACCTTAATATATTTGTACTGAAGTATAATTAATAACCTCAATCAAGGACTTATCCACTGTAAGCTTGTTGAGAGTGAGAGTTCCAGTCTTGTCACTACATAAGACATCCATACCAGCCATTTCTTCAATAGCTGTCATCCTCTTGGTGATAGCACCTTGCTGTGAAAGCCTATGGGAACCAATGGCCATTGTCACAGACAACACTGTTGGCATAGCAATTGGAATCCCTCCAATGAGAAGCACCAAAAGATTATCTATCCCATCACGATACTTGCGGCGCTGAATTGGGTACATTACTATGATCTCTATGATCATTCCAAATGCAATGGAGCATATACAGAAGTTCCCAATAGCCGTCAGCACCTTTTGGAAGTGACCCTCTTGATTTGTGTTATCGACAAGATGAGCAGCTTTACCAAAGAAAGTGTGGACGCCAGTGGCAATCACAATAGCCTCAATCTCACCTTGCTTGCAAGTAGACCCAGAGAAGACTTCATCACCAGGGTGCTTGGTGACTGGCAAGGACTCACCAGTGAGAGCAGACTGATCAATCTTTAATGGGTCACCATCTAGCAATCGAGCATCTGCTGGGATGATATCTCCCAACTTAATGCTAATCACATCACCTGGAACTAAGATAGCAGCCTCTTGCTCAGTCCACCTTCCATCTCTCAGGACCTATATGTATTTATCATCATCCAAACAATATACATTAAGTCATTGAATTTCTACATGATTCCAGTACGCAGTTGTGCAGCACTTGATATTTACATGAATAATAATGCTGATTAAATGTTAACATAATCGAAAGTTATAGCAGATCTCACAATTCAATGTAAATGCAATATCAATACATAATTACCTACCCTAAAATTCGCATGAGATATATATTGTACACATATACCTTAGTTTTAGGAGCTAGACCGGCCATGAGAGCAGCAGCAGCATTGCCAGCATTGTTCTCTTCAATGAAACTAATAGTGGAGTTGATGAAAAGCAATACAACAATACCCACAAAATCTTGCCAATCTGGTGGCTTGCCCTGCAAGTGATTGAATCCATGTTAACCCACACACAAACACACATATACACAGTGAGGTGAGAGTGCGTTTATATATATAAAGACATACCCCTCCATTGGCCAAAGCGATAGCCATGATAGCAGCTATTTCCATGACCCAAGAAAGAGGGTTCCACATGAACCCCAAAAATTTCAGAAGCTTGTTTTCCTGCAGTTTTCACGATCGAACACCAAACAAAATCATTAAAAAATAAATAAACAAGAAACAATAAATGTATATGATTCATGTATATACATATAGAGAGAGAGAGAGAGAGAGACCTTTTTCTCTTCGAGTTTATTAGGGCCAAAAATCTGCAACCTCTTTTGGCCTTCATCAGAAGACAAACCTTCTCTGGTGCAATTCAGTTGCTGAAACACTTCCTCTACTGGTATACGTTCCTGTTTTACATGTTCATCATCAAAAAAAAAAACCCAAAAAAAAAAACCAAAAACAGAACGGATCGTATATACACATATACAACAAAACTTACAAGGTCAACAGTCTCGTTCTTTATTTCCTCCAAGCTAATGGAGCCCTTTGCAGCAGCCATGGCTGTGTGCTTCCAATGGAAAAGAAAAAAAAAAAAAGAAGCTTAATCACTGTATGTTTGTGTAACTATATACGTGCATATATATAGTGTTATAGAAAACACTTGTTTAATGCAGAAAAAAAGAGTGAAGAAGTTCGATGTTCATGTGGTTTTTGCATCCGGTTTTGACCCTATTCTCACTCCCACTCTATTTAGGAGTCTCTTTTTATGGGTTTTTTTAATTATTATTTTTTAAAATTTATTTTGTTTAAATTTTGCTTAATTTTTTTTTTCTACGAAATCATAAATGATAAAAAGAATTACTCTTGAGTTTAGACTAAACTTGATACGACTATCCCCAAATAAAGCAAATTAATTAAGCTAACCGCATGACTTGGGGTTCTTGTGGGTTACCAATTTCCACGTTTTAATTAATAATTTATTCTTAATTAAGAAAATAATTTATTTACTTCTGATGAATTATATTAAGGAGAAACTTTTATTTTATTAATTAATTGATACTTGTTAATCATTCAGTATCTAATTATAAAATATTTTTAAGATACTTTTTTTTTGAATTTAAATATTTTTAAAATACTTAAAAATACATATCAAGTAATTAGTGATTGCAATGTGGATAAAAGAAATTTTGTATTAAAATATTAATTGCACATAGTAAAAATTTAATAAATATATTATTTAGTTTAATTAAATAATATATGTTACTTAAATGACAGATTCTACAGTAATTTTATTTTTTTATCACTTTCATTGTGTTTTTTTTTATCACCATTAGATGAACATATTTCTCATGATCTAATGATAGTGATTGATAATTGATACCTATATCAATTTCCTATTTTAATAAGGATTATAATCCCTAAAGAGAAAGAATGCTTAAATAAAAAAAAATTTGATAAGAAAGTCTATTCTATTTTAAACAAGGTAATTTTATAAGATCAAAAAATTATATTTCTAAAAGGTTTGAGTAGTACCTTCTTATATAAATACATCTTATATCCTTCATTCATTATCGTCACGTAACACTACACTATACATCAAAACATCTTTTAATCATCTCATCATTCAAGCAATTATCATTTATTCTCTATTTTATTATATTTATTCGCTTTATTATATTTTTTTTTATATGAATATTGATTTAAGTTTTGAAATATTTATGAAAAAAACCCTACCTTTTTATCCGTTCTATTTGTCGATGTAAGTTTCACAAGTAATGATTCAATTCGGAGTTATCAATAATTTTAAAAATTAAAGTAACAATAGAAAGTAACTACTTAAATATAATGCATTTGAAATAAATGAGATTCTTTTATTGAAATAAGATCATTTAAGATACTCTATTGCGAGTAGGCACCAAGTAATGGATAGCATGGGTCCTAATAATAATAATAAGGATTTGTTGCATCGGTGGTATTATAATTTTAAGTTATATTTTATTTTGATATTAAAATTTTAATTTTTTTTCTTTTCAGTCTCAAAAATTTTATTTTTTTTTTCAAATTGAAATATCTCGAATATATTCGATCAAATTTAATATACGTGACAACCAGAATAAATATATTTTTAGTATATTTTTCTTGTAAGCATTCTATTAAACAGTTAAATCATTTGTTGGCTTCATAAAAAAAATTTACTTATGAGCCCCATAAAATAAAATTTTAGCAAAATTTATTTTATGAAACCAACAAGATAATTAAGCTGCTTAATAGAATACTTACACAGTGAATATACTAAAAATATACTTATTTCGTCTGTCATATTTGCTAAAGTTGATCAAATATGTTCAAAATACTTTAATTTGAAATAAAAATAAAATTTTTGGGATTAAAAAAAATTAAAAATTTGATACTAAAATAAAATATGACGTAAAATTATAATACCAATGGTGTAATAAATTCATAATAATAATAATAATAATTGATACCATCTAGAATGTTCTCACCTAATTAGGGGTCCTCTACCCCCCTAAATAGGAACACATAGACAAGGGAGAAGATAGATCCTTCCAAGGAACTACCTCAAAAAGGAATCCTAACCGAAGAAGGAACACTCTCCTACAAAAACTATGATTCATTGATCCATAAGGAATCTCATTCCTCCCAGGTTTGAGTATTGCTATATATAGAACCCTATACCCCTCATAAGGGGACATATCATTCACACATATTCAAGCTATCTCACCTCCTCCCTGCTTTTATTCTCTAACTTAGGCATCGGAGTGTTTGTGGGGATTCCCCCCACCTCTCACCTTACCCTCTGTTTCATGCTTTACAGGACGTCTAGCCCAGGAGTTCCGGAGATTAGTTATCAAGTGGCGTCTTTTATGGGAACTCCTTGGGAAAAGCCATTCATTTACTTGCTAAGCTAAAGACACCTTCATTATGACTTCTAGCCCACCTTCAGCCCAAATTTCTGAGGTGGGCACCTATCCTTTCGACTGACCTTTCAAACCCTTTCCCAGCAATAATACCACCGCCCACCTTGCAGCAAGTTGGAGCCTCATCCGAACATGTACCTTCACTTTCGAAAAATACCCCGAGATACCCATCCTTAGGCACAGATTTCCCATATTACGCTTCACTGCAGCACCATCGATCAATACCCTCAATACCTTTTTCAAGCCTACTAGAAATGCCAGCAATAACCACTCCAAACCTAAACACCGTAACCCAAACACTTGGCCTTGACCAAGTAAGCAAAGAGGCCATGATAAAAAATATTCAGGCACAAATAGTCTTGATGCAACAACAGCTAAGTGTTATAATACAGAGCGGGCATACTGAACCGACTCCAAATAATGATAATACAGCACCCTGACAAGCCCCAGGGACGAGCATAGGGAAGGGTAAAGCACCAGAAGGGGAGTGTAGTTCATCCATCCCAGCTCTTGATGATTCAAAATTAGCGCAGAAGGTTGAGGAAGCAATGAACAAAGCCCGGACTAAACCTAGAAAGGAAGAAGAATGGGTGATGGATAGCAGAACTTTGTTTGTCAGCAGAATAATTCAAACGGAGATTCCTAGTAAGTTTAGAATCCCGTAGCTTGATCAGTACGATGGGACAGGAGACCCTATTAGTCATATATCGGCTTTCTGAATAAAGATGCTGCTCCAGAATGTGAACGATGGAATCATGTGCAGAGTCTTCCTAAGTACACTCACGAAAAGCACCCAAAAATGGTTTCATCGGCTCCCGGAGAATTCTGTAACTTCTTTTGAGGACCTAACGGAGCAGTTCCATATCAGATTCATCACTAATATCCCTCCTGCAAAAAACATCAATGACCTGTGGATGTGTCGACAGGAGGCTGACGAATCTCTATGAAGTTACCTTAACCGTTTCAATAAAATAGCTATGCAGATTGAGCACCTCGTTGATGAAGTTGCCATTGAAGCTTTGAAAAATAGCACCAGACTCGGAAAGCTAAAAGAAAAATTAATGACTAAAGAACCTAGTACCTTTGCAGAGGCAATGGCGATAGCGGTCTGGATGATAAAGATGGACGAAGACAGGAGGATGCGTCGGGAAGAAGACAGGCCATCGACTAAGGATGAACGGCTAAAACAGAGACCAGTAAGCTTCCCAAAAATGAATTTCAGAACTTTGGCAGATAGATTTGACAGGGAAGCGGATAGATATACACCCCTGAACACTTCTCAATCCAGGATCCTTATGTGGGTTAGGCATAATGGAGTGGAGATTACACCGGCCAAAAGAATCAACCCAAGTCGGAGATTTACTCATGACAGAAGCCAGTACTATAAGTACCATAAAGAATATGGCCATAACACAGAAGGCTGCAGAGAATTGAAGAGTGCTATAGAAAAACTGGTGCAGCGAGGAAAGCTTGATAATTTCACTGACGCGCCGAGGAGATACGAAAATCCAAAAAACCATGACCATGACAAAGCTGAGGCAAAGAAAGCTAGGAAAGAACCAATTAGGATGATCAATATGATTGTAGGAGGAGAAAACACTGGGAAACAGTTAAAACACAATAGAGGAGAAAAAATGATACCTGGGAAAAGCGACAGCGTTTTTAACCCGGAAGATTATTTGTATATACATCACCCTCACAGTGATGCCCTGGTGATAACTACATGCATAAATAAGTATCTGATCAAAAGGCTACTGGTCAATAATAGGAGTGTTATCAATGTTTTATCTTGGAATACGTACAAAGCTATGGGCGGCTCCATCACCAACTTAATGGCCATCCAGAACCCTATCACTAGTTTTTGTGGGGGAACGGTGTAACCAATAGGGATTGTCAATCTGGACCTAGAATTCAGAAACCAAGAGGATGAGGAAACAAAAATCATCCAGACTCCATTCAACATGGTAGACATACCACTAGCCTATAATAGGATAATAAGATGATCGGTACTTTACGAAGCAAATGCAGTCACCAGTATCCGGCAATTAACCATGAAAATTTCAATCAAGAAGGGGACCCTTACTATTAAGGGAGATCAGCAAATGGCCAGACAATGCTATCAGATGACCATGAAGTCTCTGGCGGAGGCTTTTCATTTAGAGGCATGGGAAGTTGAGAAGCAAGGCGCTGGCCCACAACCAATGGAAGACACGGAGACATTGCGAATCAGGGGAGGAAAATCCGTGAAAATTGGCAATGCCCTTGATCAGAAAATCAAAGACACAATAAAGGACATCCTTACCAGACATTCAGAGGATTTTTCTTCTCAAGCCTCCGAGATCATCAACGTGGACCCGCGGGTTGCCTGTCACTGCCTAAACATCAAACCAGGAGCCAAGCCAGTAGCACAGAAGAAAAGAACTTTTGCCTACAAAAGACAAAAGATCATTGCCAAGGAAACGATGAAGCTATTGGCAGCCGGGTTCATTAACAAGGTTACTCACTTGGACTAGGTAGCCAATGTAGTACTCGTTAAAAACGCAAACGAGAAGTATAGAATGTGTGTAAACTACACCGACCTTAACCGAGCATGCCTTAAAGACAGCTACCCATTACCAATGATTAATCAGCTCGTCGATTCCACCATTGGCCACAGCTTATACAGCTTTATAGATGCTGCCCAAGGTTATCACCAGATCCTGATGAAGAAAGAAGATCAGGAGAAAACGTCCTTCATCATACATGAAGGGTTGTATTGCTATAAGGTGATGCCCTTCGGACTGAAAAATGCTGGAGCCACGTACCAAAAAATGATGAACCAAGTCCTCCAGAGCCAGATTGGAACCAGCGTAGAGGTATATGTGGATAACATCATCATCAAAAGCAAGCACCCAGAGCATCACCCAGAAGACATGGATCAAGTCCTCAAGTTACTAAGCCAATCCAGGATCAAGTTGAATCCTGATAAATGCGTCTTCGGAGTCAAGGCAGGCAAGTTCTTGGGGTTCATGATTTCTCATCGAGGCATTGAAGCCAACTCAGAAAAAATGAAAGCCATACTCAACATGGCGGCACCGAAGAGCATCCGCGATATACAAAAGCTAAATGGTAGAATAACCGTACTGGGGCGTTTTATTTCTTGCTCGGCTAGGCAATGTCTACCATTGTTCCGAGCTCTCAAAAGTTCTGGCAAGTTTCAGTGGCCAGCTGATTGCCAGGCAGTATTTGAAGAAATTAAAAGATTCTTATCTTCCCCACCATTAATCAGTCGTCCGATACCGAATGAGACCTTATACTTATACCTCTCTATTGGCCGAGAATGCATCGCTTCAGTACTGGTAAAGGAAGAGGGAAGCCAGCAAAGCCCTATTTACTATGTCAGTAAGATGCTTCGAGGACTTAAAGTTTGATACCCCATACTGGATAAGTTAGCCTTAGTTGTGGTTCATACTTCTCGAAAGCTTCGGCACTACTTCCAAGCTCACCATATTGTAGTCTGGTCCCGTTTCCCACTATGAAAAATATTAAAGAGACCAGAGACTTCAGGCAGGCTAGTACAATGGTCGGTCTTACTTGGCGAGTTTGATATTGATTACGAGCCTTGGCAGCAAATGAAAGCCTAGACATTAGCAGATTTTGTATAAGAAATGGCTCCGAGAGATATAACCTTGACCAAGATACCAAAATGGAAGCTCTATGTTGATGGAGCATCCTCAGCTCAAGGTTCCGGTGCAGGAATAATCATCAGGGGACCGCATAAAGTTCATATCCAGTACGCAGTCCACATAGAGTATAATGCCACCAACAATGCAGCCGAATACGAAGCACTCATCACAGGGTTGAAACTAGCCACTGAAGTCAGGGCCGAACACCTCATAATACACTCAGATTCCCAACTAGTAGTCAACCAAGTCAGCAGAGCATTTCAAGTCAAAGATGCCTACATTACTAAGTACGTAGACAAAGCCAGGCGACTTTTGCAACACATCGAGCAAGATGGAGGCCAATGGAATATCATCCAGATTCCTAGAGAAGACAACAATGAGGCCAATTACTTTGCTAAATCTGCAGCTGAGAATAGTCAAACATTTACGAATATGAATTTCACTAAATTACTCACCAGTCCCAGCACAGAGGACACTGAAGTTTTCAAAACACAAGTAGCCTAGGAATGGATATAGCCTATAATCTAATATCTTGAGCATTGCACACTCCCAGAGGACAAGCTGCAAGCTCGGAAGCTCAAGGCCAAAGCAGCCCACTATACCATCCACCGAGGGGAGCTCTACCAAAAATCCCTGTCGCACCCCTGGTCAAAGTGCGTTTCCCCGGAGGAGGGAAATTACATACTCTGAGAAATCCCCGAAGGAATCTGTGGTGCACATGAGTCCCACTATTCGCTTACTAGAAAGGCTTTGCTCCAAGGGTATTACTGGCCCACTATGTCCAAGGATGCCCAGCAACTAACACAATCATGTCCCCAGTGCCAGCACTATGTCCGACTTAGCCACAAATCTTCTTGGCCTCTGCATCCCATCGGCAGCCCTTGGCCTTTTGCCATGTGGGGGATGGACATCCTGGGTCCTTTTCCTCTATCTACCTTACAGAAAAAGTTCTTAATTGTGGCCATTGACCATTTTACAAAATGGGTAGAAGTAAAAGCAGTCCTAACCATCACAGAAGCCCGGATACAGTACTTTTTCTGGAAGGAGATCATTTGCAGATTCGGCATCCCCCACACTTTAATTATAAACAACGACAAACAGTTCGACAACCATAAATTCAAAATTTTTTGCTCGGACCTTGGCATAAAATTGCACTTTACCTCAGTAGCTCACTCACAGATGAACAGACAAACTGAGGTCACCAACAGAATCCTCATACAAGGGTTAAAGAAAAGACTCGACGATAAGAAAGGGAACTGGGTCGAAGAGATGAACAATGTAATCTGGGCCTATAGAACCACAATTCGATTATCCACTGGCGAAACGCCATTCAAACTGACTTACGACATGGATGCAGTAATTCCAGTAGAGGTTGGGTCCTCAAGTTACCGGGTAAACCAAGACCTCGACCACGTCGTCAATAGCGTCAATGCACGGATATGCCTTAACGTACTAGAGGAACGAAGAGAATAAGCAGTAGCAACGGCTGAGGCACATCGGTAAAGAATAACCCGATACCACCATCTGCGTAAACTAACAGAGAATTTTAGGATGGGTGATTGGGTACTCAGAAGAGCAAATATTGGTAAAGGCACCTCGGGCACTGACAAATTAGCTTCGAATTGGGAAGGCCCGTATCAGATCTCAGAATGCATAATAAAGGAGGCGTACATACTAAGAGAAAGAGGAGGCAGAGAACTACCGAGGTTCTGGAACTCAGACTCTCTCAAGAAATATTATCAGTAATCTTGTACTTAAACACCCAATCTGATTCAATAATAAAAAGTATCTTCATTGTTAAAGAATGTCTTTATACATGATTGGTTACAAAAAAAAAGAAGATAGAAGATACACATCAACCTATACATATTTACTCTAGTATTTGAACACCCGGACCCCCTGTCCCGGAAACTGAGGGGGAAGCATCATCGGTAGCCTCTAGATGCTCGCCAGACCCAGTTATAGCAATGGCCTCTTCAGACTCCCTCACAGGAAAGGAACCGGCTTTTCGATGGGCATCCTCCTTTGCAGCAAGCCTGGCCAAATCGGCTAAAGTTATCCGATCTAAGGCCCCCAAATCTAATCCTGAGTCTTGAGAGAGCAGGATCCTTTTGCACTCAACCTAGTACGCCTTAAAAAACCCCCTTACCATACTTTGATATGCCTTCTTATCATTTGCACGAGATTTATCAAGCTCCGTCAGCCTCCCCTGAAGCTCAGCAATATGAAGATCCTACTCCTCGATCCTCCTTGTCAGCTGGGCCTGGCTATGTTCCAATTCAAAAACCTTTTTTTGATTCTCTCCGCATATCTTGTATGGCAGTGCTCTAGAGCTACCTTGGTGCTATCCAACTTCTTCTCAAAATCTATAGCTATCATCCCCACCTTAGTTTCCTTTAAGTTGTACTGGCTCTTCAAGTAGAAGTACTGATCCTTTGCCAGCAGCAAGGCCTGAGTCATCTGCCAAAAATAACTAAGCAACTTAGTCAAGAATCCACTACAACAGTTGTATCAAGTAGCAGAAACTCCCTTACCTCCAGCAATTGGCCGATTATGGAATCTAGCAATCCGTTCGGTCCCTCGTCCGACCAACGCTGCATGTCACTGGGTAACCGCAACGACTCAACATACTGGACACGTACTTGACTGTTGGAGATGCTCGGGGGCTTCATCTTTTTCAATATCCAGCCTCGCATATCCGAACAACCAGATAACCGGGGGCGCTGGATGTAAATCTCTTCGTCTAGCCCCTCTGCATCTGACCCTATTTCGATCAGCCACCTTTTTCTTCGCTCGACCCTCTCCGGCTGCTCACTTTCCACTGGTGCCTTGCCTTTAGGGTCGGCGGGAACAGCCTCCGAAGCCAGAGGAGCCTCTGTTTCCTGGGAAGGATAATTTCGGCCCTCCTCCACTGCAGTTGCCTCATCTACTAAGGAAATCCCACCTACAAAATCAAAAAAGTCAGCCATCTACATATGGAAAAATAAGACTAGTTAGACAAAACAAAGCTCAAAGAAAAATAATCATACTAGGGGAATGGTCGCGACTCGGACAGACTCTCCATAGATACCTCCGGGACGCATCCTCCGCGGATCGAGCTTTGGCGAGTCCGTCTAGATGTAGCCGCAAAACTAACTCCATATCAGGATCGAAAAGTTTTGCTGGATGGGTCACTTTATGACACTTATCCAACCACATCCTCCAGACATCCAGGAAGTCTGATTAATGCTCTATAATGAAAAAATGGTATCTCCACTTCTTATGGAGATTCGGAAGTTTAATAAAGAGTGAATGGTTAGGTACAGCCGAAAGGGAGAACATCAGCTCTCCCTTTTTCCTAGTCAGGCTATACAAAAACCGGAGGACGTCTAGATTGAGAACCCTACCCTCTTCATGCATCAGCTGGATGAACCCGGTCAGTATCCTATAACTATTCGGATGAAGCTGATCGGGTGCAATGTTATTCCTATTAAGAAAGTCTTTGACAAAGGGATCTAAGGAAAATTTCAGACCCCCCTCTAACTAGTCGAAGTACACTACTAATCTACTTAGCCCCGATAAAGGGGTATGCACCCTAAACCTTCTATCTACAGTGTAGAGGGCATAATCAGTGGGGATGCAGAACTGCCGCCGATACCACCCTAGTAATTCGCTATCTACGTTGGACACAAAGAGGTCAGAGCTAATTTCTTCCCGGGGAGCCATAACAAAGAAGGGGACAAAAACCAAATGACAGAAAAGGGGAAAAAAGAGGAGGGAGAAAAGATGAAAAGAATCACCTGGTCACCTCAAGCAAGAGTTATGGCAGAAAGGAATAGAAATAGTGGACGCAGTAGAAACGCAGCAAAAATAGAATAAAAAAGCAAAGAAAGCAAAATGTGTCAGTTAGCAAGCGCAACAGTATTTATAGAGACACGGAAGGACCTAGAAGCACGCTATTAACTGCCCTCATTATTACTGCACTCCTCCCGAGGCCACCAAAGGCCTGTTGGGAATAAAATAACCCATTAGGTGAGGAGTCGTGATGATGGCTGTACGAGCGTTTTGCTCACTAACACACGAAATGACACATCAATCACATGATCTCAAGAGTTGAAATAAAACCGCCCCGTGTTGGCCCACCCACATCTTCAAGTGGGCCGCTCCATCAAGCAAATCGGGAGACATTTCAAGCATCACTCCCAGCCTAGTCTCGTTCACATAAGTCCAGTGACTGAAGCTGGCACCCTCAGGTCGCTTCTGTAGTACTGAGGTTCCGAGCATGTAAGCCTCGGGCCCCTGAGCCGAGCATCTAAGTCTCATTCATATAAGTCTAGTGACTGAAGCTGGCACCCTCAGGTCGCTTTCATAGTATTGAGGTTCCGAGCATGTAAGCCTTGCACCCCTGAGCCGATCATCTAAGTCTCGTTCACATAAGTCTAGTGACTGAAGCTAGCACCCTCAGGTCACTTCTATAGTACTGAGGTTCCGAGCATGTAAGCCTCATGCCCTTGAGTCAAGCATCTATAAATCCAGTGATGACAGTTTATGTCTTATTCCAAAATGGACAGGTTAATCTATTTCGGTGATCATACTCACTCGTCAGGTACCCCAGTTTCACAGATTATGATTTGATGACGACTAACCAAAATACTCGGCACAAAGCTCTGCTTATTGTGACTAAGGCTGGCCACCTCAGCTCACTTGCATCTTATCACCCATATAAAAGCATCTGCATCCTACTTAGACGCAACAGACATAAATATCCACATACTCCGGGGGGGACTCTTGATACCATCTAGAATGTTCCCACCTAATTAGGGTCCTCTACCCCCCTAAATAGGAACACATGGACAAGGGAGAAAATAGATCAGTCCAAGGAACTACCTCAAAGAGGAATCCTAACCGAAGAAGGAATACTCTCCTACAAAGACTATGATTCACTGATCCATAAGGAATCCCATTCCTCCCAGGTTTGAGTATTGCTATACATAGAACCCTATACCCCTCATAAGGGGACATCTTATTCATACATATTTAAGCTATCTCACCTCCTCCCTGCTTCTATTCTCTAACTTAGACATCAGAGTGTTTGTGGAGATTCCTCCCACCTCTCACCTTACCCTCTGTTTCGTGCTTTACAAGATGTCTAGTCCAGAAGTTTCAGAGATTAGTTATTAATAAAAATAAAGGATTTGATTTTGTTGGAATGCATTGAAGTGTGTAGTTTTTGCTCCAATATAAGAGAACAGAATCCGATGAGAATTAAAATTTGTATAAATTTTCGAAAATGTGTGGTCATTTGCTCCAATCTTTTATGAGGGAACTTTTAATTATTCGTTTGTTATATGCATTAATCATTACATGAGTGCCGCACAATATCACTTCTTTTTAGTCGGCTGCTTTTTATCATATAGCATATCACTCTTTAGCTCATTTGATTTTTCTATAAACTAAAACAAAAAATTTCTTTTTATTAAATTGTAAATTCACACTTTGCATAAAATATAAATAATATATATTCTTTAAAATAACGAATTAAATAATTTTAATAAATTATAATTATAATTTAATCAAATATAAAAATAAGAAATTAAAAAGTTATCACTATAATTTTATTTTGTATTGCTATTAAGAATATAAAATATAAAATTAATTTTTCAAATATTTGACAAGTGTCTATCATAATATTTGTCAAAATTTTATTAAGAGTATATTAAATAATGAACTTTGAAGTTATTAACACATTAACTTTTACAGGTAAATACTTAAATATTAATATAGACACTTATCAATTTTAGACTTTTAATGACTTAAGAGCTCAACATTTAAGATATACTAATTGTGAATCCGCGTTTTATGCAAACTATAAATAATATATCTTTTTTAAAATAATTAATTAAATAATTTCAATAAATTAAAACAACAGTTTAATTAAATATAAAAATGGGAACTTAAAAATTTATTGTAATAACTTTATTTTATTATTTTTTATTAACAATACATGTATTTTAATATGTATAGTAATTGTAGGTGACGAGTTTAGTGCACGCCCAAGTGTTTGGCGACCACGGTACTGTGTGGACTTGAGGCCTACTTGAAAATACGATATAGGTCTTGGGCCTATTCGGAGATGGAGTCGCCACCCGGATAAAAGTCGGGACACACTATACAGCAACTAGATTCCATAGAGGTTCCCAAAAGCCATCGTCAAAGAACGGGTTCGAAAACTAGGTATGACCGTTTGAATGCTCACCCAACCTTGTAGTTGGCCTCCGTTTGTGTTCTGTGTTTTATTACCTTTAATTATGTAATTATTTCCTTATTACTACACGTATTATAATTGCCTTATTTTATAGTTAAGTCTGAGTTTGTACATTAATCCAATTTCATGCTTTTAAGTCCCAACATTCAACAAAAATAAAATAAGAAATAATTTACAATCATACAATCGAATTAAATGGGGAAAGAGATTAGGGATTACAATGCTTTTAGACAAAATAAATTAATAATATACAAAAAATAAACTATACATATACCAAAAGTAAACTAGTAATAAACCATTTACACAAGTGCAATGGTCTAAGGAATTAGCTAATGACAGTGACTACTCAATGATGTGGATCATTAAGTAATTCTTGCAATAACATATTGTTAGTTTCCTCTTGCAAAACACAACATTATACATAACAATATTTATAAATAATGTTCTAAAAAGGGTTTTCATGTCACTAACTAAAGAAACCCTCAAATAACTGAAATAATTATCATCATACAATGAAATAATTATGTATAAAGGTGGAAAGAGCATGTGAAGTGAACATTATGCGAAATTTCATAAAGGGAGAAGAGCCAAACAGTGGTGATCGCCTCATTAACAAGGGGTGATGCCTTTATGAAGAGGCATCGCCTGATCAACAGGCTAGCTCAACTTTCAAAAAAATCAAACTTCTACCCTAAGTAAGCAATACATGCACACATGCATCCAACAGGTGCCAAATTATAACTACATGTAATAGTTTAAGAGATCATATCAATGAGGTAGCGTAACATATGAAATAAACCTGAAATATACCTAAATTATACTAACAACTTAGTTACATGCAAAATAAACACACAAATCATGAAAGTATAAAAAAGTATATTTGGATGCAAAGTTTTACCAAAGTAGTGGACCCTCAGAGATGTGCTTTTGAGTGTGATCTCCACTTGGGTATGAGTCTCACTTTGACATAAGTTTTTCCCCTTTCTCTCCTAAGGATTGTGAACTTGTTTTTGCTTGGATTCTACCTCTTCCCTCAAGAATGTCTCTCTCTATATTTTTTCAGAGCTCTTCCTTTCCCTTTTTTTCTTATTTTTCAAATGGGTCTCCTCTTTCTTTTTTCCTCTTCCCCTTTCTTTTTATTCCCCACCTTTCCCATGCCCCTAGGCTCTCTAGCCCATCATGAACCCTCATTGCCTTTCTCTCCCCCTCAAAAATCTCTTCTTTATGCAAAATCAAGTTTAAGGGTATAGGGCCCACACCACTTGGCCACTATAATTGCAGCTACATTAAATGCAGTTGTAAATGGCCTGCCACAGAGGCCGTACCTCTATGATGAGGTGATCGCCTCATTATACTGAGGCAATACCCCTTTGGCCCGGGCCTGTGTTGGGCCTAGCGGGTCCGGGTTATTTTTGGACAATTGAGCTAAGTTTTAGGCTTTAGGCTTCCAAATACATTTTCAATTGGAGATTTAGGTTTTGTTATTATATCCAAGTTCCACATTCTCATCATTGGGCTTGACAACGGGCCGATCAAACTGAGCATCCCTAATTCGTCCTCTAACACGGGCCAACCGAATCAGATGTCTACAATAATTATGATAATTGAGTAAATTAAAAAAATTGAAAAAAGGATGTTTTAGTTAGAACAAAAGACATATTTTTTTATGAAAATAAAGCGTTAGAGTGTTTTACATAGAATAAAATATATGTATTTTAAAATAAGATTTTTTATATTTTTTATAGAAAAATATTATAAATTTTAATAATTCAACACATAAATTTTTAGGGGTAAACACTGAATTATATAAAAAATAATAATTGTCAAATTTTGAATTTAATAACTTTAAAGTTCAAGTTATGATTTTGTTTGATGGCGTGTAGTGTCATTATATTGTATGTGATTTAGGTTATTAAATTTAAAAAAAATTAAAGTTGAACATTTAATATAAATATAGATATTTAAAATAAAAAAACAATGGGATTTTTTTTTAAAAGGTAATTTGAAGCTTAAGGTAGTCATTATACTGCTACATTGCCAACTTAATATTATTTTTATAGGATTTAAATATTGATTACTTTGAGTTAATATTCTTCCGTTTTAATTGGTTTTGTGGCTTATTTTTAGGTAGTCAATCAATTTTGATGTTTTCCCATTTGTTTGTCAAATAAGAATACAAATTTATAATTATATGGAATAATCTTTTGATTTGTTTACCAAAATAAGGATGCAAAATTACTATTGTATGGAAGGAGATTAAGGAAGGTGAATTAAATTACAACATTATGTAATTTGATTCCTTCAAATATTTACACAGTAGGACTATAATGCTTACTATTGTGTAATTTTGTATAGGCAAAACCATTATGAAGCCCCTAAACTTTAATGTTTTATTCTATTAAGCCCTTGCTCTTTTATTATATTATATTGAGCCCTTAATCTTTTATTATATAGCTATTGAGGACCATTTTAACAGTTTCAATTGATAGTGTTAATTACTGTATAAAAATTAATGGCAAAATTCATTATAAAGCCCTTGAACTTTAACATTCTATTGTATTGAGCCCTTATGCTTTTATTGCATTCTATTAAGCCATTAATCTTTTATTTATGTAGCTAAGGAGGACCTATTTAATAGTTCTAATTTACGTGTTTATGACGTTTGGTTAAGAAGTGAGTGATATTTGTTAACCTCTGCTGAATGGTCAATATTTGGTTGAATATGATTAGTTACTAACTTAGCATGTTAAATGACTATAATACCCTTAAAAAGAAAATTTTCCCCAAATTGAACAAATCAAAAACCCTAATTTAACAAACTGAAACACTATTTGAATAATGGAGATAGAAATTGAATAGGAACAAAGAATCACAATAACAATGTTTTAATTCATTAAATTAGGGTTTTTTATTTGTTCAATTTAGGGAAAATCTTCTCCTTAAATGTATTATAGCCATTTAACATGCTTAATCAGCATAAGTACTCCTATTTAGCCAAATATTGACCATTCAGCAAAGGTCACCAAATTTCACTGCACTTCTTAATAAAGTGCCACAAACATGTAAATTGAAACTGTTAAAAAGGTTCTTAATAACTACATAAAGAAAAGATTAATGGCTTAATAGAATCCAATAAAATGGTACATAAAGGCTCAATAGAATAAAAAGTTAAATATTTTGCCATTATGTTTTGTGTAATATTTAACAGTATCAATTGGAACTGTTAAAAAGGTCCTCAATAGCTACCTAAATAAAAGATTAAGGGTTCAATAGAATCCAATAAAAGGTAACAGTTCAATAGAATAAAACGTTAAAGTTTAAGGGCTTCATAATGGATTTTGCCTTTTGTATAGTATCTTCTAGGAAAAATTACAAATTTCATGCTTAATTTTTCCATTTTTTCTATTTGAATGTCTAACTTTTTTTTTGGAATAAGTACAATTTTGATTCCTATGATTTTTTAAGTACCATCTATTTTATATTTTTTTTACACTTTAGCATCCTTCAAATATTATTTAAAATGTATATTTTAATGTAAAAATAATATGCATTTTCAATGCCAAAACATATAATGAGTAATATGTTATAACATCCTTATCTTCACCCATTATAATATTATATGAACATATGCCTCACAAAAGTATCTCACTTGAACATGTGCATTTCATAGGCATTATATATCATATATGTGAAAATATAGCATATAACATAAGCATGACTTGTGTGATTTATTTTTCTACAAATTAAGATAAGGATAGAAATAGTGAAGATTAAACATTAAGGATTTAGTTAAGAAAATAATAAATTAGTTAAAAGTAATAAAGAGAAAGTTTGAGGGCTAAAAAGGGGGCTAGAACAAAAAAAAGCGAAGAGAATAAAAAAGGAAAGTGAAGAAGGAAGGAAAAGGAAAAGGAAAAGAGAAAAAGAAAGAAGAATAAGAGAAAAAAAAAATCTAAGGTTTCCTAATTTTGGTTAAAGTAAGTGATTTCATCCTATTTTCTTATGTAACTCTTCCCTCATGACATGTTAATCATGGTAATTAGAAAGAATTAAAAGGGAAATAAGTTAATTGATTTTAATAATGATCTTCATACTGAGAATTCTATTCTAGAGCTAAAAATTACACTATAGTTCTCATGGCCATAAAAGAAGTATTAGGGAAGTTAAAAACATGAAAATTATGAGTTTATATCTCATCTTTTTGTCTTTAAAAGGGTTTTTTAAAATAAAAAGTATGTAAAATTCTATGGAAGTTTATTTGGAACAAGTTTAGGTAGTAGTTCCAGCAGACTATCTGATGTTGATTAGTTATTTTGAGGATGTTAGAGATCGATTTAGAAAAAGTGATAAATATGATTTTTGTTCATTATATGTTATCTAAAAGCCTTTAAAATAATTTCGTAAGATAATATGTGTGTAATGAGAAATCATCCTTAAAGTGGGGCTGACTTTGCTTGTTATGTCTGCAGGTAGTCTAATTTTTTGTAGTTAATATAAGGACCTCAGAGGCTGAATTAGATAAAGTATAAAACATTAAAGTTTGTCCTTTATGTGTTAAAAAAGTTCTTAAAAGAGGTTTTTTCAATTGAACTTGTATAACTTGAGAAATTCTAAACTAAATGAGACCTGCTCAAATTGTTTCAGTGCAGAACACAAATCTGAATGTAAAATTTCACCATTAATTTTTTAGAACTTATATTGTGCTGACTTTTAGGTATGTTGTATACTTTTGTGTCTAGTTTTTTAGCGAAAAGGAATTAAGTAATTTTTAGTTGTGTGGTGAAAGTTATTCACTCTCAAGCCTAGCAAGGTCAAGCTATGTATGTACAAGTTTATAGCAGAATTTAAGAATTCACCATAAATCATGTAGTTCGCAGTTTAATCTAGATTTTTAATATGTTATAGTCTCAAGTTTCTAGTTTTAGTATAAAAAATAATTAGATGATTAGTAGTTACATATAAAGATTTATTAGCTTTCTAGTACAGTAGTAACATAACATTATTTGTATAAAACATGCTAACCATTGCATAAAAGCATGGAAACACAATTTTCTTTTTGTATTAAAAATACATGTTATATTCTAGGTTCTTAAAATATTGTTGAAGTATGAGAAGGTGATATGAATTATGTTAAAAGTATTTGTTACCTAAGGATGTGAGTATATACATCAATTAGATTCTAATGTCTAATTGTGTGATTATGTGAATATGAATGTGGAATTTATGACTTGTAGCTTAATTGAAATATGTTTTCCATGAAACTTCAATTAAGTTGCTCCATATCTTCTTACATAAGTATTAATGAATTATAAATTATTTATGCTTATGCTTATGTAAATATACAACAAATGATAAATCTATGATTACAACAATTACTTATTATACATTTGCATCTGGATATAAGAGGATGTTGTGGCCAGCTTGACTAATACTTGTTGATACCCCATATACATATTCCTATTCTACTAAGTGTTTATTTTCATATACAGGGTTACTTATAGATGAATAATGTCCAAATCATATTAGAGAAAGATTCCTAATTAAAAAGACACTCGAACAAGAAGAAATATTCTCCAAATAGGCACAAGACCTACATTAAAGAGGAATCCTATTCCTCTCAGGTTTGAGCATCATTATCTCTATAAATGAGACCCTATATCCCTCATTCTCATTCATTCTATTCTTTAGACCTGATACTCTTTTTATCTCTTTAAATTCTCTCTTTACATTCTTTAACTTAGGCATTAGAGGGTTTGTGGGGATCCTCCCCACCTCTCATCTTATCCTTTTATTAATTTCTTATAGGGATAAGACTCGGAGGTTCCGGAAGCAAGTTATTAAGTGGCGCTATCTATAGGAACCTCTTAAGTTAAAAGCCATTAAGCATCTACCAAATACGATATTGGCATCATAACTTCTAGTCCACCACTAACCTCAACTCCAAATTTTCAAATTAACCCATCAACCCTCATTCCTTTAATTAACCTATCAGCACCCATTCAACCAATAATTCTATCAAAACCTTTTTAGCATATTGGACCTTCTTCACAGGCCCTACTTGGAGCATATACTCTAACTAGTAATACTCAGAGATGGCCAACACCAGGCAATAACTTCCCTTATTACACTCCTCTACAGTATAATAACCTACCTATACCTTTCCCAATTTTGCTAGAGACCCTTACCATAAACACACCAAACCTAAACATAATAACCCAAAAACTCAACCTACCCCAATCAAGCAAAGAAGTAATAACTCAAAGCATCTAAACCTAGATGCTCCTGATGCAACAATAGTTGAATGCCTTGATTCAAGGTAGTAATTCTAGAATAGCTCATCTAGAGAATAATTTAGCAACACCAGTAGAAATTTTGAATGTACTTGGTGGAAGTAAAGAAGGTCATAAAGCTTTGAAAGAGGAATCTAACACAGCCCCAGCCCTAGATGACTCAAAGATAGGTTAGAAAGTTGAAGAGGTTATACAGAAAGCTTTTTGTGGACATAGGAAGGAAGGTGAGTGAGTTTTGGAAGGAAAGGCACCCTTCATAAGTAGAATAATTAGGATAGAGATCCTAACCAAGTTCAAAATGCCTCAATTAGACCAGTTTAATAGAACCAAGGATTTGATCAACCATATATCCTTATTCAGGACCAGGATGCTACTTTAAAATGTAAACGATAGAATTATGTGCAGAGTCTTTCCTAGTACACTCACTAAGAATGCTTAGAAGTGGTTATACCGACTTCTTGAGAATTCCATTTCATCATTTGAGGAACTAGCTAAAAAATTTCAAACTCAGTTTATCACTAATATTCCTTTTGCCAAAAACATCAATGATTTTGGGATGTGCAAATAAGAGGCTATAAAATCATTAAGAAGTTACTTGGATAGATTTAATAAGGTAGCTATGCAAATCAAAAATTTATTTTATGAAGTAGATATAAAAGCCTTAAAGAATGGGACTCGATTAGGGAAACTTAAAAATAAAATCATGATAAAAGAACCTAGCACCTTTACTGAGGTAATAGCTATTGCAATAAAGATGATAAAGATGGATGAAGATAGGAGGATGCACCAGGATAATGAGAAAGCACCTATTAGAAAAGATGAAAGGTCAGAACCAAGAAGGCCTTAATTTCAGTGAACAACCTTTAAAAACTTAGTGGAAGGATTTAGAAAGGAAGCAAAGAGGTACACACCACTAAACACCTCCAGATCCAAAATTCTTATGTGGATCAAATAGAGCGGGTCAGGTATAATACTAACTAGAAGACTGAGTCCAACCAGGAGAGCCATGCAAAATAGGAGGTTCTACTGTCAAAACCACTAGGACTATGGGCATGAGATTGAGGCATGCCGAGAATTGAAGAATGCTATAAAAAAGTTAATACAGAATGGGAAACTTGGTAACTTTATTAACACAATGAGAAGGAATTGAGAGCTAGATGATCACTATAAAGATAAGCCCAAGCAAAAGAAACCTTAGAATGAAGTAGTTGGAGTCATCACATGATTGTCGGAGGAGAATCGCTTAAAAGAAAGTTTAAGAGAACTCAAAAGGAAGAAGGCCTTACCTTTGAGAAGAAACAGATAATCACATTTGGTCCAAAAGATGAGAAACACATTCAATATCCTCACAATGATGCTTTAGTGGTAAGTAGTTTCATTAATAATTACTTAGTAAAAAGATTGCTAACTAATAATGGAAGTGTTGTTAATGCACTCTTTTGGAATGCTTATAAGGCAATAGGAGGTTCTGTCACTTATTTGAAAGCTATCCGGAATCCCATTATAAGATTTTATAATAGAACCACACAACCAATAGGATTGGTGGAGCTAATGTTAGAATTTGGTGATCGAAATACTAGAGATGTGAAAGCTATCATAGCTCTATTTAATGCGATAGACCTTCCTCTCACATACAATGGCATTATAAGTCGACCAATCCTTTATAAAATTAATACAGCCACGAGCATCAGGCATTTGCCCATGAAGATCCCTCTAGAAGGTTGAGTCATAACAATTTATAGAGATTAGCATATAACTAGACAATGCTATCAACTGGCTATCAAACCCCAGATGGAAGCATTCCCCTTACAATCCTTAGAAATAGAGAAACAAGGAGCCAATACTGAGCTAGTTAATCAAGTCTAGACTTTATATATTATTGAAGGAAAGATAGTCAGAATTGGTAATGAGCTTGATGATGAAGTTAAAAGTGGAATAAGCAAGGTCCTCATTAAACACTTAGGCAGCTTTACCTCTAAAGCATCTGAAATCGTGGGGTAGACTCTTAAATTACCTCTCATAGTCTAAACATCAACTCAGGAGTTGAACCTGTTGTCTAGAAAAAAAGGAACTTCACATTTAAGAGACAAAAGGTGATCACCGAGGAAATAAAAAATTGCTAGAAGCTATATTCATCAAAGAAGTGACACACCCAGAATGGGTAACTAATATGGTGCTAGTATAAAAGTCAAATGGGAAGTACATAATGTGTGTAGACTATACTGATCTCAATAAAGCAGACCTAAAAGATAGTTATCTGTTACCAATAATAGATCAGCTAGAAGACACGACTGCTTATCATAACTTATACAACTTTGCAGATGCTAGTCAGGGGTGCTATCAGATCCCAATAAAGAAGGAAGATCAGATGAAAACATCATTTATCACTCACAAAGGCCTTTATTACTACAAGGTTATGCCCTATGGACTAAAGAATGTCATAGCAACATACCAAAGGCTTATGAATCATGTATTCCAATGTCAAATTAGAAAAAATATAAAAGTATGTGTGGATGACATCATTGTTAAAAACTAGCATGCAGAGCAGCACTCTAAGGATCATGATTAAATCCTTTGAATACTGGATTAATACCAAATCAAACTTAATCTAGAGAAATGTGTCTTTGGAGTAAAAGTAAGAAAATTCTTAGGATTCTTGATATCCCTTAGAGGAATTAAAGTTAATCCAGAAAAGATAGAGGCCATACTTAAAATGAAAGCTCCAGCATCATTAAATAAAATCCAGAAGTTAAATGATAGAATAACAGCTTTGGGGCATTTCATCTCCGGCTCAGCCAAATGGTGTCTACTATTATTCTGAGCCTTAAAAAACTCTAAGAAATTCATATAGAGTAAAGAATTTTAGGCTGCCTTTGAAGACATTAAAAAGTTCCTATTATAGACGGTGAGGTTTAGCGCGCATCCAAGATTTTAGCAACCGCGACACTATTTAGGCTCAGGGCCTTAGGGAACACACTACTATGTCACAAAGTCATAGCGTGGAGAAGAGGAGTCGCCGCCCAGGATAATAACTAGGACAATTTGATTGGTGGTACTTGATTCTATAAAAGAAAGTTAGCACCACAACCAGGAGATTCTGGATACGGAATACTAACTTCTCTTAGTCTCATGTTCATTTAGAATAATTTTATAAATGATTATTTCATCCTCTAATTACATGCAATTTTATTAAACCCTATTATGATATCCATCTAACCCTAGGCATCTAGTTTATAAAATTACACATAAAAAATGCACTCAAGCGCGTTGTTCCTAAGTCTAAACTATGTTAATTTTATTAAAAAGTTAACTAGATTTATATTTTATTTACAAGTGAGAAAGGGACTATAGGTGAGCCTACATTTTTGTTAATTAGCGAGCCTAGATCTATTTTTTTTACTTTGTCTAAAAAAATGGGCTTAAGTCTATTTAATTTTAAAGGAAAGTTAAATTAGTAGGCCTTAGTCTAACTTGATTTTTATTTAAAATGAGAAGTGGGCTTAGGTCTATTTATTTTAAAAGAAATGAAATTAAGTGGGTTGAGCTAAGTCTAAAAAAATTTTAATTAACTAAGTGGGCCTAAAATCCAATTAACCTAATGGGCCTAAATTGATTTTAATTAATTAAAGCCCTAAATCATTTTCAAGCCTATTTAAAGTGAGTTAGACCTAAGCGTGGGCTTAGGACCCAAAAATAAAAATAAAGAATCAAAAAAACACAATCCAAAACCAAATAAAATATAAAAAAAGATCAAACATACATTATAGTGATGTTCTAAAAAACCTAAATCAATTACATGCAAACCCTAAATTAAGTTATTGCCACCATTTATTTTAATTGATTTTTTACCCAATTGAACCTAATTACTAATTGATTTTAAACCCATAAAATTAAATCTTTCACTATTCCCACTACTGGGGCTATCACAAACTAGATACAAAAATTAAAACTAAACAATTATACACCCATGAATTAAAATAACTACAAAGGACACCAAAATGCAGAATAAAAAATTAAAATCCTAAAAACTATTGAAAAATAGTACAGGTTCATCCATGACATTCCATGAATCTTTTGTTCAATTCTTGAACATTAGACTGTTTCCTCCTCAATCCCCGCTCAGATATCAAAAAAAATCAAATTAGTGAAATTTAATACTCAAATCAATAACAAATATAAAATAAAAATCATTAAGGAAGAAAAGAACATTGTGATGATATTAGATGTTGTACAAATGCCTTTTTTTAGCCCCTCAGACTAGGATTTTCACCGTTAAAATTGAAGTATTGTTGATTCTGGACTGGAATTTAATTGCTTTCAAAAACACTAACAGCATCCAAAATTGGGGTTTTTTGAAAGATAAGGCTGTGTGCGAGGTGTTCTTCACGTCTAAATTTTTAGGGTTTTTGGGTTTTCTCTCAATCTGTCTTTGTAAAGTTCTCCGTCTCTCTCTATGTAAAAAAAAAAAACTCTCTTCACGCATGCAGACTCTTTGCTTTTTAAAGAAAATTCTATGTACTGACTTCCTCCATTACAAGAACGGGCTCATCTCCTCAAAACAAACTGATAAGGATTTGATTTTTGAAAGTTATTTACTTGTTTTGAATAAGTCAAAATCTTTTTTAGATAAAAATAATAATAAAATTCAATTTTTAACCAATCAAAACACTGAAAAATAGACAAAAAAAATGAAAAATACGTGAAAATTTTTTAAAAAAATAGAACTTTTAATTACCAAAAGACCCTTGAAAATTTGACTTTCTTGTAATCAAATCCTAAAAAATATTACAATTTAGTCCCTAAAGTCCAGAAAATCAACAACCAAGTTCAATTTTTGAATAAATTTCATTATAGAGGCTTATGTCGTTTGCATCCCGAAATTAGGTACTTACACTATCTTCACCACCTTTACTCAACAGGTCAATCCTTGGAGAGATTTTATATCTGTATCTTTCTATTGGTCAAGAATTAATTACATCAGTACTAGTTAGAGGGGAAGGAAGCCAGTAGAATTTGGTGTACCATATCAATAAAATACTTAGAGGTTCAGAAGTCTGATATCCCAAACTAGATAAGTTAGTAATGGCCATCATACATACATCTCGGAAGCTTAGATATTATTTTCAGGCTTACTCAATCATTATAAGATCCAACTTCCCATTAAGAAAAATCTTACAAAAACTTTAAACATATGGTAGATTGGTCCAATGGTTGGTATTGCTCATAGAATTTAATGTCAATTATGAACCAAAGCCTAAACCTTGACAGATTTTATGCAAGAGATAACAGTGGAAGACTTGGTCCCTTTTGAATGCCCAGAGTGGAAGTTACACATAGATGGAGCCTCATCCATTTGAGGATCCAATGCTAGAATCATTCTTAAAGGGCCCAACAAAGTCACAATTAGATATACAGTTCAAATAAAGTACAAAGCCATTAATAATGCAACAAAGTATGAGGCACTCATCATAAAATTGAAGTTAGCTATAAAAGTTAGAACTGACCATCTCAAAATATACTCTGATTCATAATTAGTGGTAAACCAAATTAAAGAAACATACCAGATCAAGGAGCCAAGCATTGTCAAGTACGTAAAGAAAGTCAAACAACTCTTAAAGAAGTTTGAGCAGGATGGGGGACAATAGAAAATCATTCAAATTCTCAAAAATGAAAACTCAAAGGCAAACTTACTAGCCAAATCAGCAATAGAAAATAGTCAAAAAGTCAAAAAGTCAAAAATCTTGACCTAATTGAGGAGTTGATGAAGCCAAGCATCGAGGAGGTAGAGATCATGGATATGCAAAAAGTAGCGGAATGGATAAAGCCAATCATTTAGTATCTCGAATATGGAGTACTGCTATAAGATAATTTGAAGGCTCAGAAGTTAAAGATAAAAGTTATGCATTACTCTATACACAATGGAGAACTTTACAAAAGGTCTCTATCGCATCCATGGTCTAAATGCATATCACCAGAGGAAGAAAATTATGTACTTAGAGAAATTCATGAAGGGATTATTGAGCTTATAAGTTTCATCATTCACTGATAAAAAATGCATTACTCTAAGGTTACTATTGGCCCACCATGTCTCGAGATGCTCAAAAATTAGTTCAGGAATGCCACAAGTGTTAACAGTTTGCTCACCTCAGCCACAAGCCTTCCAATATTCAACATCCAATTGGGAATGGATATCTTAGGTCCATTTCCTAACATTAACCTCTCAAAAGAAGTTTTTGATCATGGCTATAGATCATTTCACTAAGTGGATAGAGGTTAAAGCTGTCCCAACCATCACAAAAGCCCGAATTCAACACTTTTTTTAGAAAGAAATTATAACAAATTTGGCATACCATACACCTTGATAACAAATAATGGGAAGCAATTTAATAATGAAAAATTTAGAAGGTTATGTTCTAATCCTAATATAAAGCTCTGATTTACTTCAGTAGCTCATCCATAAATAAATAGCCAGATAAAGGTCACCAACAGGATCATCATGTAAGGTCTAAAGAAGAGATTAGATGAAAAGAGGGGAAACTAGGTTAAAGAGCTTAACAATGTCATTTAGGCATATAGAACAACACCTAGAACCTATACCGATAAAACTCCTTTCAAAATGACTTATAAAATGGATATTGTAATCTTAGTGGAAATTGGGTTAGTAAACTACCTGGAACTGAAGATCTAGATTAGGAGGTCAATAATGTCAATGCTCGAATATGCCTAGATTTACTTAAAAAAAAGGAGAGAACAAACATCCATTGTAGTAGAGCCTTAGGAGCAAAATATTTAGGAATATCATAATAAACATGTCCGACCAAAGAAATTTCAGGTTCGAGATTGGGTACTCAGAAGGGCTAAAGTTGGTAAAGGTAACTCCAAAACATGCAAGTTTTAACCTAATTAGGAAAGGCCTTACCAAGTCATTAAAAAAATGATTATGGGGGCATGCAAGATTAAAGATGAATAAGGAAAAAAGCTATCTCAATATTGGAACTAAAACAGTCTCAGAAAATATTATTAATAAATATATTCAAACTTTAGCAAGTTTTGAGAAATAAAATACTTCATTCATCATTCAAAAATGTTACATTACATCATAAGGAAAATTATCACTAAGTATTTTACAAATTTCCTTTCGACCCGAGAGGCATAATCCCATCATCAGAAGAAAGTTCAACATCTTCTAAATTATGAGATTCGGGTAATGAAGTGGATTTGGCACCAGAAGAGGTAGCTCCAATAATGGATTTCTCTTTAATGGCTTGCAGAACCTTAGGAGTAGACTTAGTGGCAACATCTTCCTTAATAGCTAGCCACACTAGATCATTGGAAACTATCTTCTCTATATCAGAAAAATCCAAATCCGGATGTTGAGTCGACAGTACCCTCTGACACTCAAATTTATAGGCCTTAAGAAATGCCTTCACCATCTTCTAATAAGTCTTTATATCATTGCCTCGGGATTTCCTTTCATCGGTTAACTCTTTTTTTAGAGTTTTAAGCTCAGCATCTTGCGCTTGATCCTTGATATGAGCTGAGCTTATGAATGATTAAGCTCTTGGATCTTCTTTAAGGTCACCTCAATTTCTGAGTTGGACTTTGTGAGCTCTAGGGCATACTTGCCACATCCAACTTCTTCTTGTAGTCAATTACAATTGTAGCGACCTTGGCCTCCTTGATATTGTACTCACTTTGGAGGATGAAATGATTATCCTTTACCAACAATAGCCCTTGAGCCATCTAATAGAAAAGTAAGGAAAGATAAAAAATGAGAAACATCCATGGAAAATGATTATAGCTGAGATCAGGCAAGTTACCTCTAAAGCATGGGTAATCAAAGAATTGAATAACTTGCTTCTTCCCTCTTCTTGCCATCTTTGGATGTCATTTGACAATCGTAAAGACTCAGTGTAGTGATCCTTAACTTGAGGATTAAAGACACTTGGGGGATTTGTCTTTGATAAAATCCATCTTTTTGGATCTGGGCATCTGACAAGTTTTAAATGCTTAATAAACACCTCTTCACCTAGATGTTCCTTATTATCTAACTCCTTTCTTAATAAGCATTTTTTAGGAAGTTCAAATATTTCTTTCTGAGTAGAGCCAAGCACGATTTTTCCTTTATCACTCAGACGTGGACCAACGTGAGCCTTCAAGATCTCCACTTATTGCGCAGGTTGATTAGTCTGCAATTCCAGTTGCTCTTCCAGCTCTTCATTTGAAAGGATTCTGTCCATAAAAGCTAAATAGTCAACCATCTATAAATGAAGAAAAATAAAAGTTAGAATATACCTTCAAAATCTCATAACTTACCACTAACATCTATATCCTAAGGAAAACTCTCCAGAGATATCTCCGAGATAGGTTCTCAATAAATGTGCCATCGGTTGTACTCTAAATATGCAGTCTCAACACTAATTCAATATCTTCTTTGGGTAACCTTGAGGGACACTTCACCTTCTGGTAATTGCTAACCCACATCCACTGGATATTGATAAAGTCTGATGGATGTTCAACTATGAAAAATCTATGCCTCTATTTCTTTTGAAGATCTAGAAGCTTAATGAAAATGCTATGGTTCAAAATAGCTGATAAAGAAAACATTAGCTTTTGCTTTTTCTTATTCAGATTATACATATACCAGAGAATGTCCAGATTCGGCTCTCTACCCTCCTTATGTATAAACTCTATATATCTAGTCAAGATCCAATAATTGTTAAGGTAAAGTTGGTCGAGGGCTATGTTGTATCTATTCAAGAAGTTCCTAACAAAAGGTTCTAGGGAAAATTTCAACCTCTATTCTAACTAATCAAAGTAGATGACCAGTTTTAAATAATCTAAAAAAGGGGTATGAGCCTTGAAATTTTTATCTATAGTGTGCAAGACGTATTCCTGAGGAATGCTAAAGCTTCTTCTTTACCATTTAAGTATATTATCATCAACCTTATATGCAAAAACATCTAAACTAACTTGCTTTTGAGGAGCCATAAAAGTCTATGGAGAAGAAATAAAAATAACTAAAAGAGAGAATCTCCACCTAGGCAAATCAAGATTTTCTTTAAAGAAGTGCTGAGATCATAGCAGTAGAAAGGCATTGGCAGGTAAGAGAGTAGTCAAAAAATTAGTAAAGATGAAGAACACGAGAGAAAATAAAATGTGAAATAAATAGAAAGATACACTACTTAAAAGGAACAAAAAGGTTCATGAATGAGCACTAATACCCTCACGGTTATTCATATCTCTCACCCAGCATTAAGGGTATTTCTAGGCATAGAAAAGTCCACTAATGAGCAGCTATCATTATGACAGTAGAAACATCTCATCTTTAAACACACGAATAGACATGACAGTTACACAATTCAAAATTCAAAAAGAATATCAAAAGGCATGGCGATTAACAATCTCGCTTATCCTTCCACCAGTTGTCCTTATCTTTTCATCGACACTAGAATCGTGCTTTTAATACACCGAGCATCTAAGTCCAGTGACTGAAGCTGACATCCTTAGGTCACTTCGGTAGTACTGAGGTTCAATAATCGAGCCCCACTTCTAATGCACCGAGCATTTAAGTCCAATGATTGAGGTTGGCACCCTCAAGTCGCTTTGATAGTACTGAGGTTCAACACTCGAGTCGCTCTTCTAATGCATCGAGTATCTAAGTCTAGAGACTGAAATTGGCATTCTCATGTTACTTCGATAATAATGAAGTTAAGCACTCAAGTCATGCTTCTAATGCACTGAACATCTAACTCCAATAATTGAAGCTAGTCCTCATGTCATTTCATATAATGTTGATTTTCAGAAGACTTAAGTTGCTTCTATATTATCAAGTATCTAAAAATCTAGTGATGACTGGTTCCATTAGGTCGTTTCCTCGGGACCTAGCATCATAAGTCCAGCTGGCATCTTCATGCTTTAATGTTCAAACACTGCAATCTCAAGACTCGATATTGAGCATCATCCCTTTTTTATGAATGAGGCTAGCCACCTCAAATCACCCTTCTACATCAAATGCAATTATGCACGCATTTTCTCTTTCGATAGAAGAATCACTAATTTGATTTATTCATCACCATGCATTTATCATATCACGATACATTAGACATAAATATCTGAATATACTTTTAGGGGGGACTCTTGATGCCCCATATACATATTCCTACTCTGCTAAGGGTTTATTTTACTATATAGGATTTACTTGCAGATGAAGAATGTCCAATCAAATATAAGAAGGATTCTTAATTAAGAAGACACTTGGACATAAAGAAATACTCTTCAAATAGGCACAAGACCTACATCAAAGAGAAATCATATTCCTCTTAGGTTTGAGCATCATAATCCCTATAAATAGGACCTCATACCCCTTATTCTTATTCGTTATATTCTTTGAACTTTATACTCTTTTTATCTCTCCAAATTCTCTCCTTACATTCTCTAACTTAGGCATTGAAGAATTTGTGAGGATTCTCCTTACCTCTCATCTTGCCCTTTTATTAATTCCTTGTAGGGCTAAGACATGGAGGTTTCGGAAGCAAGTTATCACTTGCAAATCACTTGGCAAATGTTAATGATCAAGGATATCACTAGATTCACTTGTTATATGTTGGCCCGCAAAATCAATTGTCACTTGTCACTTGTTCAACTTGAACCCAGGTGCAGTATAGTCTTGCAAGGTCACAACAAATAAAAGGAATCAAAGCATATGCATTTGCAATATTTGAATCTTATATTTGTTTTGTGAGATGTTTGAGCCAATTGTTAGAAAAGCCTTTAGAATTTAATTGATGTTTATATTCATTGAGTTGCGACTCATTAAATCGCAATTATTTTTCAGATTTAATAGTCTAATTTTGGGCCATTTTGAAGCATGAAACATGATAGTTAATGCATGAAGCATAGGTTATCGGTCGTACCCTTACTCTCTCTCTTTCCTTGTAACATTCATATGTTTACTGATTAATGTAAATGTTTGTTTATATATATATATATATATATATATATATATATATACATATGTGTGTATAGTAACTACATGTGAACAAATGATACTTGGTATTATAAAATAAGATATCATGATGTGTAATAATACTAAGTATATAGGGTGTTACCTATATTATTTAATTAATTATAATAAACTCACAAAAAATAAAATTTAGATGTACTTTTAATTTTAATTATGAATAAAAAGAAATAATTTTTAAAATAAATTTACAATATTTTTAAAAATAACTAATTGATTAGATTGATAGTAAATCATATATAGAATAAATTTATCATTGAAATTTAATATTATATTAATTTTTCTGATAAAATAATGATGATATTAGTTGGAAAGGTACTAAAGTGTAAAATATGTAAAACACATTGTACTAAAAAAAAACTACATGACTGATTTTGTTAAAAGTCAAAACCATAAAAATCAAAATTATAATTATTTCTTTTTTTCTTTATAATCAAATGTCTGAACTTTAATAAAATATTTTAATTAAGGATATTCGACCGATTTGATGATGGAAATATGTCTAGTCATAACAAATGAACACCACCTTCATCCCAATCGTCTATCATGTCACCGACCTTTACTATTGTTTGAATGGACAAAATTATTCTCATCTATTACAAATAAAATTTAGAAACTACATAACACATTTCAAAAAAAAAAATTTGTTGTAATCTCCTCCTTAACCAAATCCACCACCAAAATATTTACACTTGAAGTTGATATTGAAAAAAATCTTCTATAATATATATTTATAACAGATAGTAAATAAATTTTATTTTTATGATTGGTGTAAATTTATCAATCTATAACACTAATAAAAATTTACCAAACAATTTGATTTATCAATTATCAAATGATTATTTGATACATTATGTCAAATTGCAAATTCTGTATGAATCTTGATGTCAAGAAAAGAAAATTTTGTTGGTCACAAGATATTAGAATCTAACCAATGTTATGCATTTCTGCTTGGTTTTGTGTTATCTTTATAAGATGATTAATTTGGGTTGAATTTCCCATAAGTGAAGTAATGCCATATGATTGTTTTGCACAAGTGTGAGTAAGACCTGTAACAATTCCAGAACCCAGGAAGCTTGTCTTAAACCAAGCAAAAATGGCAGCTGATAACATAGAAGTTGCATTTTACCACAGTGCAACCACTAACTCGATCAACCGAGTGACCACAATTATAGCATCTTGTCCACTTCTCTTCTATAAGCTCCCCAACTAGAACATCATTTCTACCTCTCAACTGTCCACTCTCACTGCACCTGTATCCTGCTTGCCATGGAATCTTGCATTGATAACAGAAGCTTATCTTGCAGTGAGGACATAGAATTTTTTTAACTTCCTGATCATCCTTGTTCTCGTTTAAAACCAGAGCTGAGCAATCTTGATACGGGCAGTAGCACCTTTCAACGCCTAAAGCCACAGAATTACACAGAACATCACACAATTTATCAAACAGTGGCTTTGAGATTATAGACCGGCACGATAGAGGGTCTAGTCGGTTATTGCAGTTCAGTCCAGGACATTTGATGTCCCCATCAATGCCTCCAATGTTAACCTCAATGTACTTGGATATGCATTCCAAGCAGAAAGATGAGTACACAAGCTACCGTTGACGCTACAGGGCGTCACTGCGGACGTTTGAATTTTTTTTAATTTCATTAAATTATTAAAAAAATTTTACAAATTACGGATATTTAAATTCTTATATGATGAGTTCACTCACATATGATTTAAATTTTAAATTTAAAAAAATTAATAAAAAAAATTAAATTTTCAATAAAAATTAAAGTTAAAAAAAAACATAAGGGATAAGTAGGTAATTGTTGCTACCCTCGACGTCATCGCTGTTCATGTCGAGGGTAGTGACATGTATCATTACCTTAAACATATATATTATTATAGGATGAAGATACATGTCAGACAATTTTTTTTTTTTTAAATTCTGTTTTTATTTCATATGCAGGAAATTTATCAATTAGGAAGAATGATATTTTTGTTATTTTATGAGATCACAACAATACTATTTTTATCGCGATCCACAATATTAATCATTTTCCATTATTATATCTATATTAGATATAAATTTCTTTTAAAACAAATAAAAAAACATTTAATTAATAAAATTAAGTAAAATCCAATAATATTTAAGTCATTTGACATTTTCATTGATAATAATAATAATAATCAATAATAAGTAATAAAACAACTTAAGTATTTAGATATATGACCACCAATCTGTATGTTCGATTACATTGATTGGTGATGCAGGTGTGGGGTTTGGTTTTCCCACCGCCCATCCAGTTACAATTTGAATTCAAAATATCATTTAAACAAAAACAGTTTTTATTAGCTAATCAAAATTGTTAGTGGTTGATTAATTTACTTTTTGATCTATCATCTTTTAATCTATCAAAAATTCAATTTAAATATTGGAGTCAAATACATAAGATTAATGAGTGCGAGTAGTATTCATCTATTATCCTCACTCGATAATTGTTGTAAAACATTTTATCCAAAATGTACAATCTTGTTTTTACAAGTCAAAAATGTATTATGGTTCATGGCCACCATTATATAGTTTTAATGACATTAGTAGACTACTGGTTCTTGTAAATTCTTTGGTGAGAGGAACCATGAGTTCTCTCTCTGTCGTACTTTGTAAGTTTTATGTATGTTTATATATCAGTTTTATCTCTGAGAACAACCACTCTTCCTTTCCCCACCACTCCACACTCAACATGTCTGCATCATCTTCCAAAATTTCCATTACAAAACTCTTCCTAGACCCAAAAACTCAAATTGAGATTTCACAACTCAGTAACCAAATTTACTTACTAGAATTAGAAGTTGCTAAGGAATCAAAACTTCCAACAAATCACTATCAACTAGTCGAGAAGATATACAGTGATCGAAAGTACATGGCCAATTCTCTCCAACTTATCCTAAACCAGGTTTGGTCTTTTGCTGATCCTTTCCAAGTAAATGAACTCCATCTCTTTAATACTTTTCTAATCAAATTTTCTTCTAAGGAAGACAAATCTCATGTGTAGGATAGTACTCCCTGGACAATACATAAACGCACTTTTATTCTAAAAGAGTGGAATCCACTCCTTACCTTTGAAGAAATTGATTTTACTTCTGAGAACATTTGGGTTCAAGTTCATGGGCTCCTATTAGCTTAACTCACCAAAACAAATGCTACAAATATTGCTTTTAAGATTTTTACTAGCTTAATCTAAGGAGAAGATCTTATGTACACTGATGATGAATAGGAACTGTTAATGAGGATTTGAGTTGCTTTGAATCTACAACAACCTCTTCCTCAAGGGTTTATGTGAAGAATAAAATTTAAAAAAAAAAGAAAATTTAAGGAAAATATTTTTTCATATATTCATAAGAGAGGTTATAACCCTGATATATATATATAGGAATCCTAATCACATCCCAATTAAGAATAGAATAACATCCTAAATGAAATAAAGATTTTATTCCTAATTGTATACAAATATTTACTTTCTAAGATATACAATTAAAATATTTCCTTCCTCAACACTCCCCCTTAAGTTGGTGAATGTATGTCAATCATTCCCAACTTGCCAAGTGAGTTATAAAATAATTTTTCGGATAAAGCCTTTGTAAGGATGTTAACTAGTTAAGTTTAAGAAGAAACAAATGGAAGATCAATTGTTCATTGGTTCAGAATATCTTTGATGAAACATCTGTCAACCTCTATGTGCTTAGTTCGATCATATTGGACCGGATTGTTTTTAATTACTATAGTTGCCTTGTTATCATAATGTAACAACATAGACTTCGGATGTTTTAGTCCCAGATCTTGAATAATTCGCCTTATCTAGAGCAACTCATATACTCAATGAGCTATTCCTCTAAACTCAGCTTTAGCACTTGACCTTATTATGACTTTCTATTTCTTGGTTCTCCAAGTGACTAAACTCTTTCCAATAAACGTAAAGTACCCAAATATTGATTTTCCATCAGTCTAATCTCCGGCCCAATCAACATCAGTATAGCTAGTAATTTCATAATCCTTATGTCTCCCAAAGAATAAACCTTTGCCTGGAGAAGACTTTAGATATCTTAATACTCGATTTACTGCACCCATATATTCTTTACTCGAAGAATGTATGAACTAACTTACAACACTTATTGCATAAGTAATATCTGGCCAACTTTAATATAAGTAAATCAACCTTCCCACCAGCCTTTGATACTGATATTTATCAACTGGGGCTTGATCTCCTAGGACTGAAAGTCCATGGTTGACTTCAATTGGAGTCTCGACTGGCTTACAATCAAGCATGCCCATCTCTGTCAATAGGTTTATTATATACTTTCGTTGGCAGAGGGAAATCCCTTGAGATGATCTTACAACTTCAATTCCTAAAAAATACTTCAAGTTACCCAAATCTTTAAGTTCAAACTTGGTTGCTAACTATCTTTGCAAGATTATTGTCTTACTCGAATGATTCACAGTGACCACCATATTATCAATATACATAATCAGAGCAATGACTTTACCTAACTTCTGTTTGATGAATAGTATATGATTAACATCACTTTGCTTATATTCGAGCTTTCTCATGAAAGTTAAGAGTCATCCAAACCATGCTCAAAGCGATTGCTTGAGTCCATACAATGCCCTTTTTAGTTTGCATACTCGGTTAGTACATCTTATTCTAGGTGGTGGATCTATATACACTTCTTCATCTATGGTTCCATTCAAAAATGCATTCTTCACATTAAATTGTTGTAGTGGTCAGTCCAGGTTGGCAACTAAGGAAATAAGAACTCGGATGGTGTTCATTTTTGCTACTGGGGCAAATGTATCTTTATAGTCAATTCCATACTTATAAAGATATCCCTTTACTACCAATCGAGCTTTATATCGATTTATGCTTCCATCTTAATTGAGTTTGACAGTGAATATCCACCTGCACCCCATCATTTTCTTTCCTTTAGGGAGAGGAACAAGATCCCATGTGCGGTTCTTCTACAATTCCTCCATTTCATCATTCATGGCTTTCTTCCAATTCGGATCAGCTAAAGCCTCTTACACATTACTCATAATATATACAATTGATAATTGATTTACAATCAATACATATGAGTTAGACAAACGGTCGATTGATAAGATATTTAGTTTTGGTATAAAGGTTCGGATCATATTATTTTTTCAAAATCCCTCCATTGATTCTAAAAGGATAATGAGGCTCAGTATTTGGAGTTACTAGGGGAGATGAGTTTACCTTATTGTGCACATCCAAAGTTTCTTCAACTTCTGGTGTAGGTTGGAAAGATGTACTATCCTGATTACTTGAATTATTTTTAATTATTTGTTCAAGTGAGATGCTCAAAACATCAAATGTCTATCCAGGTGAGATGCTCATAACACTCGAGAAACTCGGGACATTTAAGATACTCGAATTCAAAACATTCAGAATTTGGAGTTACTAGGGGAGACGAGTTTACCTTATTATGCACATCCGAAGTTTCTTCAGCTTCTAGTGTGGGTTAGGAAGATGTATTATCTTGATTACTCAGATTATCTTCAATTACATATTCAAATGAGATGCTTGGAACTTAGATGTCTGTCTAAGTGAGATGCTCGGAACACTAGGGAGACTCAAGACATTTAAAATACTCAAATTTGAAACATTTGAAATGCTATCTTCAAATTCAAAGAGGTTCAAATTTTTCTCCCCTTAAAGAGAGCACTTGGAGTGAGAGAAGAAAGTATCATTTTTATGGAACTGAATATCCCGAGTTACATACATCTTCTTTACAATCAGATCATAACACCGATATCCCTTTTATAGATCCGCATAGCCAATAAAGATACACTGGATAGCTCTAGGATCTAATTTTCCAAGTGTCTAATGAACATATGTCGAGCATCTAAAGACTTGGGACTCTAGATTATTGAGAGGTTGAGATATAATAAGTTCCTAAAATTTTTGAAAAGGCATTTTAAAACCGAGTACTCTTAATGGTGTTTGATTTATGAGATACACAGTGGATCAAATACCTCTCCTCAGTATTCTCGATGAACATTCATGTCAAACAATGATGCTCAAAAAACTTCTAATAACTATTGGTTCTTTCGTTCGGATATACCATTCTATTAGGGAGTGTCGACACAGGATGTTTGGTGATGAATGCCCTGCTCGCAGGAAAAATCATTTAAAGCCAAGTTAAGATACTCCTCACCATTGTCAGATTGTAAGACTCAAATTTTACTCTGGTATTACATAGCCACCATTTTGTATAGGTCCTAGAACGTGAAGCACACATCTCCGTTATTTGAAAGTAGTGATACCCAGGTCATCCGGGTACATTGATCAATAAACGTTACAAAATATCGAGCACCAAATAGAGTAAAAATTTGAGCAGGTCCCCATACATCATATGCATGGTCATAAATGGAATTGAATTTTTATTACAACTCGGTACATAAGAGATTTGGTAGCTTTTTGCCAATTCAAAAATATCACACTTAAATTCTAAGTTTGTGGTATTCAAAAACAATTCCGATTTTATTTATCTAAGATAATGAATAAAAAGATGACCAAGATGACAATGCCACAAGATAACTTGCTCTTTGGTCGAGCAACTTCTACCAACCCTATTGATTTGACTTGACTTCTAATTTGGATCATTATGCAAATCAAGATAGTACAACTTTCCACGTTTAATACCAGAGCCAAGAATTCGATGAGTTGTAATGTACTAAAATACATAATAATTAGGCCAAATTGTGATAGTGCAATTCAAGGTTTCAGTGATTTAGTCAACAGATAGTAGATTACAAGAAAGAGATGGAACAATAAGAGCAGTATCTAGATTAAGAGAGTCAAAGTTAGATATTGATCCTTTATGAGTGACCGGTGCTATGACTCCATTAACAATCAAAATATTTTATTGGATTGATAGGCAGATGGGTGTAAAATGGTGAGTGAAGTTTGTCATATGATCAGTAGCACCTGTATCAATAATCCATGTATTATTTTGAGTAAGATTTATCATACCTAATGTTACATCAAGATCACCACTTAGTTTAGTCTCATTAGAGGTGGCAATTGCAGCTTTTCTGAACTTCTTACGAGGCTTTTTATTGAAATCCCACCATTCCGAATATCCTAAAATTTCATAGCACTGTTCCTTGGAGTGTCCAACTTTGCCACAATGAGTACAAGTGTATGTGATGGACTTACTCGATACTTTTCCTTTGAACTGGGGATAAGTCTTAGCTGCTACAAGTACAGTATGGTCTGGAAAAATCTTTGGCCCTTCCATTGTATGGCGTTGGTTATGATCCCTCTGTACATATGCATAACTAGACTCGATATCAAGAGGTGGATCCTTCCGAAGTATTTCACTCTGAGCAGTATTAAATTTCAAATTAAGCCTGGCTAGGAAAATATGTGTTTGAAGTCGGGTAATATATTTATGGAGTGATATTACTTCATTAACATCCTCCCCTTGTGTACATGTCTAGGCATCAATTTCCTGAAATATTTCAACCAGTTCATTGTAACATGCAGGTAATGGCTTACCATTCTGACATGTTGTGAATGATATCTTATCTAATTCAAACAACTGAGTTTCATTAAATCCATCATAGAAGGTTTTTGAGACATCATCCCATATCTCCTTTACTATTGGAAGACGGATGAATTTCTGCATCAATGTTGGACTCATAGATCAATCAACCAACTTTTGACTCAATTATTATTAAGAAGCCAAGTCTCCAAAGTTTTATCTTCTATTGGTGGCTTTGGCGTAGTGCCATTAATAAAGCCAAATTTATTTTTGGCTCCAATTTGTATCTCCATGAGTTGTGACTATAAAGGATAGTTCATATCATCAAAAATAATTCCTATAGAAAAGGGAAAATTATCTTGAAGGTTTTGAATAAAATTGAGTGTTTCATAGGATATGATGAATGTATTTTCAGAAGAAAATTGCTGCAGTGGGTAAAGGGAAAGCAATATTAGAAGTTGACCTCTCCTCTACTGGACTCCTTGGGCCTGGAGATCCCATTATTCTATCTTTAATCATCACAAAGGCCAATCCAACTCCCTTTTTTTAAGAGGCCTCAACTCCATAAAGCCCTAAACTCCCTACTGTCAACCCACCAACAAAATACTCTAATCAGCCTATTGAGAGACCAACCAAAAAAAGAGCTAAACCTAAAACTCCTACTCAATTTTCGATGCTAACCTAGTGCGCTCTATTTGGTAAGGGTATTGCCCTAAGCAAAGTTAAGGCAAAACAACTAGGTGACACAAAAAGCTGAAGAATTAAGAGGTTCAAGCTCAGAGAACAAACCCATGAAGTTAACGTGTCTCCTGCTCAAAACCAACCTTCTCTTCATGTCACCGGAATTCAAGTTGAGAGTTCAGCTATGCTTACTAAGCAAGTCTCAGAGACATTACTTGAATGTTTTATTAATCTCTTTTTGCTTTAAACACTCCTTAGTCTCTTTTTGCTTTTATGGAGGTGTTTGTTTTTTTTGGTTTGTCATAATCTTTACTCTTACATTTGTTAGTTTTAGAAGAGTAAGTCTAATGACATCCATGGTCATCTGTTTCCATGGCTCTCCACAAGCTTCCTTGTAGTGCTTTGATTCTCTTATGATATTTTTATTTTACAAAAAAAAATAATAATAACATTAGTACTAATGACATTTTATCAATAATAATAATAATAATAATTTAAATCTATCTATTATAGGCCATCAGTAATACTATCACCGGCTACTAGCTGATATGAACAAACGACATTTATTTTTAAATTTTGGATTTTTTATATAAATGTATCAAAAACTAAAAAAAAAAATTCTTCACTATAAAAACTTTTAAAAATATTTTTTTAAAATTTAATTTTTTCAAATATAGTTTATTCTCTTTACCACTTTTATTTTTAGGGTTGTCTTTTTTTTCCAATATTTTTTTCTTTTTTACTGATTTTTTTCAACTCTTTTTTTTACTTTATATTTTTTTCAATATTTTATTTTTTTCTCAACAATTTTTTTTGCTTTATATTGTTTTTAATTTATTTTTTCTCAATATTTTTTTACTATCTTCATTTATTTTTTTCTCAATGTTTTTTTACTCAATATTTTTTTTAACATATTTTCCATTTTTATAGTACTATATTTTTTTTCTCAACATTTTTTTCTAATGTTTCATCTTTTTTTTTTTATTTTTTTTGCTCAATCTTTTTTTTTTATTTTTAAGGTCCTAT
Organism: Mallotus nudiflorus; assembly: GCA_947683625.1. NCBI lineage: Eukaryota > Viridiplantae > Streptophyta > Magnoliopsida > Malpighiales > Euphorbiaceae > Mallotus > Mallotus nudiflorus. Next base: position 637,104 of record CANTUR010000014.1, on the reverse strand, counting down.
CTTCATTTTATTCTCTTTTTTTTTTTCATGTAAAACCTTTCTTTTTTCAAATGAATAATTATGAACTAAATATTTTCAATTATTATTAAATCAAGTAATAAATATCTTCAACTGTTATAACTACAATAAATAAACAAAATTTTCTACTTTTATATTTCTAAAGAATAAGGATTTTTTTTACTTTAACTTATTTATTAAAATGTCAAACAACTTTTTTTTTAAAAAAATATTTAATACTTATTTATCATCAATATGTAATAAGTTTACAATTTTTATAATATATTTGTAATATAAAAAAAATCTAAAAAAATGAACAAAAACAACAAACCAAAACAACAAAAACAACTAAAAACAACTGAAACAATAAAACAACAAAAATTTATGTTGTTGATTGTTGTTGATTTTTGTTCTTTTTTCAGTTTTTCATCATTAATAATAAAATTAAGACTATAAATATAATTTTTACTTTTATTAGTATAAATAATAGAATAATAATTTATTTGATATATTTCATAATTTTTTTGCTATTTTTATTGAAAAAATAACTATTGAATACTAAGTGTAATTTTTAATTTAATTAGTTTAATTTCTAAATTCGTAATAATTATAAAAAAAATAATTATTGAATTCTATAGGCAATTTTTTGTTTAATTAGTTTAATTTTTATATTCTAAATAATAGTAAGTTTTAAAATAAAAAAAATATTTAGAATTTATTTAAAATATATAAATCAAATAAATACATACAATCAACCTAAATTAAATGTCTTTAAAAATTTTTAAATAGAATAAAATAAAAAAAGAAAAAAGAAAAGATGAAAACAGAAAAATACAGAAATCGCCAATGTTGGAACCAACCTTTCAAAAATAGACAAGATCAAAGACAAAAATAAAAAAGCAAAAGTTAAAACTAAAAAAAAAAATGTGCCTAGCTACTAATAATATAAGTGGCGTTGACTGTACTATAAAAAGATATTCCCTCTAAAATTTTTCCACAATGTTTTGTGGGTTGTGGGCGTTTAGATATATAGGCTGACAGAGATTGAGCAGACTCGGCCGAACCCAAACTAGAATTCAGAACACCATAAGCCCATGATACTTCGTATGTCTATATAAATGTCTTATGTCTATAATAAATCTCTAACATAACAAAACAAAGCAACAATTGTTTGTGTGCAAATGAAAATTTGCATAAAATAAAATATTTTACTTTTGCATAGCATCTTATAAAGAAATTAAGAAAAATAAATATTGCCACTACTATTCCATAGTAGTAAACTAATAGTTCAATCAACCAATAACCGTTAAAATCAATTAATAAGAAACTATTTTCACTTAAATAACGTTTTAAATTCAAATTATAACATATGTTGTGTATATAATTACATTAGATTAATTGTTAAAAGGTTTTTACTGTTTTTATGATTTTACTCAAATTGAACCGTATCGAATAATTTAAATTAAAAAAATTAATACTTAAATAATTGAATGATTTTCTTGAAAGAAATTTTAAAAATAAAATTTTATTCTCGTAGCAGTCAACAACTGAACTCATAACTTTTCAACACTATAGACGATAAAAATCATATAACAAAACTAAGTTTTTTTCTTTAAATTTAAACCATCAAATAATCTTCCCATTTTTTTTCCAACTTTCTAAGTTAGAAATTTGTCATGGTTTATATGTGAACCACCTTATCCAAGCCAAACCAAAGTATATTAAACCTCATCAAGTCAACTAAAGAGAAGTATGTATGTGCAATTTTAAATCCAATTAAATATAAAAATGAAAAGGACCATATATATATATATATAGCGTTGGTAGCCAAGGAAACAAGAAATGGTGATAATATATGTAGATGACAAAGAGTGGTTTAAAACCATGTGCATATCTTGATTAGGGACAAACCATTGCTATAATGTGGTTGCCATGCATGTGCACAAAATGGAAGAGGACAAGGACAACAATAAAAATGAAAAGGCCTTTCATATATACATGAATTCAAACCAAATTTAGTGTTAAACAAAATATATATTAATCTTACTCTAAGTGCCAAAGTAACTATATATATAAAAACAAATTAGGTACTATAAAAGAGTCACTTTATATAGAATATATTTAATATCTCAATTTGGCATCTAATAGATTAAGAAACATAATAATTATGATTTTTATTAAATTTTTAGAAACTACGTACGACTTTGATTTATAATAGGTATATATATGGATGAGCCTAGGTACGTCATTTATCTAATGGTGAAGATTAGCATGAAATTTTGGAATTTCTTGAAAATTGAAAATATTTTATTCATACGCAAAAACTAAATAAAATTTTCATCAATTTTGAAAAAGTTTAGTTTTAGTTTTAACTAATTTTATTGATTTAATAAATATAAGTTTAAATTATTTATTTTAAATGAGTTTCGTTTATATCAAATACATCAAAAACAATGAACTAGATTTCATAAATTTTTAATTCCATAAATTTATTTATACTTTAAATTTATAAAATTCAAATGATATTTATAGAATTTAAAAAAATTAAAAAATTAAATGTGAACACCTTCAGTTTGATTGGCCTACAATAAAAACCCGATGATAAAAAAGTACGAGTTTAGAATGCGAAAGAAGTCCGAAACTTCTCTAAATAGACTTGCAAATCCAAAACATCAAATCCAAGCCCAAAACACTAAGTTTAAGTATCAAAAACCCAAATCCACTACCTTTCATCTCAAAGGCCTAGACTTAGTTAGGGTGAAGATGTGTTGCTTCTTCAACCTAAGCACCGATGTTATAACCCTAGTTTTCAAATTATTTTAATAAATTTGAAAGTTATATTTATTTATTTTAGTATTTTGTGAATAATCATTATTATTTTATTTTTAATTATAATTTTCTACGTAAATATTTATCTCGAAATTTATTATTTTGGACATTTAAATTGCGTTATTTATATTTATTAGTTTGGATAATAATATTTAGTTTAGTGCATCACTATTTCTACTATTATTTTATCAACTTACACTAATTATTTTATTATTAAATTATATTATTATTTGTATTGTTATATTATTATTATTATTATTATTATTATTATTATTATTATTATTATTATTATTATTATTATATATATATATATATATATATATTCTTTATATTTTTTGTGGTGGAGGATAATTGACCAAAGTATTATCAAGAAGTAAAAAAAACGTAAAACACATTGTCAAAACTCTCTCCTTCCCATTGCAACCCGTACCCCTACCGTTGGTGTGCCTCTCGCCGGACCACCTCCTGCTAACCTCGTCACCACCTTCTCCTTCCTCCTCTCCGATTACCGGCAACTGTAAAAGGCAGAAACAAAAATAGTTGCAGCAGAGGTTTTCCAACCATTTCTCCTTCGTCCAGCCACCTTAGCTCATGAATCCGGTGCCATTTGACTCCCCTAGCTCTGGCCAAGAAGATTCTTAGCTCCTTTTGAGCTCTAATTCGCCATTTGTGAGTTTTTCTTGAGTTTTGGTTTTGAGCTTTTAGGGTTTTCAATTTTTTTTAGGTTGATTTTGGTCTATTTAGACAAACTTCCTTTGCAAATGTTGATTCTAGTAACTTAATCTACCTCTATAGATTTTTTTTGAATTTTTGGAATTTATTTTAATTTTTGTGAATTTTTGAATATTTTATTATTATTTTATTAATTTTCGTAAATTAATTTATTAAATTATAAATTTGGTATATTTGGAGGTATTATTAATTTTTATTAATTTTAGAGTTGAGATTATAATTTTTGTGATTTTTATGTAATTTTTATAATTATTTTTATATTATGTTAATATTGGATAATTAGGTTTAAGTTAGGTTTTTATTGACATTATTGTTTAAATATGTGTTTTAGTTAATATTAGTAATATATATGTTGAGAAAATAATTTTTATACATTTATATAATTTTTATATAATTTTTGAGTAATATTAGTATATTATGTGTATTTTTGTATTATAGGGGTAAATGTGTAATTTTGTGTTAATTATAGTTAAATATTATGTTTTAGTTGGTTTCATAATTATTTAAGGAATTAAAATTATTTTTACAAATTATTTACTATTTTTAAAATAATATATTATATATTACTTTGGTAATAAAATAGGTTTTTAGTAATTTTTAATATGTATTTAGGCTATTTTAGTTATTTGAATATATAAAGTGAATTTTTATTAATTTTTATTAAATTATTGAGAAATTGGATTTTTAATAATATTATATTATTATTTTAGAATTTTTATGTAATTATTGAGAAAATAATTATTTTTGGTGTTTTAATGTTAAATATCTTATATTTTGATATTTTAAGGATATTTATGACAATTATTGATTTTTAGTATATTTATTATATTATTTGAATTTTTAATGAATTATAGATCTCGGTTGGGGAAATTGTATAGTTCAGGATCTCAACCGAGGGTTGTGTGAATTCTAGTTTTGAAGTGTGTTTTCTTGTAGGACCAGCTCTACTTTTTAGTAGAGAGATGTTCATTTTACAAAGGAGGTTCTGTTGAATTTTTGATAGAATTCTCGTAAAATGTGACATCGGGTCAATTCTAATTCTGTGTTCTGAATCTTAATTCGAGTCTTTGTAGAGCTTAAGTTATATTTATTCTAATTCTGTAATTATTTTATTATTTAGTTGTGCCGAGACCAAGGTCTAGTAGACCGAGCTCGTCGAACCAGTCTCATGAAGCGTAAACCTGTGAGTTGTTATTTTATATATATATTACATTTAGGATGCATGTTTTAGCACATATTCATGTTTTAATTGTATTTATTCATAAATTGTTTTATTAAAATGTTTAGTATACTTTAGGTATATTTTTAGTATATTTTGATATATTTCTAAATAAATGCATGTTTTATCTTCAACATATACCTAGCATGTTTTTAGTATATTATTGGTTTATTTTTGATATATTTAATGATTGATTTAAATTTATTTGACATATATATACTTACTTTATTTTAGGTATATTTCTACTATATATATAGTTTATTTTATCATTATGACTGTTGTTCTGCATTATTTATTTTTCAGTATGTGTGATTTACTTTAAATGAAGGAAATCAATAGAACGTGCTACCTAGTGGGCAGCACTAGGACCGTGTATGTACCGGTGCGATAGATTTAGGGTTGAGTGAGTACAACTTGTGGTAAATTATGATTTGATTGAGATTGATGAGTTGATTGATTTGAGATGTGATATGATTGATAGTGTGAATGTTGGAGTTCGGTTGACCAAGTGTCTCGGGGCCAGTCTACTGTCCAAAATGGATTAAATGAATTTATTTGGAATTAAGTGAACCTATATGGCTAGAGTGATGTTATTGTTCATTGAGGTTGCGATTAAATAAGGTTCTATTAGATCCTTCATAAAACTATGATTTTTTTCAATATTATTATATAATTGATTTTCAACATCTGTGTGGATTGCTTGTATATATATTTATTATATATGAATGTTTAATTGCATTTGTCATTAGAAAATGCTTGTATATATATTATAACAATTCACTCAGTGAGGTCTGACTCCTCTCAGTTGACATTTTCACAGGAGAGTCTTCTTCTTTAGATATCAGCAGTAGACCCATCTGCCGAATTTCTTCCGTCCTGACTCTTTCATGTAAATTATCTACTTAATTTTTATATTATACTCTAGAAAACTACAGTAGTCATATTTTTTTATCAGTAGTGAGTTATATTTATATTTATTGTATGTGGATTTTAATTTAGAGGTCTTTCTCTAAATAGCGTATTAATATTTTGTTATTATGATATGAAAGAGTTTATTTTATTATGTTGATTTATGAATTTTTAATTATGATGCATATATATTTATTTTATTTTATTTTATCGCATGCTTTTCTTTTTAGGCTTGCCACAAGTTTTGGATTCGAAAGAATTTTCGTTCCATAGCGCCGACCATGTGTCACAATCCAAAACAGGGGCCATGACCAGCGCTAGGGAACGGGAATTCTTTCGAATTCAGAACCCGTAGCAAGCCTAAAAATAAAATAAAACATGCAATAGTAATAATAACAACACTTAATGCAGCGAAAATAAAATCATTTTTATATATTTTGTCTGAAAACCACTGGTTATGAAGGATCAAATAGAACCCTAGAAATTCGCAACCTCAAAACAGTGTTAGACAACACTCTAGCCACACAGACTCACTTATTCCAAAATATTCACTTATTCCATTTAGACAGTAGACTGGCCCTGAGACACTAAGTCAACCGAGCTCCAGCAGTCTGACTGTCAGTGTGATTGGCCCCGAGACACTTGGTCAACCGAGCTCCAGCAATCACACTCCCAATTCACATCACACATCAGATAAATCAATTTCAATCAATATCCTCAAACTAGTTAGTAATATAGCCTAAATGCTATAAGCGAACCGGTACGTACTCGGTCCTAGTGCTGCCCACTAGGTAACACGTTCTATCGATATCCTTCATTAAAATATAAAGCATACATTCTTAAAAACAAATGATGCATGAACTTAAATAAAATAGCAACATAAACCATATATATACTGAAAATATACCAAAAGTAATCCAGGTATATTTCGAGTATATATATGTTAAATAAATCCAATTAAATTATAAAATAAACTAGAAATATACTTAAAAACATTTTAAACATAATTCATTAATAAAACATGCATATAGTTTAAAACATACCAAAAATAAACCAAAAATACCCTAAAAATAAACTTAAGTACTAATTAAATCATTATGCATATTTAATCAAAATAAAACATATATTTCTAAAATCATGCATCCTAAAGCATATATATATAAAATAGTAACTCACACTTAGTGCGCTCCTCGAGATAGGTCCGATGGGCCTGGTCTACTAGGCCTCGGTCTCGGCGCAACTAAACAAACAAAAATAACAGACATTAGAATAAACCTAACGAAAAATCCTAAAAACTCGAACTAGAATATTGGACACAGAATCAGAATTAGGGTTTGACCGGACATCACGTTTTACGAGAATTCTACCAAAAATTCAGCAGAACCTCCCCTGTAAAACGAACATCTCTCTACTCAAAGAGTAGAGTCGACCCTGCAAAGAAACGCACTTTGAAAAACAGACACAGAAACACATCCACAACCCCTCGGTCGGACTCCAAACTACAGTTCACCGACCGGGGTCTATAATTCACAGAATAATACAGAAATATCAAAAATACCCTTATATGATAGAAATACATTTTATATGTAGAAATTACATAATTAACCTTAAAACACAGTAAAAACCGATAAAACTCATTTATTTAGAAAAATCGTATATTATATATATATTTTGAAAATAATTCACGAAAAATAGTTTTAATTAATTAAAAATACTAAATAATTTGTGGAAATCATTTTTATACCTTAACTAACTATTAAAACCAATTTAATTATATTTTTAGCCAATTTAGTGTAAAATTACCAAAATACCCCTATATATATAAATATACTAAAATTACTCCAAAAATTCACCAAAAATAATATAATTGTAAAAAATTAATGTCTCAACATTTTTATCAATAATATCAATAAATAAACTCAATTAACTAATTAATTTCAATTAAAAACACAATTAACCCTATTTTCTCAAAATTACATAAACTAATTAAATTCAAAATAAATACATAAAAATTCAAAATAAATTTATATAATTCATTTCAACATCTATATTTATCATAAAACACAATTTCATAATTTAATTAATTAATTTTTGAAAATTAGAAAATAATAATAAAATATTCAAAAATACCCAAAAATCAAAATAATTCCCAAAAATTCTAAAAAAATTCACACATGTAGATTAAGCTACTAGGATCAACATTTGTTAAGAGACTTTTCATGAATCAATCAATTAAGTTCAAAAAATTCAACAAGCTAAAATGGCCGAATTGAAGATTTAGCTCAAACCTCATCAACCACTTGTTTTCAGGCCAAAAGGAGCTTAGAATAGGGACCACCGGAGCTCAAGGAATCGATGAAGACTGGCGGTGCACGAAATGGTGGTCAGAATCGTGGTCGACGATAAAGAGCTCCACTTGTTGCCACCGCGAATTTTGGGCGTTCCAGCGGGCTTCCGGCGGCCTGGTCACATCGGAGAGGAAGAGGAAGGAAGGGGGAGGAGATTGGCGGCAGCTGATGGCGGCGAAGGGCGGTCCGGCATGGTGGAACGGGAGGCACAGTGAGGGTAGGGCGTCGGGAGAGAAGAAGAAGGAAGGAGGGGCAGAAATGGTAATTTTACAATAAATTTTTGATTTTAACAATAATATGTATATATATATACTTTACACTATATGTTAAAATAATATAAAATCACACACATATAATTTAATATTTTAAAATTTAATACACTTAAAAATAATTAAATAATATTAAAACTAATAATAAATAATAAAATATTAGGGTAATTAATTAAACCCTAATTAAATAAATAAATACACATATATACGTTATTTAGTACTTCAAAAATATATATGAGTTCATGCAAGTCCGGAAATCTATTTAATATAATTAATAGTAAATTATTTACGTGAAAATTTTCCCGAAAATAGAATTCTCAGGAAAATTTTACGTAAAACACTTAAAATAATATACAATAATTAAAATAAGTTTTAAATATATATCAACTCGTAAAAATATCATAATTATTTACAAATTTATTAACACTGCATATCCCGATGCAGTATTAAAATATTTTAAAAAAAACACGGGATATTACACCTTGACTCCTAGTTTTGGGTCATGACAACTGATGAGGCGGCGCCTTTTCATAGCCACCATCCACAACATTAAATGTCATTAATGATAGTAATTAGGACTCACCTACTTTGGATTTGAGACATTCCTAGATGCCAAAGAAAGAAAAAAGGGGCAGGAAAAAGCAAAGAGAGCATGGGAATGATGAAAAGAGGCAAAGGGTGAGAATGAGTGGGGTTTTGGAAGAATTAAAAAAGAGAAAAGTGAAAGAGGCTTAAGAGGAAGGTGTGGAGAGAGAGAAAAATGAGGACTTTTGACTTTTTTTGGACCTGAACTTTTGGTTTGGAGAAGAAAAAAAACAGAAACAAAAGAGAGGGGAAGAAAAAAGAAGAGAAGAAGAGGACTTTTGGGATCAAAGGACTTGATTTCTTGAGAAGGAGGAAGACTCCTTTGCATTTCAATCACCCAAGTAAATAAACCAAGCTCTGAGGGCTTAATTAGGAGCATTAACTTCATCCCAATCAATGAGAATTCCCATTTTTAAGTTTTAAGTTCTTTATTTTCTTAAAAGCTTTTTGATTTATTATTCTCTTGCATGTTTCTTTTATGTTTCTTATTTGTTTAAGGTCGAATGTAAAACATGATTGCATGAAAGATTGAGTATTGATAGTTGATCCTTGCATATTGGTATCAGTCTTTGTCTATTTGCATGAATATCGAGTTTCTTAAAAGCTAAATAATGTAATATATTTTCTGGGTCTGTTAAAGAGCCGACATCTCTTTGTAGAGGTGTCACGCCTTTGTGTTGTGGTAATATGATATCGCCTCTTAGTCAGAAGGCATCGCCACTTCATCAGAATCCTGTTGTAGACAGTGAGGTTTAGCACGCACCCAAGTGTTGATGATCATGGCACTGTGTGGGATCAAGGCCCACTAAGAAATGTATGTTAGGTCTTTGAAGCTTACATGGAGATGGAGTCATCATCCAGATAAAGGCTGGGATACACTGTATAACAACTGGATCTTACGAAGGTTTTTAGAAACTATCATCAAATAATGGGTTCAAAAACTAGGTATGGGCTTTTGAATGCCCACCATATCTTGCGATCGGCCTCCATTTGTGTTTTGTATTTTATTACCTTTGATTATCCAGTTATTCCTTTAATTACATGCAATTGGGAGTTGCCTTCAATCAATTATTCAATTTTACACTTAAGTCTGAGTTTGCACATTGGCTCAATTTCGTGCCTTAAGGTCCTGAAACTCATTAAAATAATAGACATAACATCTCTCAAAAAGAAGCATTCAAACCAATTTACAAGACAAGTTCATGTAAATGGAGGTTAAGGACTTAATAAATTAACTTAGAACACATGGTATAGACAATCATATGCAAATAGACAAAGTATAAAAACCTAAACATGCTTGAAAATCAAAATCATGCATAAATATTACAAAAATCTAAAAACAAAGGCATGGGTCGCCCTATCTGAGTGGCGATTGCCTCTGTGATCGCCTCATAGCAAAGAGGCGATGCCCCTTCACAAAGGCGTCGCCTAATCAATATACAGCCCAACTCTTAAAACAGCTAAACTTCTATTATAAGTAAATAACATACAAGCAAACAATCAGAAAGTTGCTATTCTACACCTACATTCAACACCCTAGTAGATCACATTAATAACATGGCATAACAAGTAGCATAAACTCAAAATATACACTAAATAAACAAACTAACTAAGTCATATACAAGTCTAATATCAAAATACTAAGGAGATAAGTAGGATTTACTTAAGTATGAACTTTTAACAAAGTAATTGGCCCTTAGAGGTTGCTTTGGATGTTGAACTCTACTTGGATGTGAGCTACACTTGAGGACAAGCTCCTTTCACCTTCTCCTTCTCAAGGAAAGGAACTCTTAAGCTTGAGTTTCTCCTCTCCTTCTCAAGAATGCCCCCTTATGGTTTCAGAGCTTCTCCCTTTTGTTCCTAGTTCTTTTTTTCTCTTACTTACTAATGCTAGTCACCTCTCCATTTCTCTCTCTTCTTTCTCCATTTTTATCTCAACCCTCACCCATACCCCTAGGTTCCTAAACCATTATGAGCCTCAATAGCTTTTTTCTTTTCCTCAAAAATCTCTGCCTCACGTAAAAACCAGGTCTAGAGGGTGTGGAGCCCACCCTACTTGACCACCATTGTTGTAGCTGTATTAAATGTTGCTGCAAGTGGTCTGCCATAAAAGCGGTGCCATTGTGATGAGGTAATCGCCACTACAGCTACTGCCATAAAGGCGATCACCTCCTTACACAAAGGCGGTGCCTCTTTGTCCCTACTCTGCGTTGGGCCAAGGCAAACTTAGGTCAATTTAGATGATTTTGGGTTAGGTCTAGACGATTTGGGCTAGGTTTTAGGTCCCCGGGCTCTCAAGTCCATTTCCAATCAAAGATTCGGGTTTCATACTTCTTCCAAGATTCACATCCTCATCATTGGGATTTAGTGTGGGTTGATCAAGCCGAGCACTCGCGATTCATTCCCAAATCATGGGCCAATCAGACTCGGTGTTTACACCTGTACCATTATGTTTTAATTTTAATGCTTATTTTGTATATTTAGCATGATTCCTATGTTTTTCTTGTTATTTATCTTGATTTTATACATAATTACTATGTTATTTAATATTATTGTTGTATAAATATTATTGTGATTCTTATGGACATAATATTATTTGTTAATTATTTTATAGATAATATTTTTATGTTGTGAGATGGGGCTAATTTGTGTTTATTACAGGAATTATTTGATGATTTTTAATCATCAAATAGTTATTCTATTAATTAGTTCTTTAGAGGTTTTATTTGTATAATTAATTAGTTAATCTTTGGTTTATATATGGTTATTTTCTGTTTATCTTACATTTTTTGAATAAAACATTGTAATCTCTAATCCTTTTCTTTATTTATTTGGAATGTATGGTTGTAAATTATCATTATTTATTTTATTTATGATGTATATAGGGCTATAAAACATGAAAATTAGACTAATGTGCAAACTTGGAATAATTGAAACGATTGCAATCCACATTAAATAAGGAAATAATTTAATAATCAAAGGTAATAAAAAATGAAACACACACGGAGGCCAACCGTAAGGTTAAGTGGGCATTCCAAAAGCCCATACCCAATTTCTGAATCCGATCTCTGATGAAAGCTTATAGGAACCTCCGTGAAATTCAATTATTGTATAGTGTGTCTTAGCTTTTATCCGAGTGGCGACTCCATCTCCATTTTGTGCCCCAAGCCCATCTTGTATTTCCTAGTGGGCTTTAAGCTCACACAGTGTCATGGCCCATCTTGTATTTCCTAATAGGCCTTAAGTTCACATAATGTCATGATCGCTAAACACTTGGGTGCGCACTTAACACCACTGTTCACAATGGCACCATGGGGGGAGTAGAGAAACTGATTCCAAGTGTTTCATAATTTTTTATATTTAATTATTTCCTTATTTTCTTTGCAAATTCTTGCAGTCACTACATGTTTCCACATAATGTGCACACTAAGTCCTAAATAAACTGACAATAGTCTTTGCTTTGCTACATGTGTTTCACTTAAATCTGGTGGTGGAGTATTTGATTATTGTCACTCATAGCATGTACTTATCCATGTCGCACGAACCCTTAAGTAGGGAGACATAATTAAGGTATATAGTTGTGGCAGCCAAAACTTATTACTTGAGACTCAACTCATGTAATGACTTAACAATTTCCATTAGAATTTTTCCCAAATACATTTGTTTAATGCCATATGGTAATTCTTTGAATAAGGCCTAAGCCTATTATAAACAAACCTTACCAATATGGGCCTCTCATGCCTATTTTAGCCTATTATAGATGGATCTTGACAAGGTAGGCCTTTAATGTCATTCCTGGGCCATTAAAATGGACTTCAAAATTATTTGAAGAAATTACTACTTACTGTCTTGAGAGTTATCTTACATCTGTTGATTTTATTATCCCCTACTGATAATTAAAACCTAAAACAACAATCCTAAGATAAGGAACTCACCAATAAACATGTGTGTCAGAGAAATAAAGGTGGAGATACTGCTTAAGAGCTTTATATTTTGTTTCTTGTTATTTTATGTAAATAGAATGTATGTTGATTTCCTTTTTTTATTGATTGAACCTGCATCTCATGTATGCACGTCATGCATATTTTTAATCCATAGTGATTACAGATATATATTCATGAAAGTCTTCCAGCTGGAAGCGATCTGACACTAGTCATCTGGTTAGGATTTTTAGAGAAACTGAGATGGCAAGATTTGATTCTGAGGCCTTTAAAGAATAGTTAAAAATTGAAATGGTTGAACAGACTGGGGCAGTTATGTGAGAAATGATGGTTGAAATGAGGGGACCAGTTAGACAAGAACCGCCAGTACCTCATCCCCAACCTTTTAATCTGGATACTAAAGACTCCAAAAGACGAAAAGAGAGGATGATCAGGATTTAGTGTCAAAGCCTATAGTTAGACAGAAAGTGAATATAGACACTATAGAAAATATGGAAAAGTCTGATTGGGCTAAGAATATGACCAAGGTCATAGCTAAAATGCAGTGAATAATGAAAGAGAAGGGGATAGATGCTCCAATGAACTACTCTAATCTCAGTTTAGATGAGGATGATGACCCTCTACCTCAAAAGTTTAAGTTCCCTGACATGAAGAAATTCATTGGCACTGAGGATCCCTATTTACATTTAAAGTAGTATATGACTCACATGAAGATAATTGGTTTGACCAAGGCATAGATTGTGAAGCAATTTCCTTTATCTCTAGAAGGAACCCCCTATCATATGGTATTATGCTTTGGAATCCTATATCCAAGCTGACTTAGAGGGATTATACATAACATTTATGAAATAATATAGTTTAAATATTCAAATGGAAGTATATTTGAGAGACCCACATAATATAAAATAGAAATACAATGAGTCTTTCGTTGATTACTTGATCAAGTGAAGAGCAAAATTAGCACAGGTAAAGCACCAGCCCTCAAAATTTGATCACCTAATGATAGCAATAGAAGGGTGTATGCTCCTACTCTCTAAAAAGCTAAAAGATTTAGAAATCCAAAATTTTAAAAAGCTGTGTAGATTTAGGATTCAGAAGGAATCTGACCTGCACAAGAGAAGAAGTTCATTAGTGGGAGACCTACAAACAAAGAAGGGATTGGATCCAGTAGTGGAATTGGGTTGAGCAGTAATATACAGATTAATGTTATTATATAGTCTAGAAGGTTTTCTAACTTAGAAATACCTCTCTCCAAAGTCTTAGAGAAGCTAACTGAAAATAACCTTCTATGACCTTTACCTCAAAACCCACCTTTTCTAAATACCAACCTAAAATTATACTGTAAATATTACCAAAACATTGGACACGACACTGAAAGCTGCACTCACCTGAAACATAAGGTTTAAGATTTAATTGATTCTAGCATAATAACTTACCTCGAAACCAAAAAACTAAACACCCAAAATAACCTTTTAACGTACCACCACTAAATCCACGCATCCTAATGATTAATACTGGCTTAACAAAGGAACAAGTCCTTAATTCCTTTGTTGATTCCATACCCACACCACCAAAATAACAAACAAGATACCTAAACCTGAACCAGCAGTTTGTAGAGCTTTATGTGAATGTTTTAGATATTTGGAGTTCTAATGATGAAGGAGGGGAAGCAATCGATCTATGGAATAATGAAGGAACGATAGCCCAATTAGTTGAGAAGCTTGAGAAGAGGGAGGAAGTGAAAAATATTGAGCTAGAAAAAGAGGAAGCTGATTCAAAAGAAGAACTAGAGAAAGATGAAAAAGTTGAGGAAGCTATTGAGACCAAAAGAGATGACCAAACTCTCAGTAGTGTTTAGGAGTTGCTTATGAACTCTCAAGCCCATCGGGAAGCACTAGTTATGGCCCTTGATCATAAGAAGATCCCCTCAACACATACTTTAGAGCAAATGGTGGATTCACTAACAGAAAGCCCTCTGAGGGTAATTGTTTTTACAGATGATGACATACCCTTAGAAGGTAGAGATCACTGCCAGGCCTTGTTCATAAATGCCAAGGTGAAATGGAAATTAACATGTTGTGTTATGGTTGATAATAGGTTTGCCATTAATGTGTGCCCTCTGAAGATCTTGCCAAAGTTGGGGCTAACAGTAGTTGATCTAAAGCCATCTTATATGGTCATCAAGGCCTATGATGATACGAAAAGGCCAGTTGAAGGAACTTTCAATGCTTTAGTTAAGACTGGACCTATTAAAGTTTGGGTCAACTTGCATGTCATAGATATTCTAGTCACCTTTGCCATCCTTTTAAGGAGGCCATGGTTTCATCCTTTGGGGGGATTACCATCTACTATTCATTAATAAGGGAATAATAGTCACTATCAGAATGGAAACTGAAGTTGTTGTTACTGCTTTAAAGTTAACTCCTAATGAAATTCTGGTCAATCCAAGTTTTAAGGTTTGTGTGATCTATGAAGATGAGCTGAATTCGAGAATTATGAGTATGATGAAGAGCATGAACTTTATGCCCAAAATGGGATTAGGAAAGAATTAGCAGAGCCCACCTAAGTTTATTGAACCTAAAGTGTTGATCTTGAAGCATGGGGTAGGGCATCTAGAAGTAGATGAGTCTAATAAAAAGGAAGAAGCTAAGGGAAAGTCTAGGAAGAATAAAGCAAGAGTTAACTAAAGAAAAAGATGCTATAGGAAACATTCATAGAGGAAGGTGCTAACTATCCCTACAGAGGAGCTCTTGAGCCTTTGATGATTACTAATAAATTAGTTCCCAGCTTTGAAATTTTCATTGAACATGTAATTGGGATCAATGAAGTTATTATTGAGGAGCCAATAGTAGAGGAACTAGTGTTGACTATAGAATCAAAAGAGGACATTCCTATAGTAGAGTTGAAGGATGCTGCTGACTAGGAAGAAGAATTTAACTTTAAATCCTATATTTTTTATTAAATTATGGATGTTTTATATAATGACTTTGACATTTCTCTTTCTAACTTATTTGAAACTGATGACATTTTCTTTTCTAAAGTTAATGCGATAAGGTCTGACTTTGATTATTTATGTGATGTTTTTCCTAATGGTTATTCTGTTTGTGATGATCATTTTATACATATGTTTGACATAAATTCAGTGCAAACTAAATCATTTAATCTAGACATATGTGATAACCCTAATAATATACTCATTACTTCTGAACTAACTCCTGGTAAGAGAGAAAAAATAAAAGAAACATTAAAAAGAAGATAGAAAGTATTTGTTTAGGGCTATAAGGATATGCCTGGGATTGATAGAGAGATTGCAAGGCACAAGATCCCCATGTATTCTCATATCACATCGATAAAACAGAAGAAGAGGAGATTAAGGCCAAAATGGGCTCCCTTAATCAAAGAAGAAGTGGAGAAACAACTGAAGGCAAAGTTCTTAAAAGTGGTAAATGACACCCAATGGTTAGCCAATATAGTTTCAATTCCTAAAAAGGATGGGAGAGTCAAGATATGTGTGGACTATAAGGATCTGAATAA
Organism: Mallotus nudiflorus; assembly: GCA_947683625.1. NCBI lineage: Eukaryota > Viridiplantae > Streptophyta > Magnoliopsida > Malpighiales > Euphorbiaceae > Mallotus > Mallotus nudiflorus. The sequence goes on along the minus strand of CANTUR010000014.1, from coordinate 620,741 downwards.
GGCTTATCCAAAGGATGATTTTCCTTTACTGCATATTGATACCTTGGTCAATAGTGCAACTTTTAGTGCTATGTACTCTTTTATGGATGATTTTTTGAGATACAACCATATTATGATGGTAGTATTTGACAAGTTGAAGACTTTTTTCACCACTGAATGGGGTGTTTATTATTATATAATCATGTCATTCAGGTTGAAAAATGTAAGAGCTACTTATTTGTAATATCCCGAGTTTTTTTAAATATTTTTATACTGCATCGGGATATACAGTGTTAATAATTTTTGTATATATTTATGATATTTTTAAGAGTTGTTATTTGTTTAAAGCTAATTTTAATTATTTTACATTATTTTAAGTACTTTACGTAAAAAAATTTTGGAAATTTTATTTTTAGGAAAATTGACATGTAAATAATTTTAAAGTGCTAAAACAAAATGTATATATATGTATTTATTTAAATTAATTAGAGCTTAATTAATTTCCTTAATTTTATTATTTAATTTTTTTGTATTAATTAATTAATTTTAAGTGTATAAATTATTAAATATAATAAAATATTTGTGTGGTGAATATCATTTGTGTGTGGGATTATATTATTATAATATATATAAGGTAGATATATATATATATATATATATATATATATATATATATATATATATATATATATATACATATATACACGTGTTTTTTTAACAAAAAAATCAAAGTTACCTTATTTATGATTTTGCCCCTCCCTTCATCTTCTTCCTCCTAACACGTTTTCAGCCATTTTCAGCCAATTCAAGCTGGTTTTCTTTGTTGTCACTATGCTTTCCGGTGTGCCACCTTCCCTTTCAGCCATTCCCGACGTCCCAAGCTCCCATTTCCGGCGTTGTTTGGTCAGATTTTCATCAAGAGGCCGAAAGTTGCTCCTAACTCCGATCAAGCACTTTCCGGCCACCAAATCTGATGTCGTCAGTCTCTATCTTCTCCTTGAGCTCTGGTGAGTGTGATTCCAAGCTTTGTTTCACTTGATTTGATCTAGAATTGCTTAGGTTTCAATTTCTTCAAATCAGCCATTTTGGGTTTCAAATTTTTTTTAGCTTTAATTTGATTAATTCATGAAAATTTCCTTCACAAAATTTGTTCCTAGAAGCCTATTCTAGATTCTTTAATTTTTCTAGAATTTTTGGAATTTATTTTAATTTTTGTGAATTTTTTATTATTTTATTATTATTTTCTAATTTTTGAAAATTAATTAATTAAATTATTAAATTGTGTTTTATTATGATTATAGGAGTTTAAATGAATTATAGAAATTTATTTTTAATTTTTTTGAATTTTTATGTATTTATTTGGAAATTATTAAGTTTATGTAATTTTGAAAAATAGGGTTAATTATGTGTTTAATTGAAATAAATTGGTTAATTGAGTATATTTATTGATATTATGGAAACATATGTTGAGAAAATTAATTTTGAGTAATTATATTATTTTTGGTGAATTTTTGGATTTATTTTAATAAATTTATATATATAGGGGTATTTTGATAATTTTACACTAAATTGGTTAAAAATGTAATTAAATTGGTTTTAATAGTTATTTAGGGTATAAAAATGATTTATGCAAATTAGTATTTTTAACTAATTAAAACTATTTTTTGTAAATTATTTTCAAATTATATATAATATATACTATTTTTCTAAATAAATGAGTTTTTATTGATTTTTAGTATGTTTTAGGGTTAATTATGTAATTTGGATTTATAAAATGTATTTTAGTTGATTTTTATGAATTTATTGAGAATTTGTTGAATTTTAATAATATTTTATTAAAATTTGGATTTTTATTATAATTATCAGTGAAATAATTATTTTCAGTATTTTAAATATCTGATTTACTATATTTTGATCATTCAAGGGTATTTTTGGTATTTATGACATTTAAATGTGTTTTGTATATATTCTGTGAATTGTGAACCTCGGTCGGTTAATTGTAGTTTAGAGTCCAACCGAGGGATTATGGTTGTGAATTTGGTGTTATTCCGAAGTGTATTTTCTTTGCAGGACCGGCTCTACTATTTGAGTAGAGAGATATCCATTTTATATGGGAGGTTCTGCGGAATTTTCGGTAGAATTCTCATAAAATGTGATATCCGGTCAAATTCCTATTCTAATTATGTGTCTAAAATTCTAGATCGAGTCTTTAGAATTTTCGTTAAATTTATTCTGATTTCATGTTGTCATTTGTTTGTCTAGCTGCACCGAGACCGAGGCCTAACAGATCAGGCTCGCCGAGTTTGTCTCATGGAGCGCTAACATGTGAGTTATTATACTGTATATATATGCACTGCATATAGGGTGTATTATTTAGAATTTTTCATTTTCATTGTATGTTTTAAAAGGGATTTAAATTATAATATTTTTGGTATATCTAGGGTTACATTTTTATATATATGCATATTAAATAATTATGCATGTTACTTTGATATATGCACATTAAACAATTAGGTTTAGGTTTAATACATTTGAGTAATATACACATGTTTTAAAATGTACACTTAGACATAATTATTTTATTAAATGATTAGTATGCTTTAGGTATAGTTTCAGTAGATTTTAGGTTTATTCTTAAATAATTGCATGTTAAATTATAAACCTACACTTAAATTATTTTTAAGTTTATTTTTGGTATATTTTGATTTATTTCCAAATAAATACATGTTTTATTATTAAATTAAACCTAACACATTAGTGGTATATTTAGTGTTTATTTTTTATATATGCATGCTAGATAATTAGGTTTATTTTTAGTATATTTGTGAATATATGTTAAACACAAACACATATTTAAATGAATATTTATACATAAATGTTTTATTAACTGATTTGTGTACTTAGGGTATATCTTTTGTATATTTAAGTATATTTTTAAGAAAATGTATGTTATATTATTGTTACTCATTTAAATTGTTTTTAACTATATTAATGATTTATCTTTAGTTTATTTCATATTTTATTTGACATATATATATATATATATATATATATATATATATATATATATTATATATATATATATATATATATATATCTATATATATACACCTGAAATATATTGGGTATATTTTAGGTATATTTTTGGTATATATATATATATGGTTGGTTTTACTATTATGAATATTGTTCTACATTAATTATTTTCCGAATGAATGATTTATTCTAAGTGAAGGATATCAATAGAACGTGCTTCCTAGTGGGCAGCACTAGGGCCGTGTATGTACCGGTACTATAGACAAGGATTGAGTGAGAGTTAAAATTAGGTGATTATAATTGATTTAATTGATTTGACTAAGATTAATGGTATGTTAGATAGTGTGACTACGGGGCCAATCATACTGACAGTCAGACTGCTGGTGCTCGGTTGACTTAGTGTCTCGGGGCCAGTCTACTGTCCATAAGTGAATTGAATGATCTATTGGGTTAATTGAGATGTGAGGTGATAGATAGTGTGATTGCTGGAGCTCAGTTGACCAAGTGTCTCGGGGCCAATCACACTGACAGCCAAACTGCTGGAGCTCGATCGACTTAGTGTCTCGGGGCCTGTCTGCTATCCAGATTGGAATAAGTGTTCTATTTGGAATCAAGTGAGCCTGCATGGCTAGAGTGATGATGGGGTTATTGAGGTTTTTATTATTAGGGTTCTATGGATCCTTCATGAATTTAATTAAACGTTTTCCTACATTCTGTATATTTATAAAAGCAGAGTTTGGCATTCGTGTGAAATGTGTGTATATACATATATATATATAAATTTAATTAAATGTTTTCCTACATTCTGTATATTTATAAAAGCAGAGTTTGGCATTCGTGTGAAATGTATGTATATACATATATACATATATAAGAATGTCTGATTGTTATGGTTTAGTTTGCATGTATATATAGTATAATAATTCACTCAGTGAGGTCTGACCCCCCCTCAATTATTTTTTTCAGGAGATCCCATATCGTCAAACCTTAGTTGTAGAGTTCCTCGTCAGTGTTCTTCAGTCCCGGCTATTTTATGCAAATGTATATTCTGAACTTTGAATTGTATTCTAAAAACTGCAGTAGTAGTGTTATTATACTGGAAGTGTATTATTTTGTTTGGATATTAAATACTCTGAGAATTTGTATTTGAACATTGTACGAATATGTATTCATTTATAAAAGGATTTGGAGTATTTATTTTATATATTGATTCAGAAAAATTTTAATTTAGTCGTACTTTTATTTAATTATTGCATGATTTTATTTTCTAAGGCTTGCTACGGGTTCTGGATTTGAAAGAATTCTCGTTCCCTAGCACCGGTCATGACTCCTAGTTTGGGTCATGACATTATTAGAGGATGGCTACCATATTACTGCATGATATGGTCTATAAAAAGATAGAAGTGTACATGGACGACATGATAGTTAAGTCTCCAACCAGAGAAGGGTGCTTCAAGGCTCTAGACAAGTTCCTGGCCAAAGCTGAAAAGTATGACCTCAGGTTGAATCCAAAAAATATGTTTTTGGGGTAACCTTTGGAAAGCTGGTAGGGCATATTGTTAGTTGGAGAGGCATAAAGGTGGATCCAGATAAAATAAGAGCGATCAGAGAAATGCCTGCACCAAAAAATGAGAAAGAGCTCAGAGGGTTCATTAGATGGTTGTAATACATCAGCAAGTTCATTGCTAAGCTAACTACTATATGTGAGCCAAACTTTGAGCTTTTGAAGAAGAATCACTCAATCATCTGAGATGATAAATATCAGTAAGGTTTTAAGAATTAAGAATTATTAAGAATATTAAGAATTATTTGATGAATCCTCCAGTCCTACAACTACTGAGGTCGAGTAAACCTCTAATTCTTTACCTAATAATAGAGAAGGACATAATTGATGTAATGCTAGCTCAGGAAAAAGAATGAAGAGTTGAGCGTGCTGTATATTATTTGAGTAAGAAGCTTCTGCCCTATAAAGCCAATTATAGTCTAGTGGAAAGAACTTACTTGACTATAATTTGGGTGACAAAGAAGCTCCGGCATTACTTCTAATCTTACAGAATCCAGGCAATCTTTAAGCACAATCCTCTTGAATATCTCCAGCAGACTCTGTCACTTACAAGGAAATTAGCCAGATGGTTAGTCCTATTTACCGAATTCGATATAAATTATGTGGCTAAGAAGGTGATAAAAAGGAAAATTACAGCGGACTTTTTAGCTCAAAATCTGGTAGATGATAGATAAGAATGAGAGTTAGAATTCCCTGATAAGCACCTAGGGGCAATAAAGATCCAAACATGGAAAATGTATTTTGATGGAGTAGTCAATAATAAAGGAGCATGTATTGTTTTGATTATGGTCTCGTTAGAAGGAGAAATGATTCTGATGGCAAAGCAATTGGAATTTGAAGTCACCAATAATCAAGCTGAATATGAAGCCTACATCTTTGGTTTGGAACTACTCAGGAATGTGGGAGTAAAAGAAGTTACAATATATAGAGACTCGATGTTGGTAGTGAAATAGATCTCTAATAAATGGGAAGTAAAAGAAAATAGGTTAAGACTATACTAGGACTACTCGGCCAATGATTCTACTATCTTTCACCCAATGCAGATTCGTGCACTTATCGTAGGAAGAGAATCAGATGGCAGATGCTTTGGCTATAGTAGTATCTCAAGACAAGATGATTTCCTGACAATGCTGATAGAAAAGAAAGAATGTCATTGAGGATGCTATCTCAATAATTCATCAGTTATGATGGGATATTATATAAGAGAATGCCAACTAGAGTGCATTTAAGATGTGTTAATAAAGACAAATTTCAAAAAATTATGGAAGCAGTTCATGAGGGTGTATGTGGACTGCATATAAATGGAACAGTCCTTACTAAGAAAAAAACTCATTAAGGGTACTTTTAGCTGACTATGAAAGCAAACTGTGTGAAATATGTAAAGAAATGCCATAACTTCCAAGTGCATAGTGACCCATTTACCTTTTATGGAACTTCAAGGATTGACCTCTGCTTGGCCATTCACAGTCTGGGGAATCGATATAATTGGAGAGATAAGGCCAAAGGCATCTAACAGTCATCGTTATATTGTAGTAGTAATTGACTACTTCTCTAAGTGGGTTGAACCATAATTGTTCATGACTGTTAGAGCAAAACAGATGTCGAGGTTCATAGAAAAGAATATAATCTATAGATATGGGTTACCTCATCACATCATTACTTAGTAGAAGAAATTGGCAGAAGAAGCGTCTGGTTAGGTTTGAATCTCTGAAGTTCACGATAAAAAAAGTATTATGATAAACATGATTACGATAAACTATAATAAGTAACTGACCGGGCTAGAAAAACCCGAGTAACACGATTAAGTTTTTATCTCTTCTACTGAGTGACTCTTGGGCTAGGAAAACCTGAGTTTTATAGCAAACTATAATGAGTAATTGATCGAGTTAGGAAAACTTAAGGAACATGGTTACATTTTCATCTTTTCTACTGAGTGACTCTTGGGGCAGAAAAATCCGAGTATTATGACAAACTATAATGAGTAATTGATTAGGTCAAGAAAACTCGAGGAACACAGTTATGTTTTCACCTCTTCTACTGAGTGACTCTTGGGCCAAGAAAACTTGAGTTTTACGATAAAATATAATGAATAACTAATCGAGCCAAGAAAACCTGAGTTTTATAACAAACTATAATGAGCAATTAATCGTGCTAGGAAAACCCAAGGAACATAGTTACATTTTCATCTCTTATACTGAGTAACTCTTGGGCTAGAAAAACCTGAGTTTTATGACAAATTATAATAAGTAACTGATCAGGCCAGTAAAACTTGAGGAACACGGTTACATTTTCATCTCTTCTATTGAATGATTTCTCGAGCCAAAAAAACTTAGGAATCATGCCAAATTATTATGAGTGGTTGATCATGCCAGAAAAACTCGAGGATCACAGTCATATTTTGAATAAAATTTCAACCTCTCAGGTTTAAATTCCCAAGGCTAACGACTTAAGTGAAGCTTGAAGGTACGAGTTTGAAATGCAAGGGAAGCTCGAAACTTCTCTAAAATAGACTTGAAAACTCAAAACACTAAATCCAAGCCCAAAACACTAAATCCAATCCAAAAATACCAAGCCTAAGCCTCAAAAGCCCAAGCTCATTTCCTTTTGGCCTAAAGGCCCAGACCTGGCCTGGTTAAAGAGGCGATTGCCTTAATAAAGAGGCATCACCTTGTCACCCTGGGCAACGGTGAGGCAACACCTCATCAAAGAGGTGGTACCTCTTTGTAGCCACCCTCTACAATATTAAATTCCATTAATAACAACAGTTGGGACTCACCTGCTTTGGATTTAAGGCATTCCTAGACACTAAAGAAAGAAAAAAGGGGCAAGAAAAAGCAGAGATGGCATGGGAAATGATGAAAAGAGGGAAAGGGTGAGAATGAGTGGGGTTTTGGGGGAATTGAAAAAGAGAAAAGTGAAAAAGAGTTAAGAGGAAGGTGTAGAGAGAGAAAAAGGAGGACTTTTGACTTTTTTTAGACCTGAACTTTTGGTCTGGAGAAGAGAGAACAAAAAACAGAGGGAAAAGAGAGGGGAAGAAAAAAGAAAAGAAGAAAGGGACTTTTAGGACTAAAGGACTTGATTTCTTAATAAGGAAGAAGGCTCCCTTGTATTCCAAGCACCTAAGTCAATAAACAAAGCTCTGAGGGCTTAGTTAGGAGCATCAACTTCGTCCCAATCAATGAGAATTCCCATTTTTAAGCTTTAAGTTCTTTATTTTCTTAAAAAAATTTGATTTATTATTCTCTTGCTTATTTCTTTTATGTTTATTGTTTGTTTAAGGTCATATGTGAAGTGTGATTGAATGAAAGATTGAGTATTGATAGTTGATCCTTACATATTGGTATCAGTCTTTGTCTATTTGCATGAATATCAAGTTTCTTAAAAGCTAAATAATGTAGTATATTTTCTGGGTCTGTTGAAGAGGCGACATCTCTTTGTAGAGGCGATGTCTCTTTATAGAGGCATCGCCCCTTCATGTTGCGGTGATATGATATCACCACTTAGTCAAGAGGCATCACCGCTTCATCAGAATCCTGCACCATGTTGTTTTGATTTTAATGCTTATTTTGTATATTTTGCATGATTCCTATGTTTGTCTTATTATATATCTTGATTTTATATATGATTACTATGTTGTATAAATATTATTGTGATTCCTATGGACTATTTTATTTCCATTTCCCATGAATATTATTTGTTAATGTAATATCCCGTATTTTTTTTAAAAAAAAAAAACATTTTAACACTGTACTGGGATATGCAGTGTTAATAATTTTTGTATATATACTATGATATTTTTACGAGTTGATATGTATTTAAAACCTATTTTAATTATTGTGTATTATTTATAGTGCTTTACGTAAAATTTTTTCGAAACTTTCATTTTCGGGAAAATTTTCACATAAATAATTTATTATTAATTATTTTAAATATATTTACGGACTTGCATGAACTCATACGTATTTTTAAATTACTAAATAAAGCCTATGTGTGTATATATTTATTTAATTAGGGTTTAATATATTACCCTAATATTTTATTAATTAATTAATTATTTTATTGTTATTTAATTATTTTTAATTAATATTAAATTTTAAAATATTAAATATTAAGTGTGTGGATGTGATTTTTTTCAAATATTTTATTAAAATTATTTTTATTATTTTATTTTTTCTTTTTCTTTTTCTTTTCTTTTTCTTTTTCTTTTTCTTTTCTTTTCTTTTCTTTTCTTCTTCCCTTCTCTTCTTCCTTCCCGTGCCCGATCACCCACCACCGCTGCAACTGCTATTCCCCTACGTCAGTGTGCCGCCAGCAGCTCCGCCTTCCCCAGCCAGCTGCTCCACCGCCCCAAGCTCCTTCCCCGGCGCCGGCTAGCCCCCATTTTCCCCATTTGGCCGAAACTTCCTCTCCTCGTCGTTCACCAACTTTTCGGCCACCATTTTCGACACCGCTGGTCTTTTTCTTCTCTTTGATCTCTGGTGAGTGTGATTCTAGTTTTGGTTTGAGCTTAAATGGTCTTGATTTGCTTAGGTTTCGAATTTTTAATTTCGGCCATATTAGGGTTTTCTATTTTTTTGAGCTTTGAATTGATTGATTCATGAAAACTCCCTTCACAAATGTTGATCCTAGTAGCTTAATCTACATTTACTAATTTTTGTGGAATTTTTGGAGATTATTTTGATTTTTGGGTATTTTTGAATATTTTAATATTATTTTCTAATTTTCGGAAAATAATTATTTAAATTATGAAATTGTGTTTTATAGTTAAATTAGGTGTTGAAATGAATTATATAAATTTATTTGGAATTTTTATGAATTTCTAAGTATTTATTTTGAATTATTTGAATTTATGTAATTTTGGAAAAATTAGGTTAATTGTGTTTTAATTGAAATTAATTAGTTAATTGAGTTTAATTATTGATATTATTGATAAATATGTTGAGAAAATTAATTTTGGATAATTATACTATTTTTGGTGAATTTTTGAAGTAATTTTAGTATATTTATATATATAGGGGTATTTTGGTAATTTTACACAAAATTGGCTAAAAATGTAATTTAATTGGTTTTAATAGTTATTTAAGGTATAAAAATGATTTCTAAAAATTATTTAGTATTTTTAACTAATTAAAACTATTTTTCGTGAATTATTTTCAATTATATATAATATACGGTTTTTCTAATAAAATGAGTTTTTATCAGTTTTTATTGTGTTTAAAGGTTAATCATGTAATTTCTACCTATAAAATGTATTTATATGTTATAAGGGTATTTTTGGTATTTCCTGAATTGTTCTGTGTTTGTGGACCCCAGTCGGTAGACTGTAGTTTGGAGTCCGACCGAGGGGTTGTGGTTGAGTGTTGAGCTTGTTTTTCGAAGTGTGTTTCTTTGCAGGGTCGGCTCTACTCTTTGAGTAGAGAGATGTCCGTTTTACATGGGAGATTCTGTCAAATTTTTGATAGAATTCTCGTAAAACGTAATGTCCAGTCGAACCCTAATCTCGATTCTGTGTTTAATACTCTAGATCGAATTCTAGGATTTTCTGTTAGGTTTATTCTAATGTCTGTTATTTATTGTTTGTTTAGTTGCGTCGAGACCGAGGGCTAGTGGGCCAGGCCCGTCGGATCCATCTCGTGGAGCGCACTAAGTGTGAGTTGCTATTTTATATATATATACTTAGGATGCATGATTTAGAAATGCATATTTTATTTTGATTAAATATGCATAAATAATTTGATTATTTCTTGAGTTTATATTTAGTTTATTTTGGTTTATTTTTGGTATATATTAAATTATATGCATGTTTTGTTAATAAATTATATTTAAAATGTTTTTAAATATATTTCTAGCTTAATTTATAATTTGATTGGATTCATTTGACATATATATACTCGAAATACACCTGGTTTACTTTTGGTATATTTCCGGTATATATATGGTTTATATTGTTATTTTATTTAAATTCATGCATCATTTATTTATGAATGGATGTTTTACATTTATTAATGAAGGATATCGATAGAACGTGCTACCTAGTGGGCAGCACTAGGACCGAGTACGTACCGGTACGCCTATAGTATTTAGACTATATTACTAACCATTTGTGGATATTGATTGAATTTGATGATCTGATGTGTGAGATATGATTTGGGAGTGTGATTGCTGGAGCTCAGTTGACCAAGTGTCTCGGGACCAATCACACTAGCAGTCAAACTGCTGGAGCTCGGTTGACTTAGTGTCTCGGGGCCAGTCTACTGTCTAAATGGATTAAGTGGATATATTTGGAATAAGTGAGCCTGTATGGCTAGAGTGTTGTCTAACACTGTTTGAGGTTTCGATATTCTAGGGTTCTATTTGATCCTTCATAAAAGATGATTTTTAATAAAATATATAAAAAATGATTTTCTGCATCTGTGTGAATTTGCCTGTATATATACATATTATATATACTGTTGACTGTATGCATTGTCATTTAGTATGCATGTATATATTTTATAGTAATTCACTCAGTGAGGTCTAACTCCCCTCCGTTGACTATTTTTCAGGAAAGTCATCATCTTCAGACCTCAGTAGCAGGCCTGTACGCCGGATTTCTTCCGCCCCGGCTTCTTTATGTAAACTGCTTCCCTGAGTCTTGTGTTTATTTTATCTAGACACTGCAGTAGTCGTTAAATATTTAAAGAGATGTTGTATTATATTTGAACTGGATTTGTATTAAAAGAGTTTATATATATATGTGATGATGAGGATTTGATTTAAATCCAGTTGGTGAAAATAATATTGTGATATTTATGATTTTTATGATTTTTATTTTCGCTGCATTATATATTGTTATTATTATTGCATGTTTTATTTTATTTTTAGGCTTATTACGGGTTCCGGATTCGAAAGAATTCTCGTTCCCTAGCGCCGGTCATGGCCCCTGTTTTGGGTCGTGACAGTTAATTATTTTGTGGGTAATATTTTTATTTTGTGAGATGGGGCTAATTTTTGTTTATTGTAGGAATTATTTAGTGATTTTTAATCATCAAATAGTTATTGTATTAATTAGTTCTTGAGAGATTTTATTTGTATAATTAATTAGTTTATCTTTAGTTTATGCATAGTTTATTTTCTGTTTATTTTACATTTTTTGAACAAAGCATTATAATCTCTAATCCTTTCCCTTATTTATTTAAAATGTATGGTTATAAATTTTCATTATTTATTTTATTTGTATTGTATGTCGGACTATAAAACATGAAAATGGGACTAACGTGCAAACTTGGATTAAAATATAAAAATAGGAAACGATTGCAATCCACATTAAATAAGGAAATAATTTAATAATTAAAAGTAATAAAATACGAAACACACATGGAAGCCAAACACGAGATTGGGTGGGCATTCAAAAAGCCTATATTTAGTTTCCGAACTCGATCTCTGATGACGGCTTCTGAGAACCTCCATGAAATCTAGTTATTATACAATATATCATAACTTTTATATAGGTGGTGACTCCATCTCCATTTTGAACCCCAAACCCACGTATATTTTTTAATGAGTCTTAAACTCTCGTAGTCGTCAAACATTTGGGTGCGCTCTTAACCCACCGCTCATAGTAAATAATCTCTCACTTATTAAAATAATTAAGGGATGTGGTAGAAAAACTCATCACCAACTAAATAAATTTTTAATTGCTCATTTTGAGAAATTTTATGAATTTTTAAAATTTATTAATTTCATTTTTTTTTATCAAACAAATGATAAATTTTGAGAAAAAAACCACAAATTTTCAAAATTTCTCATTTAAACCCATCAAACCACATATACATTGTCTAGAATTTATCCATAATCCACTTTGCGTATAGTAGATGGCATTTTGGATTGGGGTGCTTTTTAATAAAATTGGATTTTGCATAATATATGGAGAGAGAGAGAGAGAGAGAGATGTGAAGAGACGAAACCACACATTTATGCTTGTCGTTTTAACTACTACACAAGAAGGGTGTCGCTAAAACCATGTGCAAGTCCAACATGCACATGGAAAGATGGCAAAAACTATTTGGATAACATGGCTTTGCATGTGACGGAATGGGAAGCAAAAAGAATAGGAAGAGACACATACCTATAAATATATACAGAGAGATTTTGTTTCTGGTCTTGTCTATAAAAAGACTACGGTATAAGACCATTTTTATATATACTCAAACTCGTAATATATATCTTTTTTATTTGAAATTGTTGAATTACATTTTTTTATTTATTTGATATTCTTACTATTAGGTAGTTATAAAATTTCGATTAATTTAGAATTTAAGTTACGTAGTCCAAAAGATGAATAAAATTCTTTCGAATTCTGTTTTTTAATATATAAAACTTGAATTCTAAATTTTATTTAAAAAAATCTAAATTTTTTGAATTAGAAAATTTTGATGGTATAAAATAATTTTATGTATTTTTTTTTTAGTAGGAGCAGGACTTGGCCACCCACCAACCTTATAAAAGGAAAAAGGCATTTTGTTTTTCTTTGGATCTTTTGCATAGTTCACTCAATTTCCTAGTATCTAAATCCAATCATAAAACAGATCCAATGTTCAACATGGGATTGGATTGGATATGATTATGGATTTATCATGCTATATGCCACATTATGATTATTAATGTTCCACTCCATAATTTAGACAAAAAGATTCCACATATAATGATCATTTTTTTGACTGCTTTTTTTTCAAGAGATTTTTAAGGTAAATAAAAATGTTAATTTGTATCCAACTATTTCACCTTTTTAAATTTGTATGCAACTATTGTACATTTTTAATGTTGAAAAAACAAGAAATTTTGATATTTGATAAAAAAAAAAAAAAGATTAAATTATAGTATCCACTTCATTTATAACTAGATAATGTTTTTAATAGACAATTATTATAATATGTGCGATTTTAACTCAAATTAAGTGTAGGTTTAGTGATGTAAAGTTTCATTAAATTTTTAAGTGAAAATATTTTATAGCATTCAAATTTTAATCAGATTACAATTCTTTTACATTAATCCCAGTCATAAAATATGAATAAAAATTAATCACATTTAGTATGATATAAAAATACATTGTGATTATATAAATATAAATAATCATTATATGTGTGCAATTTTATACGATAAAATTGTATCGATATGAATTTTCACTAAAGTATATTAAAATTTATTATATAAAAGAAATACATTTATAAACTCAAATTGAATTAGAATTTATTGTTTTTTTTTCACTTTTAAAATGTTTCAAGTGGTGATTAATAATATGGAAGGATCACAATAATGAAGAAGGTTATCAATTTGGTTGCGAATTTTTTTGTGGGGGACAAAATCAATTTCCCAAATAGAAGGACTAATGATGAAGCATGGAGGTTATAGATTAAAGAGCTGATCCCACCATTATTTCAACAAATTTATTGAGAAACATAGTAAAAGCAGACGAAAAAACAAAATGTTTCCTTGCAATTCCCACTTTTTTTGTTTTCTAATTCTAAGACATGCCACAAAAAGTAATTTATCGACTTGGTAAATTTGGTACCAAGAAACAACAAAAGCTAACTGATCCAACTCCATTTCTTTTTTACGAGGTTGATGGTAAATTGCAACTGTAACAAAGACAGAGGGAAAAAAAATGGCCAGTGTTGCAAATCCCATCGCATGGCATTGTCTTCCACGAGTAGTCTAATATGGAATATTTTATAGTAGAAGGTATGAATCGAATCTCTATCTCTTTCTATTTTAATGCTGAGAATTAACTATTTCATCTAATTTAAAAATAAAAATGGCATTTGAACATAGTAGGAGTACTATTAAAATGCCTCAATGTATAGCATAATACGTGTGTAGATTTTTATCTGAAAACAGCCATTTAAAACCAAAGAACAAAAAGAATATTGGTATAAAATGAAATCTTCATATATATATATATATACACCAAAGAAAATTTTATTACTTTATGTTAAATTTTTTTTACCATACGCTTGACATTACTGTATAATTTAGTGTTCAAAAAATAGTCCCTAATTAAAAATATTGATTACGAAATTATTAAAACACATTTTAAAAAAAGCCAATTTGATATAACTAAATTATAAAATCTCTAACATAATTCAACTTGTTTTTTAGTTGTATCTAAAAATATGCTTTTTGAAAAAAAAATCAATAAATTTCAAACAGCAATTGCACAAGAAAACGCAGTGCTAACACATGGAATTTCAAAGCATTACTCTAGGCCTAGCGGAAAGTTAAATAGTAAAATGGCATAAATTTTTTTTATATTATTGAAAATCATGAATTTAACCACTAATCACTGCAGTAAAGTAGAGTGGTGAAACTCCGCCTTATAAATTTTTTTTAAAAAAACATACTATCGACATTTAATAGAATTAACCGATCAATAAAGAGTTATTTTTGTTTATGTAATATTTTGAATTTAAGTCACAATATATACAATTATATTTCGAGTTCGAGTCATATAATGTAATATATATAGTTACGATAAATAGTTATTAAAAAATATTTACTACTTTTATAATTATATTCAAATCCAACAGGGAAAAAACAACAATATGACCATTGAAAAATATACAAAGTACAACAACAACAACAACTGCACTAGTTACCAATTAAACAGTGGCTGACATTATTACAACGAGAGAATATGGGTGCATGATATAAAACAGCTAGCTGGGTGAATGAGGAGGTCATGATTTTTGTCACGACCGTGTTTGATGTTTTGACAGGAGAAAGGGGCTCCAACAACCTGACATATGTAGGTCCTATGCAAAGACCTCAATTGCTTAGTTTACGAGCACACCATCTCAAAGCTGTGTCAAATTTTAGCCCTTCAAAAGAGAAATATACAATACACGAAGTGCATTTCTGTGATGCGGATATTTGGTGTGTGTTTGTGTGAAATTCCAAAAGGAAAATACTTTACTTCATGAAAAATTATTCTGTTTTGAGAGGAAACCAGAAAAGATGGAAAGTGCTCACACTAATTTCTCAAGTTACATTTCTTCTCTCTAACTCTATATAAACATGCTATTCTGAATTCAGTCAATTAGTCTATTTGTACCATTTATATCAGGAAAAAAATTGAATTCTATTTCCAAAGTTATCTTAATTTTCTTTTTTAAGTTTATAAATCGTGTCAATCATATACAATTTAATTTAAAGGACCTATTTATATTTTTTAAATATTTAATTTTTCTAAAAAATATGAATTTTTTTTTAAAAATTAAAGTTTTATTATTATTTGTAGTAATAGTTAAAAGTATTTACTTTATTTGTTTTTATTTTTATTAATATTAGTTTATATAATAAATTGATTGACAAGTTATCACTTTTTTCTTATTATTTTTAATTGATACATAAAAGTTAAAATTTTATGTACAAATTTAAAAATTAATTTTAAATTTATTTCAAAATGGTAAAATTAAAATTTAAAATTTTTTTTCAAATTTTAATTTCCTTAAAATATATGAAAAATTGAATAACTATTAAATTTATTTTATAGAAATTTAAATGTACCTTCTAAAAATAAAATTGGATCCTCCAAGTAAAATTGGATAAAATTGACACAATTTATAAAGTTAACTGAGCAAATTTTAAAATAAAATTTAATTGATAATTGATTTAAAGTTGATAATAGAACAATTATTTTCACTTTACGTAAAATACTCAACTAATTTAATTTGATTAATAAGTGTATATGGCTGATGAGGTCTAAATTATTTGGTTTAAAATGAATTTTTTGGACCTAAATCAAATCAGACTATGTCATTAAAATTAATTTTTTAATTATGATCGTAGGAATTTAGATAGGAATCTTATATGTATAGATAAAATCCATCAGTGTGGTGTCTTATTTTGTAGGTAATAGAATATATTCCTCTCTCTACTAACACTAACAATTGTATGAGATACTTATTTATTGTTAAAAAAAAAAAAAAAAACTAATAAGCTACACTAACAAAAAAAAAAAGTGTATATCTCAATTTGAAAAAATAAAATAAAAATATAATAATACTTTTTAGTAGAGTATTCCATTACTTCATCTCTCCTCTGCTAGCAAACACTGACAAATGACAATCAATAGTTGTTTGTGGGTACTAACAAGTGGTATTGTAAAAAAAAAAACATACATTTACACCTCTCTCTTTTCTTTCTTCTTCTTCATCTGTATATTTCTCCTTTTTTTTTTATTGTTCTTTCTTAGATCTATGTGATTTTAAAATCTCTATATTTTTTTGTTAGTATAATATTCTTATGGTGCATTTGAGTTTATATCTCAAATCTTGTTGAATAATTTTATAACTTTATAGATATACTTAGTGTGTCTGTTGCTATGGCATCTATGTTGCTAACAATAGAATCACTTCTAAGAATGTTGTTACCTTCTACTACATCTAGTGACAAAATCTTTCCAAGCAAGGCCAAAAAATTAAATCTCAAGAACTTGGCAAGATCCGCTTGTTCTCCAATTAGCAACCTTGAAGATCTTACAATAGATTCATATATCTTGCTGTTTGGGAAGTAAATTCCCCTCCTAGTCTTTTGATATTTTATTTTTTTACTCTGAGTTAGTTAAAAATTCTAGTTTTACTCAGGCATATATATATATAAGTATTTTAGTAATTTGCTCCTTCATGGGTTTGTAATCCATGTTTTAAGTTTTCTGTACTTGAGACTTTATTCTCTTACTTTGATTAATAAAATTTCAATTGTTGGAAAAAAAAAGTATAAATGTGTATTTTAATTTTAAAAAATAAATTAATGATATTCAAATTTCATTAAATTCTAACTATTTTAATTCAATTCAAATAATATTATAAGTACAGTAAAAAAATTCAATTTTAAAAATTACTTTATCGGACAAATATTGAATTAAAAACTTAATTATTTGTAGAAAGAACAAGACATTTAAGTTAATGAGGATCTATATACTTACCATATGAACACAAGTGAGAATGCTTGTTTTGGTCAAAAGTAATACTTTTGAAGAAATCAAAAGATAACAAAGCTGTTAAGTCTCTGTTCTTTGTTATCAACTTACACAAAAAGCTAGTTAGAAAATAATAAGAATGTTTATATGAAATATATATGTGACATCTCATAAATACTAATGGCTAAACTCCAATTTTGCATTACACACTAGAGAGGATTTAGATTAGAGCCAGGACAAGAAAACAACATCCAAGGAGAGCTATGTTTCATGCTCTTCTTATGCAAGAAACACACAACATGAATTCTTTCTTGTGATTTAAAAAAAAAAAAAAAATCTTTATTCACATTATCCTCAATTGGATTTATTATGTGCATGATCTGCATTTAACATTAGATAGACTTTGGGTTAAACACATTGGTAGTCATTAAACTTTATATTTATTATAATTTGCATACTAAATTTTAATTTATTTCTTTTTTATCATCTAATTTTAATTTTGTTTAAAAAATTGTACTATTAAAAATTTTTAATCCTCTAAATTTCTCTCAAAAACCATTTTAATCCCTCAATCTCTTTATCTTTTCAATTTAGTTCAAAATTAATAAAAATTTTGAAAGTTTTCTACTCTTAGACTTTGATAGCTCTCATGATGAGTCTACCCTTACTAGACGGAATCAAAATAATTTTCAAATTTTTTCTTATTTTCTATAAATATATAGAAAATATGGATTTATTCGCAAAAAAAAATTAATTATGTATTAAAATAGTAATTCTAAATTGTTCTGGTAGCAACAAAATTTTTAAGTGACTACTGTGAAATTATATAGAAATTTGATATCTAAATAGATATAAATCAAAGTTTGATAACTGAATTGGAACAAAATTAAAATTCAATACCCGACAATGCATTTGATCCGATAAACTTCATACAATAACTATTTTAGCTTTACACTTGAAGCAATATGACAAAGAACTCAAACAAATAAAAATTAATGCTTGGTTCAATAATAATAATAATAAATAAATAAAAATGGCTTGTAAAAAAGTAATTAAGCGATCACTTTTTTTTAAAGGTATTTTGAGGTGTCAATTTATAAATTTTAAAAAAAATAACTGTCTCATATTATATAATCCATTAATATTTAGATTCTATAATCTTTCTAAAATTTAATTATTGGATTAGTTATAAAATATTAAATTATTAGAGTCTTCTCAAAGCATTGCTTTTCATGCAATGAGGAGAGGTAGGATTCGCAAAATGTCTCTTCAAAATTTGGTTAGCAAAATGCCTCTTTTCATGCCAGTAAGTAACAATGCTTGCCCCTCAAAATTTTGATGACTAGGTTAGGTATAAAATCTTATAAAATTTTAAATTATTGGTCTTCTCTAATAACTTATTTCTTTTTTTTTTAATCAATAAAATTTATTAAATTAAAAAAAATTATCGTTTTCCCTTTATATGTCGTGGGTATAATCTTTATTTGCATTAATTTTTTTGAGTATGGTTTAGTTCTAGTGATGGTTTAATTTATATATTGTCCTATTACCTCTTCGGAAAACAGACTTTTTTTTTTTTTTTGGCCAATATACAGGCACTTATTTTGATGCTATTCATATATATTTTCCCACATTTAGCCTCGGATGAAACAAAATGCACTTTGAAACCTCAGCAGTCATAAAAAGAAAGGGGGAAAGCAAAAGAAGGAAAATATGAACTCAAGGAGTTTTAAACTTCTAATGTATCACTTTTGGTACTTTGGGATTGAGATTCTTTCCCCAAATGAAACTCATGTATAGAACCAAAAGATGAAAAATGAAAAATAAACAAGAATGAACGAATCTCTGTCTTCCATATGATGCCAAACAATTTCATCATCTTTTTCATTTTTCTTCTCCTTTTCTCTTCTTTTTCTTGTGCACACACATGGTATATTTATCAGAATTACAACCATTACGTGTATAAATATAAAGACATAATATTAGCTAGGTTGCACTCTTTATTTCATATCCTTTCACATTACTTTATGAATAAAGATTTATATCACGGACCGCAATATAAATAATGCATCATAATTAGCATAAAATTTTATATTTGTTTTTCCGTGTTTAATAAATTACAATATATATATATGTATGTGTGAAAGAGAAATAAACATGTAATTACAACTATATTTTTATTTCATATTCTTCCTTTAATAAAATTATTAAATTCTATTTTTAAATTTAATATGATATTACTTCGTCGATTTGATATGACAGCAGATGCATATTAATTTAATGAAAATTTAAATTTACATTTAAAATACATAATCTCTAATTATTAACCAAAAAATATTGCAAAGGGTAATAATTAAGTGGCATTAGCAAATAGATGAAAGTTGCTACAGATTTAATCTCTTTTTTTTTTTCCTCTATGACTCTATGTTGAAGTAATGGAACAAAATTCCATAGACCCATAATCAAGCAATTCCTCTATCATTTGCTCTATATGGCGATCTTCAAGTGCATTAACTTGTTGCTGGCTGTTCCCAACTTCACCTTCCCCACCAACCCATTTCCCCTCTGGCCAAGTGGAACAGGTTTCTACAGTTTTTCCGGCAACGACATTGCTACTGCTGAATTGGGTATTGAAATTATATTGTGCTTCGTGATCATGTACTGTTTGTTTACCATTGACATTGCTGTTATTTTTCTTGGCCGCTTGTAGTGATGCCATATGACACTTATGAAGCTTAGCTGCTAATGTTGCTGATAGTAGCCTTGATGATGATGACTGGGGTTCATTTGGATTGTATGGAAAATTTGTTCTTGCTTTTGGCCCGCACATCAATCTTGCTGCCTCATCATAAGCTCTAGCTGCATCCTCTGCCGTTTCGAATGTGCCTAACCATATTCTTGTCTTCCTGTTGTGACCAAAAAAGAAAACGATTCTTTTAGTACAAGGAATGCATAAAAAAAAGGAAAGGCCTTGAACTCCAATAGAAGAGACGTTTCTGTAACAAAAATAAAGAAACGTTTCTTGATGTGCATGGACATGAGCTATTATCAGGTAGAATAACATAAGAAAGAAGTGAAAATTACAGGAGAGGATGGCGAATTTCAGAAACCCACGAGCCCCAATGCCTTTGACGGACGCCACGATATCGCTGTTGAGGTCTAGCCATGGTGAAGAAAACGAAACGTTTCGAGCAAGTGGATGTG